>JAAAXO010000214.1:0-88668 GCA_011799875.1 Thinopyrum elongatum | reverse complement strand
ATGGAGGAAGGGAGGGGATTTCGTGGGCCCGTTGAGAGGGGTTCGAACGCAACCCACCTATCTCTTTGTTTCCCTCGCCCACACATACCGGTACTCTAAAACAGCCTATACTCAAGTATTCGACAAGTTCATGGGTTCTCTGGCCCACATAATAGGTGACGCAGCACTACAATGAGCCTCTGGACGAAATTTTATGAAGGACAGCATTGTATACTTTCGTCCAAGGCTTCCTGCCCTCATTATGGTGGCTTCAAAAGTCCTGATCATCACTTGTAACTCCGTCTTTTCCCCTTGGTGCATGCCATCAACTCCATGTGCTTGCACTTGCTCCAAGGTTTCCTCTTTCTTTCTTGTCCAGCTAGGCCCTTCCATTTGTAAGCAAAACATGTATCCATTTAGCAGCATCAATTCTCATGAACTTTGTAGAATCATTACCAAAACGAAGTCCTGATTTTTAACTTGGCCGTGCGCGAGCCTCTAGTATTGGTCCAGTATGTATATAGAACGGCGGTGGTTCGTGGTGTGTAACCATGGTTTGATGTCCTCTCACACGAAACACAAATCCTCGTTAAAACGATGCGAACTGTTCGGCATGTTTCTCCCTGTCCTTACATTTCTTGTCAATCATCTTAAATTCAGCATCATGCCAGCATATTGCTCTTTGATGTCATCCAAACCAAAGTTAAAGTCAAGTTGTTGAAAGCATAGTATACGCCGAGACAATGCATCAGCAATACATTTTCTTTACCCTTCTTGTGTTTAATGACAAAGGGAAAGTCTCCAGATACATCAACCCATTCTAGCATGTCGTAACGGTTCGTTTTGCTGACTTTTAATGTGTTTCAAACAAGATTCATGACAGAATGTATAACAATTCTTGGCCTATAATATGTTGCCATGTTTCTTAAGGTCCGACAAGAGCATATATATCTTATCATAATAGAATTTTTCAGACTAGGCCCCTCAATTTTCAGAACAGTAGAACAACAGTTTGTCCATCTTGTAAAAAACCCCTCCTAATCCAATTCCACTAGCATCACATTCAAGCTCAAAAGTCTTATTAAATCAGGAAGTTGGAGTAAAGGAGCATGTGTCAACTTATCTTTCAATACCGTGAATAGGCCGTCGTAAGGTTCCTATTGCTGTCCTACCCCTCGACCCCAACTAAAAGCCACATCCTTCTTTGTAAGCTCATTGAGAGGTGCAGCAATGGTGCTGAAATCTCTCACAAAACGCATTTAGAACCAGCGAGTCGCAAGAAAACTCCTCACTTGAGTGAAACCGTTTTGGCTGTGGCCAACTCTCAATAGCTTTCAATCTTGGCTTTATCAACTTCAATTCCCTGTGGAGTAACAACATAGCCAAGAAAGTAACTCGGTCGGTGCGAAAGTGCAAAAGGTGCACTTCCAAGTTACCAAAACAAACGTGCATCACGTTAAGCATAAAAACAGCACGTAAATGTTTCCAAATGTTCCTCCAAGATCTGCTATAACTCATTATATCATCAAATAGACTACCCACAAATCATCCAATGAAAGCACGTAACACTTTCGTTCCTTATCTCATGAAAGTACTCAGGTGCTTAGTTACCCAAAAGTCATGACTAAACCACTCATATAATCCAAAACTTTGTTTTAAATGCTGTTTTCTCATTCATCCCCCATTTCATTCTACGAATTTGATGGTATCCACACGCAAATCAACTTTGTAGATATTGTTAGAGCCACTCTTCATCAAGCATATCATCTAGTCTAGGAATAGGATGACGATAACGAATAGTAATATTATTAGCCCTCTTACAATCAACACACCTCGCGATGTAACCATCCTTTTTCGGCACTAGAATAATAGGAACAGCACAAGGACTAGGGATTCGCGTATATAACCTTTGTCGAGCAACTCCTGTACTTTACGCATAATCTCCTTCGTCCTCCTCTGGATTGGTACGGTATGGCGCCGGTTGGGCAACGAAGCACCTGAATTAGTCAATCTGATGCTCAACATCCCCGAATAGGTGGTAATCCCCGTGGCAACGTCTTGTGGACAGACGTCCAGCGAACTCCTGCAAATGTTGTGACGCAAGGAGGCAAAGTAGGAAGGCACGTCCTCGAATAAAATAACGCCTCTTTGCACAGAAAAGCATAGCAACAAATTGCTGATATCTAGATCTCATCAATATCAGATTTGGTGGCATAAGCATGACACTTTTTCAATTTAATTTCAAAGCAACCACTAGATGGTTTATTTTAGGCTTCATTTGTTGCTCAAATTCTTTTGCCACATCTGATTTTCACTCTTATTTTTCTCCTGTTTTGCTTTACTACTCTATTAATATCATCTTTCAAAATAGAATCAGGAGTCATAGAAGCAAAGTAATACTGTTTTTATCCTTTGAACAAGATTATCCTGATTGTTTCTACCATGTGTTGTACAGAATTTTTAATCAAATTAGCCATGGTCTATCTACCAGTAATAATGACATGCTTGCATGGGTACCACATCACCAATCACATAATCAGCTATTGAGATACTAAAATGCACACGAACTACGTGTTACCTAACCTTGCCGCTGTTGTTGAACCATTGGATTAGTAAGGATGTGGATGTGGTCTTGTGGTGAGAGATTAGCTTCTCCACCATCTCCATGCTAGCCAGTTGTTGCAGCTCCCCCCATCTATGATGACGCGAACAGAACGTTCCTTCCTTCACAACTCCCTTTGTATGGAACAAATTATGCCTCTGATTTTGCTCAGCTTGTTGACCTGCACACTCAAAACACGTTGAGCAACTCAACATTCATTACCTGTCACGTCTTCAGGAGCCATGTATTGCGTCTCATGATCAAATCATCTCCACCGTGTTCTTCACTTGTAATAAGAGCCAAAGTCTCCTCATCATATGTCACTAGCGGACTCATACCCACCATCCTCAGTAGCACTCATTAACACCGGATATTGCATTCTCTCGCATAATGACCTCTTCCCTTACAAACGACGACAATAATTCATGTGTGGGTGCCCTGTTGATGCCTAGTTATAAGAAGAGCTTCTGGGCAGGCACCAGAAGGTGTACTCTTGGCAGATGGGGTGGTGGTGCCTGTTTTTCTTGTATCTCGGTTGGAATTGGCGGCTGAAGTCATTTGCCGCAGTATGGACTTTGTGGGAGTAGAGGAGGCACGCTGTGGTCCAATGAAGTCGACCTGCAAGAAAATTAGTTCGCGCCAATGCCTGTCGATCCTGCACTTCACGTTCACTTTAACCAGCAAGATGGAATAAACGAGTGATTATTATACCCTTATATACTCTAGAATGGTCTGATCTCTCTATTTAATCCACCCATGAAACGTGCAAGCATAGCTTCATTCTCCTCACAATACCACAATCTAATCATGCCAGTTTTGTAATTCCTGATAATATTCTTCTACAGAATTTTTTCCTTGTCTTAAGCGCTGCAATTTTTGAAGTAATTCCGTTGATATATGGTGGAACCCAACGAGTACGCTAGCAGTTTTCAAAGGCAGCCCACGTAGCTGGAATAGATATAATCTACAATGTTCAGACCACCATACACATGGCAAACTAGTGAAAGCACAAACAAGCAGCAGCAACACTTCGTTCCTCTGGATATTGTAAACATGTAAAACGTTGTTCGTTTCTAACTCCCAGTAGATTATATTCAGGAACATTCTACCCTCGAATGGTGGAAATTCAATTTTAATTTAGAAGATGGTCATATCTCGTACCTGAATGGTGGTGGCAGACCTACATTGCGATTATTTGCATGTGGACGACCTGGTGCTGGTGGTTGCATGTAGTTATATTTTGATCACCCTACCTCATAATCGCCCGCTAATCAATCCTCCTCCTCGGCACCGATCCCGCAGGAGCATGAGCCAAAGAAGCATCAACAGTAGGTACACGTCAAAAGCCAGCACCAAGAATGTTTGGCCACTCCTCAAGGAGAACACGCTTCGCTCGTTCCGAACTGATTTGGAAGGGGGTTTGTTGTTGTCGTGTGCAGGAGGTGCGACAGGTGCAGCCGGTGGTGGTTGGGGAAGACGCGGAATCATTCATTCCAACTTGTTACCAGCTTCGTCTCCGAACGACTTCTCTGCGCATCTACTTCTTCCATGGCCTCTTCAAATCTGTTTACACATCTCCCACCTGGCCACTCCTCATTGCTGAAATTTAATAGGCAACTCCCTTGTTCGTCATGTTTCTCCCCTCATCTCGTCGGCTTGTGATCCTCCATGGTTGCAGCAATCAGAAACACACAAAGAATACTATCCTCAGACTACGTAGAAAGGTGGTGGTGGGTGTGTGTGGTGTCACAATCCGTCAAGACAATCTCAATCTTACGCAGTTCCTCCCACAGCAGGTGGGTGCTGATGCCGGCACCTTTGAGTTCCAAACTCTCATACTATGGACAGAGCCGATTGGCTATGGTGGTGTCAAACTACGATGAGATTTGTGGAGCTGGGAAGGCTTATATAATTTTGGTAGCAAAAAAGGGTCATCAAGTAATCATTCAGATGCCAATGTTTGAATAAACGTCTCAACTCTACGTACGTACTGTGCTGTCCTAGGCTGAAGCCACGTGCTAGAGACGCGAGCCTAAGAACAACTAACAAAATCACGGCGCTGCACGTCAAACAGGGAGGAGGCCACTCTGAAATTTTTTTTTTTTTTTGGCACTTTTTTTTTGCACTTTTTTTTTCTTTCTGTTTTTTTTTTGCTCCGCAACATTATTTTTTTTCGAAAAACGTCTACAAATGTCTAAAACATAAAGCTAACCGCCAGCCAGTTTCCCATGACGTTAGTTTTTTTTTTTTTTTTTTTTTTTTTGGAAACTGGAAACTATTTTTCTTCTGGGGTAGCGCGAAAATTGTGGGAATCGACTTGTTTTCACGACTCGAGATCGCGTGATCTGGAACTCTAAAATAAAGGAATAATCACTACTGGACTCTCGACTAGGACTGGTGGCAGAGATGAATCTGGGTGAGAACTCGGACTGGTGATGGTATATGACGGTAGTATTGTGGGCTCGGATTGGTGGTGGTTATGGACTCGGATTGGTGGTGGTATATGGACTCAGATCGGTGGTGGTATATGGACTCAGAGAAATAGCAGATAAGCTGTGGTGGTATACGGTAGGGGCGATGATGATGTGCGGCGGCGGCGTCGTGACAACTTGTGACAGAACTCGAAACTCTAAAGAACTAGACGCTAAGACCAGCAACTTGACACGACGATGCAACCGCAAATCACAAAGCAAAAACCCTAAAAAGATTATGCAAAGGCTCAGATTGGTTCGGATATGATGAACTAACCCTAAATTTTTTTTTTGGCTTTTTCCGGGACTGTAGGTATGAAGAACAGACTCGATCTAAACTACGAAAAACTTGAAATCTCACCGAGCAACCTGGGAATCTGATACCACTTGATAGAGGCGAGGGGGTGTCCCGATCTTTCGATGAGATGAGATCTATCGTTTTTGGTGGAGTAGACTTTGACGATCCGACTACGAACGTGCGAGGACGTCGCGCCTTAGCAATCGCTAAACCAACTCCGAGAGGTGATTGACCACGCCAGAGCACAATCAACCTGACCACGAGGGGTCTATCTCCTGCAAGCAAAACGAAGAACAAGCAAGAAACTAAGATTTGCAATCTGGATATTGCGAATATAAGATGAAAGCTTATGATCGAGGTGGGGTTCTGTGACGTCTTGGTCTGGTCGTTGAACACAAACGAAGTACGCGAAGTTGCAGCTATGGCGAACTTTTAATCTAAACAAAACCCAAAGTCTAAACGGTGCCCTAAGGGCTGTATATATGGAGGAAGAGGAGGGGATTTCGTGGCCCTTGAAGGAAGGGTCCGAAACCAACCCTATCTCTTGTTTCCCCACACATACGGACTCTAAAAACAGCCTATACTCAAGTATTTCGAAATTACATGGGCCTGGCCCAATAATAAGGTGACGCAGCACCTATAATAGCCTCTGGACGAAATTTATGAAGTGACATCTTGTATATTTCGTCCAAGGCTTCCTGCACTCATTATGGTGGCTTCAAAGTCCTGAAATCATCACTTGTAACTCCGTTCTTGTTCCCTTTGTGCATGCCATCATCTCCATCCTTGAACTTGCTCCAAGGTTCCTCTTTCTTGTCCAAGCTAGGCCCTTCATTTGTAAGCAAAACAAATGTATCCAATTTAGGCAGCATCATATTCTCATGAACTTTAGAATCATTACCAAGAAACGAAAGTACCTGATATTTTAATTGGCGTGCGCGAGCTCTAGTAATTGGTCCAGTATGTATAGAAGCAGGGGTTGTGGGTGTAACAATGGTATTGATGTCCTCATCAAGGTTTCTCTTTCTTGTCCAAGCTAGGCCCTTCATTTGTCAGCAAAACAAATGTATCCAATTTAGGCAGCATCATATTCTCATGAACATTAGAATCATTACCAAGAAACGAAAGTACCTGATAATTTAATTGGTGTGCGCGAGCTCTAGTAATTGGTCCAGTATGTATAGCAGCAGGGGCTGTGGGTGTAACAATGGTATTGATGTCCTCATCATCCTCCCCTTCTTGAAATGAAGTCGTCCTCGACGGAAGCTCATCTTCCTCACCCAAATAAGGCTTCAAATCTGCAATGTTAAAAGTGGGACTAACCCCAAAATCTGCAGGCAGGTTTAGTTTATATGCATTATCATTTATTTTCTCTAACACCTTAATAGGACCATCAGCACGTGGCATTAGCTTTGATTTGCGCAAATCAGGAAATCTATCCTTACGCAAATGTAACCAAACAAGATCTCCAGGAGCAAACACAACATGTTTTCTACCCTTATCTCCAGCAAGTTTATATTTAGCATTCATACGCTCAATGTTCTCCTTAGTTAACTCATGCATTTTTAAGATCAATTCAGCACGTTGTTTAGCATCAAAATTAACCTTCTCCGAAGATGGAAGAGGCAACAAATCAATAGGTGCACGAGGTAGGAAACCATATACAATTTCAAAAGGGCACATCTTAGTAGTAGAATGCAACGAACGATCATAAGCAAATTCAATATGAGGCAAGCATTCTTCCCACATTTTCTTGTTATTCTTCAAAACAGCCCGAAGCATAGTAGACAAAGTTCTATTGACTACTTCAGTTTGTCCATCAGTTTGGGGGTGACAAGTAGTACTAAAAAGCAGTTTAGTCCCCAACTTAGCCCATAAACATCTCCAAAAGTGGCTAAGAAATTTGGTATCACGATCTGAAACAATAGTATATGGCACACCATGCAAGCGAATAATTTCACGAAAGAACAAATCAGCAACATTAGCAGCATCATCGCTTTTATGACATGGTATAAAGTGTGCCATTTTCGAGAACCTATCCACGACAACAAATATGCTATCCCTCCCCTTCTTTGTTCGAGGTAAACCCAAAACAAAGTCCATAGATATATCCTCCCATGGAACACTAGGTACAGGCAAAGGCATATATAAACCATGAGGATTGGGTCGTGACTTAGCTTTTTGACATGTAGTGCAGCGAGCAACAAAGCGCTCAACATCCCGTCTCATCTTTGGCCAAAAGAAATGTGTAGCAAGTACATCCTCCGTCTTCTTTACGCCAAAGTGTCCCATTAATCCTCCTCCATGCGCCTCCTGCAACAACAAAAGACGAACGGAGCTAGCTGGAATGCATAGATTGTTAGCACGAAACACAAATCCATCGTTAACGACGAACTTATTCCATGTTCTCCCTTCTTTACAATTCTGCAATACATCTTTAAATTCAGGATCATCCACATATTGATCTTTGATGGTCTCCAAACCAAATATTTTAAAGTCAAGTTGTGAAAGCATAGTATAACGACGAGACAATGCATCAGCAATAACATTTTCTTTACCCTTCTTGTGTTTAATGACATAAGGGAAAGTCTCAATGAATTCAACCCATTTAGCATGTCTACGGTTCAGTTTTGCTTGACTTTTAATGTGTTTCAAAGATTCATGATCAGAATGTATAACAAATTCTTTGGGCCATAAATAATGTTGCCATGTTTCTAAGGTCCGAACAAGAGCATAAAATTCTTTATCATAAGTAGAATAGTTCAGACTAGGCCCACTCAATTTTTCAGAAAAGTATGCAACAGGTTTGCCATCTTGTAATAACACACCTCCTAATCCAATTCCACTAGCATCACATTCAAGCTCAAAAGTCTTATTAAAATCAGGAAGTTGGAGTAAAGGAGCATGTGTCAACTTATCTTTCAATACCGTGAAGGCTTCTTCCTGTGCGGTACCCCAAATAAAAGGCACATCCTTCCTTGTAAGCTCATTGAGAGGTGCAGCAATGGTGCTAAAATCTCTCACAAAACGCCTATAGAAACCAGCGAGGCCAAGGAAACTCCTCACTTGCGTGACCGTTTTGGGCTGCGGCCAACTCTCAATAGCTTCAATCTTGGCTTTATCAACTTCAATTCCCTGTGGAGTAACAACATAGCCCAGAAAAGATACTCGGTCGGTGCAAAAGGTGCACTTCCCAAGGTTACCAAACAAACGTGCATCACGTAGAGCAATAAAAATAGCACGTAAATGTTCCAAATGTTCCTCCAAAGATCTGCTATAAATCAATATATCATCAAAGTAAACTACCACAAATCGTCCAATGAAAGCACGTAAAACTTCGTTCATTAATCTCATGAAAGTACTAGGTGCATTAGTTAACTCAAAAGGCATGACTAACCACTCAAATAAACCGAACTTAGTTTTAAATGCTGTTTTCCATTCATCTCCCAATTTCATACGAATTTGATGGTATCCACTACGCAAATCAACTTTGGAGAATATTGTAGAGCCACTCAAATCATCAAGCATATCATCTAGCCTAGGAATAGGATGACGATAACGAATAGTAATATTATTAATGCCTCTACAATCAACACACATACGCGACGTACCATCCTTTTTTGGCACGAGTATAATAGGAACAGCACAAGGGACTAAGAGATTCGCGTATATAACCTTTGTCGAGCAGCTCCTGTACTTGATGCATAATCTCCTTCGTCTCCTCTGGATTGGTACGGTATGGTGCACGGTTTGGCAACGAAGCACCGGGAATTAAGTCAATCTGATGCTCAATCCCACGAATAGGTGGTAATCCCGGTGGCACGTCTTGTGGAAAGACGTCAGCGAACTCCTGCAAAATGTTAGTGACAGCAGGAGGCAAAGAGGAAGGCACGTCCTCGAATGAAAATAATGCCTCTTTGCACACAAAAGCATAGCAAACAGATTTGCTTAAATCTAGCTCATCAATATCAGATTTGGTGGCAAGTAAACACACATTTTTCAATTTAATTTCAGAAGCAACACTAGATGGTTTATTATTAGGCTTCATTTGTTGCTCAAATTCTTTTGCCACAATCTGATTTTCACTCTTATTTTTCTCCTGTTTTGCTTTACTAGCTCTATTAATATCATCTTTCAAAATAGAATCAGGAGTCATAGGAAGCAAAGTAATATGTTTATCCTTATGAACAAGAGTATACTGATTGTTTCTACCATGGTGTACAGAATTTTTATCAAATTGCCATGGTCTACCAAGTAATAATGAACATGCTTGCATGGGTACCACATCACAATCAACATAATCAGCATATGAAGAGATACTAAAATGCACACGAACAGTACGTGTTACCTTAACCTTGCCGCTGTTGTTGAACCATTGGATATAGTAAGGATGTGGATGTGGTCTTGTGGTGAGAGATAGCTTCTCCACCATCTCCATGCTAGCCAAGTTGTTGCAGCTCCCTCCATCTATGATGACGCGAACAGAACGTTCCTTCACAACTCCCTTTGTATGGAACAAATTATGCCTCTGATTTTGCTCAGCTTGTGTGACCTGCACACTCAAAACACGTTGAGCAACTAAACATTCATACCTGTCAGCGTCTTCAGGAGCCATGTATTGCGTCTCATGATCAGAATCATCTCCACCGTGTTCTTCACTTGTAATAAGAGCCAAAGTCTCCTCATCATAGTCACTAGCGGACTCATACCCACCATCCTCAGTAGCAATCATAACACGCGGAGATTGGCATTCTCTCGCATAATGACCTCTTCCCTTACAACGACGACAGATAATATCATGTGTGTGCCCTGTTGATGCCATAGATGAAGAAGAGCTCTGGGCAGGCCCAGAAGGTGTACTCTTGGCAGATGGTGGTGGTGGTGCCTGTTTTCTTGTATCTCGATTGGAATTGGCGGCTGAAGTCAGTGGTGCCGCAGTAGGACGTGTGGGAGTAGAGGAGGCACGCGGTGTCCATGATGAAGATCGACCTGCAGAAAAATTAGTTCGCGCCAATGCCTGTCGATCCTGCACTTCACGTTCAACTTTACAAGCAAGATGGAATAAACAAGTGATATTATTATACTCCTTATACTCTAGAATGGTCTGAATCTCTCTATTTAATCCACCCATGAAACGTGCAAGCATAGCTTCATTCTCCTCAACAATACCACATCTAATCATGCCAGTTTGTAATTCCTGATAATATTCTTCTACAGAATTTTTTCCTTGTCTTAAGCGCTGCAATTTTTGAAGTAATTCACGTTGATAATATGGTGGAACCCAACGAGTACGCATAGCAGTTTTCAAAGCAGCCCACGTAGCTGGAATAGGATATAATCTACAATGTTCAGACCACCATACACATGCAAAACTAGTGAAAGCACAAACAGCAGCAGCAACACGTCGTTCCTCGGGATATTGTAAACATGTAAAACGTTGTTCAGTTTCTAACTCCCAAGTAAGATATATATCAGGAACATATCTACCCACGAATGGTGGAATATTCAATTTTAATTTAGGAAGATGGTCATGATCTCGTACCTGAAGTGGTGGTGCAGACCTACCATTGCGATTATTTGCATGTGGACGACCTGGTGCTGGTACGTAGTTCTGATTTTGATCAACCTCATCCTCGTAATCGCCCGCATAATGATAGAGGCGGGGGTGTCCCGATCTTTCGATGAGATGATAGCTATCGATTTGGTGGAGTCGACTTTGACGATCCGACTACAAACGTGCACGACGTTGCGCCTTAGCAATCGCTAAACCAATCTCCCGAGGTTACTGACGATACTGAAAGCACGATCAGCCTGACCACGAAGGTCTATTCCTGCATGCAATCGAAGAACAAGCAAGAATATGATAATGCAATCTGAATATTGCGAATATAGATGAAGTATTGATAGAGGTGGGGATCCGAAAGCGGTCTTGGTCTGGTCGTTGGACACAAACGAAGTACACGAAGTTGCAATGGCTAACTTTTAACTAAACAAATCCCAAGTAAAAAGCTACTAGATGGATCTACTTATATAGGAGCAAGGGGTGGTGGCCAAGGAGGTGGGAGGACGTCCCAAGGCAGCCTAAAACTAACCCTAGGTCGTACAAGGCTCATGGGCCCAAGTGGAGGTGATGCAACACCTTTGGACTTGTAGTTTGACTCGGATTCTGCTGCAGCGTCAGATTGTTTCATTGATAACTCAACGCTCCGGACCAATTTTATGGTGAATCCAATTGGGTTGGAAAGAGCACGAAATCTACTTTCCAACAAAAAAAGAATCACCCAATTCGGAGTCCGTATGAAAAAGTTCTTGGCGTTTTGAGTCAGGTATATCTGTGCAGTCCGAATCTGAATCCAGAACGTGAGAGACTTGGACTCTATCTTCTCTTGGCCCAAAAGTGACGTGAGAGGACTTTTTGAACAGCACCTAAACATCTCTTTTCCCCTTATCTTCATATGTGTATTGTACAAATGTCCCATACACCTGCAATTAGACATGACACAAAAGTTTGTGAAGTATTTTTGTCTTGGATGACATAAATAAATTATTGCATAGTTTGCATTAGAAATCACCTCACAAATATACATGTATGCAATATTTTTGGTTGTATCCAAGGTAGTCATGTCCTCATCACATAATCGTCCTCCTCAGCGGCAGCAGGAGCCATAGAAGCATCAACAGTAGGTGCAGCGGCACCAGAAGTTTGACCAGGCTCAAGGGGAACGCGCTGTGCTCGTCCCACTTGATTTGGAAGGCGACGTTGTTGTTGTTGTAGAGGTGCGACAGGTGCAGCCGGCGGTGGTTGTGGAAGACGCGCGAGCAATTCATTAAACTTGTTATCGAGCTTTGTTTCGAACGTCTTCTCAATTCCATCTATCTTCTCCATGGCCTCTTCAAATCTGTTTAGCACATCTTGCACCTGTCCACTCATCATTTGCTGAAATTTATCATGTAGCTGTTTGTTCGTCATGTTCTCCCAATCAGTCTCATCGGCTTGTGATCCTGCCATGGTTAGCAGCAATAGAAACACACAAAAATATGATCCTACAGACTACTAGGAAGTGGTGGTGGTGGTGTATCACAAATCCGTCAAGCGAATCTCAAATGCTTACCAGTTCTTACCCAGCAGCAGGTGGTGATCGGCCACCGTTGTAGTCAAAACTCTCAAAGATTGGACAGAGCGATTGCCAGGTGGTGTCAAACACACGACGTAGATGTATGTGGAGCTGGGAAGGCTTATGATATAGTAGCAACAATGTCAGCAATAATCAATTCAGAGATGCAAAGTTGAATAAACGCTCAACGACGGTACTGTGCTGGTCCTAGGCTAGACCGTACTAGAGACACGAGCCTAGAACACTAACAAAATCACGGCGCGGCACGTAAACAAGGGAAGAGCACACCCTAAAAAAAATTTCATTTTTTTTTGCGCTCTTTTTTTTTGCTCTTCTTTTTTTTTTCAAAAAATCACTATAATGGCGAGTGTCTCAAAACTCTTCCCAAGTCAAACTAACAGGATTGGCATGAAATTTTTTTTGAATTTTTTTTCGGAAATCAGGGCAGCGACGACGAAAAAGTGCGACAAAAATTCACTATGATGGCGAGTGTCTCAAAACGCTCCCTGGGACCTAAAAATAGGATAGGGAAAAAATATTTTTGACTGCCAAAATTTTGGCCTAAAAACTGCCCGGGGGTCTCCTCAGGCAAGGAAACACGAATCGGAAACTAGATGGATCTCGAAAACAAACCTAATATGAAAAGAACTCGGATTGGTGGTGGATATATGGTGGTGGTATATGGATACAGATCGGTGATGGTATATGGATTCAGAGCGGTGGCGGATAAGCGGTGGTGGTAGATGGCAGGGGCGATGATGATGGTGCGGCGGCGGCGTGACAACTTATGACCAGAACTCGAAACTCTAAAGGACTAGACGGAAGACCAGCAACTAGACACGACGATGCAACCGCAAATTCAACAAAGCAAAAACCCTAAAAAGATTATGCAAAGGCTCAGATTGGTTCGGATATGATGAACTAACCCTTTTTTTTTGGCTTTTTCGTGGACTGTAGGTATGAAGAACAGACTCGATCTAAACTACGAAAAACTGTAAAATCTCACCGAGCAACCTGAAAATCTGATACCACTTGATAGAGGCGAGGGTGTCCCGATCTTTCGATGAGATGATAGCTATCGTTTTTGGTGGAGTAGACTTTGACGATCCGACAACGAACGTGCGAGGACGTCGCGCCTTAGCAATCGCTAAACCAACTCCGAGAGGTTATTGACCACGCCGGAGCACAATCAACCTGACCACGTGGGTCTATCTCCTGCAAGCAAATGAAGAACAAGCAAGAAACTAAGATTTGCAATCTGGATATTGCGAATATAAGATGAAAGCTTTATTGATCAAGGTGGGGTTCTGTGATGTCTTGGTCTGGTCGTTGAACACAAACGAAGTACGCGAAGTTGCAGCTATGGCGAACTTTTAATCTAAACAAAAACCCAAAGTCTAAACGGTGCCCTAAGGGCTGTATATATGGAGGAAGAGGGGGGGATTTCGTGGCCCTTGAAGGAGGGGTCCGAAACCAACCCTATCTCTTGTTTCCCCACACATACGGACTCTAAAAACAGCCTATACTCAAGTATTTCGAAATTACATGGGCCTAGCCCAATAATAAGGTGACGCAGCACCTATAATAGCCTCTGGACGAAATTTATGAAGTGGCATCTTGTATATTTCATCCAAGGCTTCCTGCACTCATTAGGGTGGCTTCAAAGTCCTGAAATCATCACTTGTAACTCCATTCTTGTTCCCCTTGCGCATGCCATCATCTCCATGCTTGAACTTGCTCCAAGGTTCCTCTTTCTTGTCCAAGCTAGGCCCTTCATTTGTAAGCAAAACAAATGTATCTAATTTAGGCAGCATCATATTCTCATGAACATTAGAATCATTACCAAGAAACGAAAGTTCCTGATAATTTAATTGGCGTGCGCGAGCTCTAGTAATTGGTCTAGTATGTATAGCAGCAGGGGTTGTGGGTGTAACAATGGTATTGATGTCCTCATCATGGAAGAAAAAGGTGAGGGGAAGAGGATGACAGGTGGGGCCGGCCCGGTGCATGTGGGAAAATTACCAGGAGAGAGAGGAGTTGGGCTGTATCGACTGGGCTGCTGCTGGACTCCTTCTCTCTTAGCCTTTTCATTCTTTTCTTATTTCCCTCAGGCAGAAATATGTTGAGAAAAAGAAAGAGGGGCTTAGAGGTAGAATATTTCAGAAAAGAAAATATCCTCGGAGCGCTGGAATTATGCACAATTAGAATAAAATGGTTTGGCAATTTTTAGTGATAGAAAAATAATTCAAGTTTGAATTAAATTCAAACTTGAGCCATTTTTGAACCCAACCAAACCAAATCCAAATGAGCTGAAATTTGACAGAGAGGTTGTTGGCGTGCTGTAAGATTTACAGGAAGTAAGTGAACATTTTACTAGGACAGGAAAATACCACTTGCAATAAATGGGTGCGAATTGAAAGGAAGAAGCTAGTGATGGGTTGTTGCACTTGATGATGTTTTAGATGGAAAGGGCAAGATGAAACAACAACGAAGATGAGGAGAAGGAGTTCACAAAGAAAACAAGCACACAACAAATATGCACACGACAAATTTGCACATTACAATGATGATCATGATGCAAATGTAACAAAATGACAAAGGCAATATCACATCATGAAGCATAGAACAAAGCAAGTGAGATGACCATGGCAAACAAACAAGGATGGCTCAATGCAATACAATAAAAGATGAATATGATGCAAGAAGCAAAATATGGCAATGGCATTCATCATGATTATGGCAACAAACAATTGAAACACATGACGACAACAAAAAATAAATGGAAGGTAACTAGAGCATCGGGCTCGGGGTGTCACAACACTCCCCCACTAACAGAAGATCTCGTCCTGAGATCTTAGGAACGAGACAGAAGAGAAGAGAAGGTGAAATGAAAATGAAACGAACGAAACCTCGGAGAAGAGAATCGACTAGAGAGGACTCATCCTGACGTCAAACTTGGAAAGAATTTGCGGATAACTCCGAGAAAACAGAACAGCTAGTTCAAATCCTGGTGAAAACATGTGGGTTATGGGTCCACTAAAAAGAAACACCGTTGAGAATGATTAAAGAAGAGACGATGCACTGGAACGATTGAAAGACATGAATGAGGTGACAACCTCGAATTAATTTGGATACAAACAAGAATCTTCTGAGATGTCTTCAGCACTCCGGAACGATTAAATGGCGAGAGGCGTATGAGCAAGGGAAAACATTTGAGCCAAGTAAAAGAATATGATCAACCTGAAAATTTGAATTGAATCCCCCGGAAAAGAAAACAAGACGAACAATGATTAACTAGACGAGAATTCACCGGTTGAGGCAATTGAGGAAAGAAAGAAGAGGATTTGCATGAATAAAATGGACAATCCATTCGAGATTTCAGCCTCCGTGAAGAAAAAGGGTGGGCGGGTGGGAAAATAAAAACAACTTGGGACGGGGAAACGAACTCCATTGAGAAAGATGAGAGCTAATCTTGCAAAAGATGAAGAGGGTCAAATTTACTTGAAGAGAAGTGCTCCGGATGAAAAGGATGGATATCGCAACGATCGAAAACTACCCGCGTGATCCTAGAAGAAATTTGAAGGGGAAGAGGACTAGAATCAAAACACCTACGTCACGATTCCTCACCAGAGCGATGAAGGGGATAAGGAGAAAAAAGAATTCCTACTCTTCGATATAACTAGACTCCGAAAATAGTTTTTTCATCTAGACCCAACAACGGCCAAACTACGATCAATCAAGGGGGCTCCTATGGTCGGTCGAGGCTCTGATACCAACTTGTCACGCCCAATATGCGATCCTATCCGAGAGGAACTCGAAAGTCCCACCAAGGATAGAGCCGCATATTGAAATGCTTTTGCAAGGTGGATATCATTACATCGTACCATATACAACTCAAATGAGGATACATACAAAGGCATACACTTGCCTCACAAATACATCAAACATCATACAGAAGAGCAACATCCAACTACGGATGAAACACAAACGAAAAAAACTCAAATGACATCCACCCTGCTAGCCCAGGCTGCCGACCAGGAACCTATCCCACGATCGAAGCAGAAGAAGAACTCCAAAACAAGCAAGAATCGCTCTCATGTCATATCATCGCATTACCTGTACCTGCATCTATTGTTGTAGTAATCTGTGAGCCACGAGGACTCAGCAATCCCATTACCATGGGTATCAAGACTAGCAAAGCTTAATGGGTATGAAATGGATAAGTGGTGAGGTTGCAGCAGCACTAAGCATTGTATGGTGGCTAACTTACGAATACAAGAGTAAGAAGAGTAACTATGCATAACGATCACAACTAGTAATGATCAATAAGTGATCCTGAACTACTTACGAATCAATCATAACCCCACCATGTTCTCTTCTCGAACTCACTTGAAAAGAGACGGTCACGGTTACGCACGCGGTTGGTGTATTTTATTTTGGATCTGGTGTCAAGTTCTCTACAACCGGATATTATAAATTTCCCATCTGCCACATAACCGCGGGCACGGCTCTCGAAAAGATTAAACCCTGCAGGGGTGTCCCAACTTAGTCCATCTCAAACTCTCACGATTCGCGGAGGTAAATCTCCATCTTGGGACAACCCGATCAAACTTGGAATCCCGGTGCACAAGATATTTCGACAATGGTAAAACAAAACCAGCAAGACCTCCCGATGTGTGTAACACCCCAAAAATATTTCTTTTTGGACTTCCAAAACCCTTCCCTTAAAATAAAATATTTTTGAAATATTCTTGCTATTTTTCTCTTCATAGCCCTTTTATTTTGAAAATTATTCTCAACTTTAATGGGTTTTCAAATTCTCTTTAGAGGTTCTGTTTTCAAACGTTTAAAATTTATTTGGAGGTTTTTAAATAGTTTCATTCAAAAAAAAAGTTTTGGGGAGTAACTTAAATATATTTTTTTTCAAAAGGAATGGCTCTTTTCACTTCTCTCTAACCCTTCTAAAATCCATCCAACAATTTTCTTCCACTCCAACTTTATCCCACAAGTCACTCACATCATCTAGGACAGAATCCAACTCTCTCCTACCCCACAAAAATATTTTTCACAATCCAAATAAATTCCAAAGTTGGAATTCATATTATCCATCATTCCTTTGGTTTACAAAGGAACCACAATTTCCACAAGGTTTCTACCTCCACCAAAATTATCTCAGCAAATATATAGTACCCACAACCCATTTCTCCAAAAACATGGGGTGCCACAGTTCAAAATTTTCAAATTCTACTCAATCCAAATTTGGACCAGATTCAATATTTCTGATCCAAACATATTTTTAAATGCTCCAAAAATTCCCAAATTTGTCAGGCCCTCTCATATGCATCAACACATCACCACAAAAATTGCCACAAATTCTAAAAATCCCTAGCACACTCTGCCATGAGAACATATGAGTGTCTGTGCACTATTCATAGCTGAAAGAAATTCAGTTAACTGAATTTGTCTTTCAGTGGCAGAGATGATCGGCGCCGTGCACTCCACTCCATCTCGTTCCCTCCTCGTCCACGCCTCCTTGTTCTTCAATGCGTCGCTCACCGGGACCCTCCCCGTCAGCGACTCACCGCCGGCTGGCCGGTGCAGGCCGGTTAAACAGCCACCATGCTCGGCCACGGCAGGCCGAGCGGATCAGCCCGCGCCACCGACCATCAATCACTCCGCCGCGCCTTCTCCACCTACCAGCTCCACACGTCGCCCCTCTCTGCGCCATTGCCGCACCGCCCCAAACCTCTGGACCCCTCCGGGCAGTCGCTGGAGTTGTCCTCGCCGCTGCACCCGTACGGGAATCGTCCCATGGACGAGGCCGAAGCGCTCGACCTTGATCGCGCTGGCGTCTCCAGAAGACTCCGCCGCCCTCATTAACCCCTCACCGTCCCTGACCACCGCCCAAACCTACCTCGCCGACCACCGTAACTCCGGCGTGATCCGAACCTCGCCGGACCGCCTCGGATCGCCTATAAAAGGCCCTCCCGAGCTCCAATCTCCTCACCCATCGCCTCCACCACCTCCCAATCACCCGCCCACGCACTCACCTGACCTCGGGAAGGTCTTCTTCCCCTCCGACCACCACTCCGCCGCCTCTGTCCCCGTTCGGTTCGACGTCATTATGCCACCACCACCACTCAGATCTTGCCAGTAGCCATATTATCCACCAAACCATCAATCCCGCGCTCCAATTTCACTGCCCGAGCCCTCTCCGGCGAGTTCCAAAACCACCGAGCCACCGTCCGCCGCCGTCGACCTCGCCGGCGTTCATGTGCTCTCCGGCGACTACCACCACTTCCCTCCGACGCGACACTCCGCCCTGGTCACGTTCCGACCATCGCCAGCTGCAGGAACCCCGGTGATCGCCGCCGGCGACCGCCGTCACTTCTCTGCCTCGCGCACGAACGGGTTCAAATTTGAACCTGACGGGTGGGTCCCCACCCCGCGCGGTCCTTTTCTTTTTTCTCTGTTTAAAATGAAGACGTATTCTGCGTTTTACGCCTTCTCCATTGGAAAACGTATTTCAGCCGAAGTGTTTTCTGTTAAACTGTGCAGGGACTGCTGTTTTACAGAAAAGCCCCTGGTTTTGAAAGTTTAATAACTTTTAAACCACAACTCTGATTGAGTTGAACTTTTTTTTGAAATTCTTATTTTTCTCTCTAGTTTTTTTAGTGTTTATTTAAAAATGTTTTGAGACAACTGTTTGCACTGTTGACAAATTTTTAATTCGGGTCGAATTTGAATATTTTCAGAAAAAGAAGAGGGAAACCTTGCTGAGAATTTCGAAGGGTTTTCACCTGACTACGTTGGACAAGGAAAGCATTATTGAACTTGGGATATGGTGATTGCATTTGCATTTGCATGTTTGCATCGGTTGGTGTTGCACCACATATATCACAAGTGCATGCATGTTTGGTCATATCACTTCTTATGCTTGTCTTGCACTTCACTCAAACAAGGTAACTTACTGACTTGGTATAGCTGGTTGGCACGGGTCATTATTTTGACATGGTGGTGTCACGTGACTATGTGGAACATACCGGTGATGATAATTAACACCTCCTGAGTCAGCCTAGATCGAGTCTTGTTCCGTTACACCTAGCTGGATACCGTGCTGCCACGAGTCCTTTTGCAAGGAAGGTACGGCTGAGTAAGTTGTTAACCCCTGTCCAGGTACACACCATACAGAGGGCCACGATGAGGGTTTCCAGGGCCTTGGACGAAATCCTGTCATCGGGTCAGGGGGCATGGGTATTCCGGTTGTAAACGAGAGGGGGGCACCCCTTGGAATCCACGCGTATTAATAGTGATCCCATGCAGGACATTGGTCTCTCCGTCTTAGAGTTTTTCTTGAACGATGCTTTGGGTGATTCCTGGCATCCGGAAAGTTAATCTGGTGTGTGCTGGTCAGGTGTGTTTTCAACCCTAAGACCGTAATGGGAATTAGTCAGTGTCACGGTGCTGATTAAAGAAATCCTTTACTTGTGGGTAAAGAGTACACCCTCTGCAGAGTTTAAACCTATTCGAATAGCCGTTGTCCACGGTCAGGGGCGTTAGCTGGGTGGGTCAAGTGTCGGTCCCGGTGTCGGTCTCCAGAGGAAATAATTTTAATATGCCTGAAATATTTTGCAGGATAATTATAGACACCCTAATATTACCATGAATATTTTATGCATGTTCAATATTATTATGGTTATGCATATTATTGAGGACTAACCCGTTTCTCTTATTTTTATATTTCCTGAGTGTCTCAGGGGCTGGCCAGACTACCCCGGGCACTCAATTTTATTTTCAAGACCTCTTGTGGCGTCTCTCGAGTTAACAGGCGGTTCCGCCACTACTCTTGTGGACACCCTACTGGCATTTCTCTTCAAGTCCGACTGTGGCGTCACTTGACACCCGACTGGCATTTCTCTTATTTTGCTGAGTGTCACTTGGGCTGGCTAGACTACCCGTGGCATTCATTTGTTTAATTTCTAATAAGTTTGATCATGACTAACAGGCTTTGTTCATGTTCATATCATTTATTTGTCATGATTTAACTTTCAGTTAGCACGAGCATATGCATCCATTATATCTTTTGTTCATAATGTTTGCGAGTACATTCCAATGTACTCACTGGCTTTCCCTGGCTATTTACTTGGCCAGACTTGGAGGAGGACGAGCTTGTGGAGGAGGATTGCGCTAGCGAGCCCAACGCTTAGAGGAGTCCCAGTCAGTCAACCTGTGAGATAGGAGTCTACCACTTGTATCATCCGCTGAGCTTCCGCTACACAAATAAAATAGTCAAGCCTCACACTGACGCTTGGCTCTATGTTATTGTACTAGTATTGTACCACCACCACACCACTGTCATATTCCGCCACTGCCATCTAATGGCAAGTTTGTAATATACTTTGTTGAGCCCTCCGACTCAACCCTGTGTAATATTATCTTGTACTGGTTATCTGTATCAAGGAAGTCCACCAGTTGTGTTAATCTTGGGGCTGGTGTGACTTAGGCCTATTCTGGGAATTATTCTCATAAATGGGCCCGACAGGACTTGGTACCAGAGCCAGGCTGACTGTAGGAAGCCCTAGGCACGATCGCTGGCACTCGATTCAGTACTAACATTTTTAGCAGGCATCTCATGCATTGTAGCATTTTTTTTATTTTTTTCCCATGGTCATCATATACACATGATATGACTATTTGGATTTTTTGTCTACTGATGTAGATGTCTGGCGGCAACTGCCAGTCCCAGATTTTCGCCAATGAGCCTGCGGGATTTTCCCGTCTTCTTACCATCATCGCTAGAGATGCGATGAGATCTCCGAGCCGTCCAGAGTACACTGTTTTTTCTGACAGGATCACAGACACTCTGACTATGTACCAGGCTTCGGTATATATTCGGGGTGGAAGTACCTTGTCTTTCCGCAACTATCATTTTATGGGGAGAGTCATGCCCTCTGAGAGGCATGCTATCCAGATGGCCGCCCGTGAGGCTATTGCTCGTCTCAGGGACATCCTGCCTGTTATGCAGACCCGTCCCTATCACTACCTTCCGTGCCATGTTCCTTATACCAACCATTATGCTTTTTCCTGCACCACAGGAGAAAGGGATGAGGCGATCGAGCCCCTTGTCCAGTATATCATGGCACTAGAGTCGGTCTTCACCGCACTGGTGGACGATCATCTTGCTGCACGAATGGACTTGGCTCGTGCGAGGATCACTCGCAGGAGTGAGTTCCGTTCACCTTCACCACGTGCCCCTCGTATTCCGACTCCACCACACTATTCTCCTGCTCAGCCCGCGGTTCAGCGCTCATACCCGAGTGATGAGGCTAGTCGCTTGGTTGCTCCTGTTCCGACCAGAGCTCCACTATCAACGCGCATGGTGCCGCCTCAGACAGGCATAGCATCGACCTCTACCTGACTGGAGACCATTCCAGAGGAGGAGGAGGTTGAATCTCCAGCACCTCAGCTGGGACTTACCCTCAGCGGAGCCTACAGTGTCTCGGACACCCCGTGAGGACGAAACAAGCGTCAGCACCGCAGTGATCTTTTATGAGATGTGGTTGTAAGATATTTATTTTCTGTTTCTTCTTCTTTTTGGAAGATGGCGAGTAACAGACTCAAACCACAGCACGTTGAGAGGACGAGGTAGTACGCTAGTTGAATAAGTGGTTGTGTAGTATACAGTTTCTGCAAGCATCTTGTATAATTAAGTTATGCTTGTATAATTAAATCCTGCATGTATGATATAACCTGTTGTACTTGCATCCTGGGGGGAGATTTTCAGTCTCTTAAAATTTTTATTTGCTGCCCTTATAATTTCTTTTCTCATCGGAGTTACACAAATACCCCCAAAAAGAAAATGCATCGCCCCTGGACCCGTTCTATGCCAAGTCCGCCAGAAAGCAACCATGGACAAATGGGAAATAATTTCACACAAGGACAGACTAGTCAACAGGGCAGTGACTCAGCATTTTCACAAGTGTGCCGTCTGTACGAACAAAGCCAGCAACAGCACCAAGAGATGATGCAACATTTAATCAATATGGGAAATCACCAAGGACAAAATCAGAACAGGTCAAAATTATCTGAGCTCCAGAAGACCAATCCTACTGTGTTTTCTCACACCGACAAACCATTGGAGGCAGATGATTGGCTACGTGATATTGAAAGAAAATTGGTTATTGCCCAGTGTACGGACCGGGAAAAAGTGCTTTATACCCCATACTATTTTTCGGGTACAGCAGCATCATGGTGGGAAAACTTATGTCACACTCATCCCAATGGAGCCAATATGACATGGGAACAATTCAAGGAAAACTTTCGGGGAGCACACATTCCTAACAGTATCATGAAATTAAAGAAAAGGGAATTTGAGGATCTCAAGCAGCAAGGCACCACGGTAGCCCAGTATCTGGATCAATTTACTCAGCTGGCCCAGTACGCCAACGACGAATACATGACAGAAGACAAAAAGATGGAAAATTTTCTCGACGGACTCATCCCATCTTTAAAGTGCCAACTGGTAGTCCACACCTTTCCTGATTTCAAAACACTGGTGGACAAGGCCATTATACTGGAGAACGAGCACCGCAACACGAATGAAATACGCAAGCGCCATATGAACCAATCATCTCAGGTTCGCAACAACAGGCCCAAGAATGAATTTCAGAAGCCTACAACACCCTGACCAGCAACTCCGCTACCCCGACCAGCAGCGGTAGCACCACAACAGAATTGCAGTGCTTTCAACAACAGGACCAAAGATACGACATTCTGATGAGGACATCAATACCATTGTTACACCCACAGCCCCTGCTGCTATACATACTAGACCAATTACTAGAGCTCGCGCACGCCAATTAAATTATCAGGTACTTTTGTTTCTTGGTAATGATTCTAATGCTCATGAGAATATGATGCTGCCTAAATTGGATACATTTGTTTTGCTTACAAATGAAGGGCCTAGCTTGGACAAGAAAGATGAACCTTGGAGCAAGTTCAAGCATGGAGATGATGGCATGCGCAAGGGGAACAAGAACGGAGTTACAAGTGATGATTTCAGGACTTTGAAGCCACCATAAGGAGTGCAGGAAGCCTTGGACGAAATATACAAGATGCCACTTCATAAATTTCGTCCAGAGGCTATTATAGGTGCTGCGTCACCTTATTATTGGGCCAGGCCCATGTAATTTCGAAATACTTGAGTATAGGCTATTTTTAGAGTCCGTATGTGTGGGGAAACAAGAGATAGGGTTGGTTTCGGACCCCTCCTTCAAGGGCCACGAAATCCCCCCCTCTTCCTCCATATATACAGCACTTAGGGCACCGTTTAGACTATGGGTTTTGTTTAGATTAAAAGTTCGCCATAGCTGCAACTTCGCGTACTTCGTTTGTGTTCAACAACCAGACCAAGACGTCACAGAACCCCACCTCGATCAATAAAGCTTTCATCTTATATTCGCAATATCCAGATTGCAAATCTTAGTTTCTTGCTTGTTCTTCGTTTGCTTGCAGGAGATAGACCCTCGGGGTCAGGTTGATTGTGCTCCGGCGTGGTCAATAACCTCTCGGAGTTGGTTTAGCGATTGCTAAGGCGCGACGTCCTCGCACGTTCGTAGTCGGATCGTCAAAGTCTACTCCACCAAAAACGATAGATATCATCTCATCGAAAGATCGGGACACCCTCGCCTCTATCAAGTGGTATCAGATTCCCAGGTTGCTCGGTGAGATTTACAGTTTTTCGTAGTTTAGATCGAGTCTGTTCTTCATACCTACAGTCCAGGAAAAAGTCAAAAAAAAAAATTTAGGGTTAGTTCATCATATCCGAACCAATCTGAGCCTTTGCATAATCTTTTTAGGGTTTTTGCTTTGTTGAATTTGCGGTTGCATCGTCGTGTCAAGTTGCTGGTCTTAGCGTCTAGTTCTTTAGAGTTTCGAGTTCTGTTCACAAGTTGTCACGCCGCCGCCGCACCATCATCATCGCCCCTACCATATACCACCACAGCTTATCTGCTATTTCTCTGAGTCCATATACCACCACCGATCTGAGTCCATATACCACCACCGATCCGAGTCCATATACCACCACCAATCCGAGCCCACATATACTACCGTCATATACCATCACCAGTCCGAGTTCCACCAGATTCATCTCTGCCACCAGTCCTAGTCCGAGTGAACAAGTCGGATTCCCCAATTTTCGTGCTACCCGCAGAAGAAAAATAGTTCCAGTTTCAAAAAAAAAAAACTAAGTCTGGAAAATTCTGGCTAGGCAGTTTTTAGACCATTTGTAGACTTTTTCGAAAAAAAATTGTTGCGGAGCAAAAAAAAAAAGAGGAAAAAAAAAGTGCAAAAAAAAAGAAAAGAAAAAAATTCAGAGTGTGCTCCTCCCTTGTTTACGTGCAGCGCCGTGATTTTTGTTAGTGTTCTAGGCTCGCGTCTCTAGCACGGTCTAGCCTAGGACCAGCACAGTACCGTCGTTGAGAGTTTATTCAACATTGCATCTCTGAATTGATTATTGCTGACCCTTTTTGCTACCATATCATAAGCCTTCCCAGCTCCACATACATCTACATCGTGCGTTTGACACCACCTGGCAATCGCTCTGTCCAAGCTCTGAGAGTTTTGACTACAAAGGTTGCCGATCGCCACCTGCTGCTGGGTAAGAACTGGTAAGAATTTGAGATTTGCTTGACGGATTTGTGACACCACACCACACCACCACCACTTTCTAGTAGTCTGTAGGATCATATTCTTGTGTGTTTCTATTGCTGCTAACCATGGCAGGATCACAAGCCGACGAGATTGACTGGGAGAACATGACGAACAAGGAGTTGCATGATAAATTTCAGCAAATGATGAGTGGCCAGGTGGGAGATGTGCTAAACAGATTTGAAGAGGCCATGGAGAAGATAGATGGCATGGAGAAGTCGTTCGAGACAAAGCTGGATAACAAGTTTAATGAATTGCTCACGAGTCTTCCCCAACCACCACCGGCTGCACCTGTCGCACCTCTGCAACGACAACAACAACGCCCCCTTCCAAATCAGTTCGGACGAGCGAAGCGTGTTCCTCTTGAGGATGGCCAAACTTCTGGTGCTGCTGTACCTACTGTTGATGCTTCTTTGGCTCCTGCTCCTGCTGCTGCTGGTGCCGAGGAGGAGGATGATTACGCGGGCGATTATGAGGATGAGGTTGATCAAAATCATAACTACGTGCAACCACCAGCACCAGGTCGTCCACATGCAAATAATCGCAATGGTAGGTCTGCACCACCACTTCAGGTACGAGATCATGACCATCTTCCTAAATTAAAATTGAATATTCCACCATTCGAGGGTAGATATGTTCCTGATATATATCTTACTTGGGAGTTAGAAACTGAACAACGTTTTACATGTTTACAATATCCCGAGGAACGACGTGTTGCTGCTCTGTTTGTGCTTTCACTAGTTTTGCATGTGTATGGTGGTCTGAACATTGTAGATTATATCCTATTCCAGCTACGTGGGCTGCTTTGAAAACTGCTATGCGTACTCGTTGGGTTCCACCATATTATCAACGTGAATTACTTCAAAAATTGCAGCGCTTAAGACAAGGAAAAAATTCTGTAGAAGAATATTATCAGGAATTACAAACTGGCATGATTAGATGTGGTATTGTTGAGGAGAATGAAGCTATGCTTGCACGTTTCATGGGTGGATTAAATAGAGAGATTCAGACCATTCTAGAGTATAAGGAGTATAATAATATCACTCGTTTATTCCATCTTGCTTGTAAAGCTGAACGTGAAGTGCAGGATCGACAGGCATTGGCGCGAACTAATTTTTCTGCAGGTCGATCTTCATCATGGACACCGCGTGCCTCCTCTACTCCCACACGTCCTACTGCGGCACCACTGACTTCAGCCGCCAATTCCAATTGAGATACAAGAAAACAGGCACCGCCACCACCATCTGCCAAGAGTACACCTTCTGGGCCTGCCCAGAGCTCTTCTTCATCTATGGCATCAACAGGGCACACACATGATATTATTTGTCGTCGTTGTAAGGGAAGAGGTCATTATGCGAGAGAATGCCAATCTCCGTGTGTTATGATTGCTACTGAGGATGGTGGGTATGAGTCCGCTAGTGATTATGATGAGGAGACTTTGGCTCTTATTACAAGTGAAGAACACGGTGGAGATGATTCTGATCATGAGACGCAATACATGGCTCCTGAAGACGCTGACAGGTATGAATGTTTAGTTGCTCAACGTGTTTTGAGTGTGCAGGTCACACAAGCTGAGCAAAATCAGAGGCATAATTTGTTCCATACAAAGGGAGTTGTGAAAGAACGTTCTGTTCGCGTCATCATAGATGGAGGGAGCTGCAACAACTTGGCTAGCATGGAGATGGTGGAGAAGCTATCTCTCACCACAAGACCACATCCACATCCTTACTATATCCAATGGTTCAACAACAGCGGCAAGGTTAAGGTAACACGTACTGTTCGTGTGCATTTTAGTATCTCTACATATGCTGATTATGTTGATTGTGATGTGGTACCCATGCAAGCATGTTCATTATTACTTGGTAGACCATGGCAATTTGATAAAAATTCTGTACACCATGGTAGAAACAATCAGTATACTCTTGTTCATAAGGATAAACATATTACTTTGCTTCCTATGACTCCTGATTCTATTTTGAAAGATGATATTAATAGAGCTAGTAAAGCAAAGCAGGAGAAAAATAAGAGTGAAAATCAGATTGTGGCAAAAGAATTTGAGCAACAAATGAAGCCTAATATTAAACCATCTAGTGTTGCTTCTGAAATTAAATTGAAAAGTGCATGCTTACTTGCCACCAAATCTGATATTGATGAGCTAGATTTCAGCAATTCTGTTTGCTATGCTTTTGTGTGCAAAGAGGCGTTATTTTCATTCGAGGACGTGCCTTCCTCTTTGCCTCCTGCGGTCACTAACATTTTGCAGGAGTTCGCTGACGTCTTTCCACAAGACGTGCCACCGGGATTACCACCTATTCGCGGGATTGAGCATCAGATTGACTTAATTCCAGTGCTTCGTTGCCAAACCGTGCGCCATACCGTACCAATCCAGAGGAGACGAAGGAGATTATGCGTCAAGTACAGGAGCTGCTCGACAAAGGTTATATACGCGAATCTCTTAGTCCTTGTGCTGTTCCTATTATACTAGTGCCAAAAAAGGATGGTACGTCGCGTATGTGTGTTGATTGTAGAGGCATTAATAATATTACTATTCGTTATCGTCATCCTATTCCTAGGCTAGATGATATGCTTGATGAATTGAGTGGCTCTACAATATTCTCCAAAGTTGATTTGCGTAGTGGATACCATCAAATTCGTATGAAATTGGGAGATGAATGGAAAACAGCATTTAAAACTAAGTTCGGTTTATATGAGTGGTTAGTCATGCCTTTTGGGTTAACTAATGCACCTAGTACTTTCATGAGATTAATGAACGAAGTTTTACGTGCTTTCATTGGACGATTTGTGGTAGTTTACTTTGATGATATATTGATTTATAGCAGATCTTTGGAGGAACATTTGGAACTTTTACGTGTTGTTTTTATTGCTCTACGTGATGCACGTTTGTTTGGTAACCTTGGGAAGTGCACCTTTTGCACCGACCGAGTATCTTTTCTTGGCTATGTTGTTACTCCACAGGGAATTGAAGTTGATAAAGCCTAGATTGAAGCTATTGAGAGTTGGCCGCAGCCCAAAACGGTCACACAAGTGAGGAGTTTCCTTGGCCTCGCTGGTTTCTATAGGCGTTTTGTGAGAGATTTCAGTACCATTGCTGCACCTCTCAACGAGCTTACAAAGAAGGATGTGCCTTTTGTTTGGGGTACCGCACAGGAAGAAGCCTTCACGGTGTTGAAAGATAAGTTAACACATGCTCCTTTACTCCAACTTCCTGATTTTAATAAGACTTTTGAGCTTGAATGTGATGCTAGTGGAATTGGATTAGGAGGTGTGTTATTACAAGATGGCAAACCTGTTGCATACTTTTCTGAAAAATTGAGTGGGCCTAGTCTGAATTACTCTACTTATGATAAGGAATTATATGCTCTTGTTCGGACTTTGGAAACATAGCAACATTATTTATGGCCCAAAGAATTTTTTATTCATTCTGATCATGAATCTTTGTAACATATTAAAAGTCAAGCCAAACTGAACCGTAGACATGCTAAATGGGTTGAATTCATTGAGACTTTCCCATATGTCATTAAACACAAGAAGGGTAAAGAAAATGTTATTGCTGATGCATTGTCTCGTCGTTATACTATGCTTTCACAACTTGACTTTAAAATATTTGGTTTGGAGACCATCAAAGATCAATATGTGCATGATGCTGAATTTAAAGATGTATTGCAGAATTGTAAAGAAGGGAGAACATGGAACAAGTTCGTCGTTAACGATGGATTTGTGTTTCGTCCTAACAAGCTATGCATTCCAGCTAGCTCCGTTCGTCTTTTGTTGTTGCAGGAGGCGCATGGAGGAGGATTAATGGGACACTTTGGCGTAAAGAAGACGGAGGATGTACTTGCTACACATTTCTTTTGGCCAAAGATGAGACGGGATGTTGAGCGCTTTGTTGCTCGCTGCACTACATGTCAAAAAGCTAAGTCACGACTCAATCCTCATGGTTTATATATGCCGTTGCCTGTACCTAGTGTTCCATGGGAGGATATATCTATGGACTTTGTTTTGGGTTTACCTCGAACAAAGAAGGGGAGGGATAGTGATGAGGACATCAATACCATTGTTACACCCACAGCCCCTGCTTCTATACATACTGGACCAATTACTAGAGCTCGCGCACGCCAATTAAATTATCAGGTACTTTCGTTTCTTGGTAATGATTCTAATGCTCATGAGAATATGATGCTGCCTAAATTGGATACATTTGTTTTGCTTACAAATGAAGGGCCTAGCTTGGACAAGAAAGATGAACCCTGGAGCAAGTTCAAGCATGGAGATGATGGCATGCGCAAGGGGAACAAGAACGGAGTTACAAGTGATGATTTCAGGACTTTGAAGCCACCATAAGGAGTGCAGGAAGCCTTGGACGAAATATACAAGATGCCACTTCATAAATTTCGTCCAGAGGCTATTATAGGTGCTGCGTCACCTTATTATTGGGCCAGGCCCATGTAATTTCGAAATACTTGAGTATAGGCTATTTTTAGAGTCCGTATGTGTGGGGAAACAAGAGATAGGGTTGGTTTTGGACCCCTCCTTCAAGGGCCACGAAATCCCCCCCTCTTCCTTAAAGTCTAAACGGTGCCCTAAGGGCTGTATATATGGAGGAAGAGGAGGGGATTTCGTGGCCCTTGAAGGAGGGGTCCGAAACCAACCCTATCTCTTGTTTCCCCACACATACGGACTCTAAAAACAGCCTATACTCAAGTATTTCGAAATTACATGGGCCTGGCCCAATAATAAGGTGACGCAGCACCTATAATAGCCTCTGGACGAAATTTATGAAGTGACATCTTGTATATTTCGTCCAAGGCTTCCTGCACTCATTATGGTGGCTTCAAAGTCCTGAAATCATCACTTGTAACTCCGTTCTTGTTCCCCTTGTGCATGCCATCATCTCCATGCTTGAACTTGCTCCAAGGTTCCTCTTTCTTGTCCAAGCTAGGGCCTTCATTTGTAAGCAAAACAAATGTATCCAATTTAGGCAGCATCATATTCTCATGAACTTTAGAATCATTACCAAGAAACGAAAGTACCTGATAATTTAATTGGCGTGCGCGAGCTCTAGTAATTGGTCCAGTATGTATAGAAGCAGGGGCTGTGGGTGTAACAATGGTATTGATGTCCTCATCACTATCCCTCCCCTTCTTTGTTCGAGGTAAACCCAAAACAAAGTCCATAGATATATCCTCCCATGGAACACTAGGTACAGGCAAAGGCATATATAAACCATGAGGATTGAGTCGTGACTTAGCTTTTTGACATGTAGTGCAGCGAGCAACAAAGCGCTCAACATCCCGTCTCATCTTTGGCCAAAAGAAATGTGTAGCAAGTACATCCTCTGTCTTCTTTACGCCAAAGTGTCCCATTAATCCTCCTCCATGCGCCTCCTGCAACAACAAAAGACGAACGGAGCTAGCTGGAATGCATAGCTTGTTAGCACGAAACACAAATCCATCGTTAACGACGAACTTGTTCCATGTTCTCCCTTCTTTACAATTCTGCAATACATCCTTAAATTCAGCATCATGCACATATTGATCTTTGATGGTCTCCAAACCAAATATTTTAAAGTCAAGTTGTGAAAGCATAGTATAACGACGAGACAATGCATCAGCAATAACATTTTCTTTACCCTTCTTGTGTTTAATGACATAAGGGAAAGTCTCAATGAATTCAACCCATTTAGCATGTCTACGGTTCAGTTTGGCTTGACTTTTAATATGTTTCAAAGATTCATGATCAGAATGAATAACAAATTCTTTGGGCCATAAATAATGTTGCCATGTTTCCAAAGTCCGAACAAGAACATATAATTCCTTATCATATGTAGAGTAATTCAGACTAGGCCCACTCAATTTTTCAGAAAAGTATGCAACAGGTTTGCCATCTTGTAATAACACACCTCCTAATCCAATTCCACTAGCATCACATTCAAGCTCAAAAGTCTTATTAAAATCAGGAAGTTGGAGTAAAGGAGCATGTGTTAACTTATCTTTCAACACCGTGAAGGCTTCTTCCTGTGCGGTACCCCAAACAAAAGGCACATCCTTCTTTGTAAGCTCATTGAGAGGTGCAGCAATGGTGCTGAAATCTCTCACAAAACGCCTATAGAAACCAGCGAGTCCAAGAAAACTCCTCACTTGAGTGACCGTTTTGGGCTGTGGCCAACTCTCAATAGCTTCAACCTTGGCTTTATCAACTTCAATTCCCTGTGGAGTAACAACATAGCCAAGAAAAGATACTCGGTCGGTGCAAAAGGTGCACTTCCCAAGGTTACCAAACAAACGTGCATCAAGTAAAGCAATAAAAACAGCACGTAAATGTTCCAAATGTTCCTCCAAAGATCTGCTATAAATCAGTATATCATCAAAATAGACTACCAGAAATCGTCCAATGAAAGCACGTAAAACTTCGTTCATTAATCTCATGAAAGTACTAGGTGCATTAGTTAACCCAAAAGGCATGACTAACCACTCATATAATCCAAACTTTGTTTTAAATGCTGTTTTCCATTCATCCCCCAATTTCATACGAATTTGATGGTATCCACTACGCAAATCAACTTTGGAATATATTGTAGAGCCACTCAATTCATCAAGCATATCATCTAGTCTAGGAATAGGATGACGATAACGAATAGTAATATTATTAATGCCTCTACAATCAACACACATACGCGATGTACCATCCTTTTTCGGCACTAGAATAATAGGAACAGCACAAGGACTAAGGGATTCGCGTATATAACCTTTGTCGAGCAACTCCTGTACTTGACGCATAATCTCCTTCGTCTCCTCTGGATTGGTACGGTATGGCGCACGGTTTGGCAACGAAGCACCGGGAATTAAGTCAATCTGATGCTCAATCCCGCGAATAGGTGGTAATCCCGGTGGCACGTCTTGTGGAAAGACGTCAGCGAACTCCTGCAAAATGTTAGTGACCGCAGGAGGCAAAGAGGAAGGCACGTCCTCGAATGAAAATAACGCCTCTTTGCACAGAAAAGCATAGCAAACAGAATTGCTGAAATCTAGATCATCAATATCAGATTTGGTGGCAAGTAAGCATGCACTTTTCAATTTAATTTCAGAAGCAACACTAGATGGTTTATTATTAGGCTTCATTTGTTGCTCAAATTCTTTTGCCACAATCTGATTTTCACTCTTATTTTTCTCCTGTTTTGCTTTACTAGCTCTATTAATATCATCTTTCAAAATAGAATCAGGAGTCATAGGAAGCAAAGTAATATGTTTATCCTTATGAACAAGAGTATACTGATTGTTACTACCATGGTGTACAGAATTTTTATCAAATTGCCATGGTCTACCAAGTAATAATGAACATGCTTGCATGGGTACCACATCACAATCAACATAATCAGCATATGTAGAGATACTAAAATGCACACGAACAGTACGTGTTACCTTAACCTTGCCGCTGTTGTTGAACCATTGGATATAGTAAGGATGTGGATGTGGTCTTGTGGTGAGAGATAGCTTCTCCACCATCTCCATGCTAGCCAAGTTGTTGCAGCTCCCTCCATCTATGATGACGCGAACAGAACGTTCCTTCACAACTCCCTTTGTATGGAACAAATTATGCCTCTGATTTTGCTCAGCTTGTGTGACCTGCACACTCAAAACACGTTGAGCAACTAAACATTCATACCTGTCAGCGTCTTCAGGAGCCATGTATTGCGTCTCATGATCAGTTTCATCTCCACCGTGTTCTTCACTTGTAATAAGAGCCAAAGTCTCCTCATCATAATCACTAGCGGACTCATACCCACCATCCTCAGTAGCAATCATAACACGCGGAGATTGGCATTCTCTCGCATAATGACCTCTTCCCTTACAACGACGACAAATAATATCATGTGTGTGCCCTGTTGATGCCATAGATGAAGAAGAGCTCTGGGCAGGCCCAGAAGGTGTACTCTTGGCAGATGGTGGTGGTGGTGCCTGTTTTCTTGTAACTCGATTGGAATTGGCGGCTGAAGTCAGTGGTGCCGCAGTAGGACGTGTGGGAGTAGAGGAGGCACGCGGTGTCCATGATGAAGATCGACCTGCAGAAAAATTAGTTCGCGCCAATGCCTGTCGATCCTGCACTTCACGTTCAGCTTTACAAGCAAGATGGAATAAACGAGTGATATTATTATACTCCTTATACTCTAGAATGGTCTGAATCTCTCTATTTAATCCACCCATGAAACGTGCCAGCATAGCTTCATTCTCCTCAACAATACCACATCTAATCATGCCAGTTTGTAATTCCTGATAATATTCTTCTACAGAATTTTTTCCTTGTCTTAAGCGCTGCAGTTTTTGAAGTAATTCACGTTGATAATATGGTGGAACCCAACGAGTACGCATAGCAGTTTTCAAAGCAGACCACGTAGCTGGAATAGGATATAATCTACAATGTTCAGACCACCATACACATGCAAAACTAGTGAAAGCACAAACAGCAGCAGCAACACGTCGTTCCTCGGGATATTGTAAACATGTAAAACGTTGTTCAGTTTCTAACTCCCAAGTAAGATATATATCAGGAACATATCTACCCTCGAATGGTGGAATATTCAATTTTAATTTAGGAAGATGGTCATGATCTCGTACCTGAAGTGGTGGTGCAGGCCTACCATTGCGATTATTTGCATGTGGACGACCTGGTGCTGGTGGTTGCACGTAGTTATGATTTTGATCAACCTCATCCTCATAATCGCCCGCGTAATCATCCTCCTCCTCGGCACCAGCAGCAGCAGGAGCAGGAGCCAAAGAAGCATCAACAGTAGGTACAGCAGCACCAGAAGTTTGGCCAACCTCAAGAGGAACACGCTTCGCTCGTCCGAACTGATTTGGAAGGGGGCGTTGTTGTTGTCGTTGCAGAGGTGCGATAGGTGCAGCCGGTGGTGGTTGGGGAAGACGCGTGAGCAATTCATTAAACTTGTTATCCAGCTTTGTCTCGAACGACTTCTCCATGCCATCTATCTTCTCCATGGCCTCTTCAAATCTGTTTAGCACATCTCCCACCTGGCCACTCATCATTTGCTGAAATTTATCATGCAACTCCTTGTTCGTCATGTTCTCCCAGTCAATCTCGTCGGCTTGTGATCCTGCCATGGTTAGCAGCAATAGAAACACACAAGAATATGGTCCTACAGACTACTAGAAAGTGGTGGTGGTGTGGTGTGGTGTCACAAATCCATCAAGCAAATCTCAAATTCTTACCAGTTCTTACCCAGCAGCAGGTGGTGATCGGCAACCTTTGTAGTCAAAACTCTCAGAGCTTGGACAGAGCGATTGCCAGGTGGTGTCAAACACACGATGTAGATGTATGTGGAGCTGGGAAGGCTTATGATATGGTAGCAAAAAGGGTCAGCAATAATCAATTCAGAGATGCAATGTTGAATAAACTCTCAACGACGGTACTGTGCTGGTCCTAGGCTAGACCGTGCTAGAGACGCGAGCCTAGAACACTAACAAAAATCACGGCGCTGCACGTAAACAAGGGAGGAGCACACTCTGAATTTTTTTTTCTTTTTTTTTTGCACTTTTTTTTTCCTCTTTTTTTTTTTGCTCCGCAACAATTTTTTTTTGAAAAAGTCTACAAATGGTCTAAAAACTGCCTAGCCAGAATTTTCCAGACTTTGAAGCCACCATGGAGATGATGGCATGCACAAGGGGAACAAGAACGGAGTTACAAGTGATGATTTCAGGACTTTGAAGCCACCATAATGAGTGCAGGAAGCCTTGGACGAAATATACAAGATGTCGCTTCATAAATTTCGTCCAGAGGCTATTATAGGTGCTGCGTCACCTTATTATTGGGCCAGGCCCATGTAATTTCGAAATACTTGAGTATAGGCTGTTTTTAGAGTCCGTATGTGTGGGGAAACAAGAGATAGGGTTGGTTTCGGACCCCTCCTTCAAGGGCCACGAAATCCCCTCCTCTTCCTCCATATATACAGCCCTTAGGGCACCGTTTAGACTTTGGGTTTTGTTTAGATTAAAAGTTCGCCATAGCTGCAACTTCGCGTACTTCGTTTGTGTTCAACGACCAGACCAAGACGTCACAGAACCCCACCTTGATCAATAAAGCTTTCATCTTATATTCGCAATATCCAGATTGCAAATCTTAGTTTCTTGCTTGTTGTTCGTTTGCTTGCAGGAGATAGACCCTCGTGGTCAGGTTGATTGTGCTCCGGCGTGGTCAATAACCTCTCGGAGTTGGTTTAGCGATTGCTAAGGCGCAACGTCCTCGCACGTTCGTAGTCGGATCGTCAAAGTCTACTCCACCAAAAACGATAGCTATCATCTCATCGAAAGATCGGGACACCCTCGCCTCTTTGTGGTGATCGGCAACCTTTGTAGTCAAAACTCTCAGAACTTGGACAGAGCGATTGCCAGGTGGTGTCAAACGCACGATGTAGATGTATGTGGAGCTGGGAAGGCTTATGATATGGTAGCAAAAAGGGTCAGCAATAATCAATTCAGAGATGCAATGTTGAATAAACTCTCAACGACGGTACTGTGCTGGTCCTAGGCTAGACCGTGCTAGAGACGCGAGCCTAGAACACTAACAAAAATCACGGCGCTGCACGTAAACAAGGGAGGAGCACACTCTGAATTTTTTTTTTGCACTTTTTTTTTCCTCTTTTTTTTTTTTGCTCCGCAACAATTTTTTTTCGAAAAAGTCTACAAATGGTCTAAAAACTGCCTAGCCAGAATTTTCCAGACTTAGTTTTTTTTTAAACTGGAACTATTTTTCTTCTGCGGGTAGCACGAAAATTGGGGAATCCGACTTGTTCACGACTCGTAGTATCGCGTGATCTGGAACTCTAAAATAAAGGAATAAATACTGGACTCGGACTAGGACTGGTGGCAGAGATGAATCTGGTGGAACTCGGACTGGTGATGGTATATGACGGTAGTATATGTGGGCTCGGATTGGTGGTGGTATATGGACTCGGATCGGTGGTGGTATATGGACTCGGATCGGTGGTGGTATATGGACTCAGAGAAATAGCAGATAAGCTGTGGTGGTATATGGTAGGGGCGATGATGATGGTGCGGCGGCGGCGTGACAACTTGTGAACAAAACTCAAAACTCTAAAGAACTAGACGCTAAGACCAGCAACTTGACACGACGATGCAACCGCAAATTCAACAAAGCAAAAACCCTAAAAAGATTATGCAAAGGCTCAGATTGGTTCGGATATGATGAACTAACCCTAAATTTTTTTTTTGGCTTTTTCCTGGACTGTAGGTATGAAGAACAGACTCGATCTAAACTACGAAAAACTGTAAATCTCACCGAGCAACCTGGGAATCTGATACCACTTGATAGAGGCAAAGGTGTCCCGATCTTTCGATGAGATGATAACTATCGATTTGGTGGAGCCGACTTTGACGATCCGACTACAAACGTGCACGATGTTGTGCCTTAGCAATCGCTAAACCAATCTCCTGAGGTTACTGACGATGCTGGAAGCACGATCAGCCTGACCACGAAGGTCTATTCCTGCACGCAATCGAAGAACAAGCAAGAATATGATAATGCAATCTGAATATTGCGAATATAGATGAAGTATTGATAAAGGTGGGGATCCAAAAGCGGTCTTGGTCTGGTCGTTGGACACAAACGAAGTACACGAAGTTGCAATGGCTAACTTTTAACTAAACAAATCCCAAAGTCTAAACGGTGCCCTAAGGGCTGTATATATGGAGGAAGAGGGGGGGGATTTCGTGGCCCTTGAAGGAGGGGTCCGAAACCAACCCTATCTCTTGTTTCCCCACACATACGGACTCTAAAAATAGCCTATACTCAAGTATTTCGAAATTACATGGGCCTGGCCCAATAATAAGGTGACGCAGCACCTATAATAGCCTCTGGACGAAATTTATGAAGTGGCATCTTGTATATTTCGTCCAAGGCTTCCTGCACTCCTTATGGTGGCTTCAAAGTCCTGAAATCATCACTTGTAACTCCGTTCTTGTTCCCCTTGCGCATGCCATCATCTCCATGCTTGAACTTGCTCCAAGGTTCCTCTTTCTTGTCCAAGCTAGGCCCTTCATTTGTAAGCAAAACAAATGTATCCAATTTAGGCAGCATCATATTCTCATGAACATTAGAATCATTACCAAGAAACGAAAGTACCTGATAATTTAATTGGGGTGCGCGAGCTCTAGTAATTGGTCCAGTATGTATAGCAGCAGGGGCTGTGGGTGTAACAATGGTATTGATGTCCTCATCATATTCAGTCCCCGGGATCGAAGCAAAGCACACAATGGTACTGCAAGGATGTGAATATTGAGATCAAAGGAATGGTATTTTTAGCCAACCTTATTGTTCTGGAAGCAGTCGAACTGGATGTTATACTGGGAATGGATTGGTTAACCAAAAATAAAGGTTTCATAGACTGCTACAACCGCACAGTGACTCTTACAAGCTGCCAAGGAGAAACAATAAAATTTGGCACAAGGAGAATTTCCGCATCACAAGGAAAATTAAATCAAGTGGATGCGGCAGAATTAAGTAAGGTTCCTGTAGTCTACGAATACCCCGATGTATTTCCTGAGGAGCTACCAGGAATGCCCCCAGACCGTGAAATTGAATTTGTTATTGAATTGGCACCTAGAACGACACCCATTTATAAGAAGCCATACCGAATGGCTCCGACAGAATTGGCTGAGTTGAAGAGACAGATTAAGGAACTGATGGAAAAGGGTTACGTTCAACCCAGCTCATCACCATGGGGATCGCCAGTTTTATTTGCTAAGAAAAATGATGGTACCCTAAGGCTATGTATTGATTACAGGGCACTCAATATGGTCACCATTAAAAATAAATACCCGCTGCCCAAGATAAATGACTTGTTTGAACAGCTAGCAGAAGCCAAGGTTTTCTCAAAAATAGATTTGAGGTCAGGCTACCATCAATTAAAAATCCGATCGGCAGATATACCCAAGACTGCCTTTACTACCAGATATGGATTATACGAGTTCACAGTGATGCCTTTTGGCTTAACCAACGCTCCTGCTTATTTTGTACATCTCATGAACAAGGTCTTCATGAAATATTTGGACAAGTTCGTGGTCGTATTTATCGATGATATACTTATTTATTCCAAGACACCCGAGGAACACGAGCAACACCTACGAATAGTCCTGGAGGAATTGAGGAAAAATCAACTATATGCCAAATTCAGTAAATGTGAATTTTGGTTGTGAGAAGTTGGTTTTCTGGGACACGTACTGACACAAGATGGGATAGCAGTGGACCCAAGTTAAGTAAAGGCTGTCCAAGAATGGAAGCAACCCACAAACGTGACAGTGGTCAGGAGTTTTCTTGGTCTGGCAGGTTATTACCGGAGATTTATTGAAGGATTCTCCACCATAGCTAAACCCATGAACCAATTGCTTAAGAAGGATTAGAGGTTTGAATGGACTGAAGCCTGTGAGAAAAGTTTCCAAGAATTGAAGAAAAGATTAACAACGGCACCCATTTTGGTCGTACCCGATGTGCACAAAAAGTTTGAGATATACTGTGACGCGTCCAGGAAAGGCCTTGGATGCGTATTGATGCAAGAAGGAAAAGTCGTGGCATATGCCTCAAGACAGCTACGACGACACGAGGAGAATTATCCTACTCATGATTTGGAACTAGCTGTAGTAATACATGCACTCAAAGAATGGCGACACTTTCTTCTCGGTAAACGATGTGAAATATACACAGACCACAAAAGTCTTAAGTATATTTTCACCCAGCCAGAATTAAACTTGAGACAACGTCGCTGGCTTGAGTTAATAAAGGATTACGACATCGGAATTCATTATCATCCGGGTAAAGCAAATGTTGTGGCAGACGCCCTCAGCCGAAATCCCTGCACCAACAATAATAGAGCGCAATTCTTACAGCATGAGTTTAATCAGGAATTTGCCAAACTCAATATGATCCTAGTCACAGAAGGAACAGTTGCCCAACTGGAAATAAAACCAACATTAGAGGATCAGATCAAAGAAGCCCAAAAAGGACACCCAAGTATTGAAGGGATTAAGAGGAAAATAAAATTGGGCAAGGCGACTGAATTTACCATAGACAGTCAGGGAATTTTATGGTTCGGAAGAAGATTGTGCGTGCCTAATAAGGAAGATTTAAAGCAACAAATTTTGGCAGAAGCCCATACCACTCCATATTCTATTCATCCAGGAGGGACAAAAATGTACAAGGATCTACAAGAAAATTATTGGTGGCATGGGATGAAGAGAGATATAGCCGTATATGTCGCACGTTGTGATTCATGCCAGCGTGTAAAGGCAGAACACCAGAGGCCAGCAGGACTATTGCAGCCACTCAGAGTACCTGAATGGAAATGGGATGTAATAGGAATGGATTTTATCGTCGGATTGCCAAGGTCACGACACGGAAATGATGCTATCTGGGTTATAACAGATTATTTAACCAAGGTGGCACATTTCATCCCGGTAAAAACCACATACTCGACACAGAGACTTGCCAGATTATACCTCTCCCGGATTGTTTGCCTACACGGAGTACCCAAGACCATAGTCTCTGATAGAGGCACCCAATTTGTCTCTAGATTTTGGGAGCACCTACAGCAAGCCCTAGGGACTCAACTGACGTTCAGCACAGCTTACCACCCACAGACCGGAGGACAAACTGAGCGGGTAAATCAAATATTAGAGGACATGCTGAGAGCATGTGTGCTCACTTACAGAATTAGCTGGGAAGATAGTTTACCATACGCGGAGTTCTCATATAACAACAGTTATCAAGCTAGTTTGAAAATGTCACCTTTTCAAGCCCTGTACGGACGAAGGTGCCCTACCCCACTCAATTGGTCTAAAACCGGAGACAGTCGAATTTTCGGTCCCGAAGTTCTTAAAGAAGCAGAAACAAAAGTGAAGCTTATTCAGGACAAACTAAAAGCGGCTCAGAGCCGTCGAAAGAGTTACTATGATCAAAAGCACCGCCAAATCAGTTTTGAGCCCGATGAATATGTGTATCTCAGAGTATCTCCAACTAGAGGACTACAAAGATTTAAGGTCAAAGGAAAATTGGCACCGAGGTTTATTGGACCATTTAGAGTGATCGCAAGAAGAGGCAATGATGAGGACATCAATACCATTGTTACACCCACAGCCCCTGCTGCTATACATACTGGACCAATTACTAGAGCTCGCGCACGCCAATTAAATTATCAGGTACTTTCGTTTCTTGGTAATGATTCTAATGTTCATGAGAATATGATGCTGCCTAAATTGGATACATTTGTTTTGCTTACAAATGAAGGGCCTAGCTTGGACAAGAAAGAGGAACCTTGGAGCAAGTTCAAGCATGGAGATGATGGCATGCGCAAGGGGAACAAGAACGGAGTTACAAGTGATGATTTCAGGACTTTGAAGCCACCATAATGAGTGCAGGAAGCCTTGGACGAAATATACAAGATGCCACTTCATAAATTTCGTCCAGAGGCTATTATAGGTGCTGCGTCACCTTATTATTGGGCCAGGCCCATGTAATTTCGAAATACTTGAGTATAGGCTGTTTTTAGAGTCCGTATGTGTGGGGAAACAAGAGATAGGGTTGGTTTCGGACCCCTCCATCAAGGGCCACGAAATTCCCCCCTCTTCCTCCATATATACAGCCCTTAGGGCACCGTTTAGACTTTGGGTTTTGTTTAGATTAAAAGTTCGCCATAGCTGCAACTTCGCGTACTTCGTTTGTGTTCAACGACCAGACCAAGACGTCACAGAACCCCACCTTGATCAATAAAGCTTTCATCTTATATTCGCAATATCCAGATTGCAAATCTTAGTTTCTTGCTTGTTCTTCGTTTGCTTGCAGGAGATAGCACTGTTCAAGATATCTTCCGATATTCCGATAAATCGGCCGATTTATCGCTTATAGCTATCTGACCGATAAGATAAATGGGCCGATAAATCAGCCGATATGCCGATAAACTGGCCGATTTACCCCTTATCATGGGTCGACCGATAAGTTCCCGATAAGCGATATCCCCAACATTGGGAGATAGACCCTCGTGGTCAGGTTGATTGTGCTCCGGCGTGGTCAATAACCTCTCGGAGTTGGTTTAGCGATTGCTAAGGCGCGACGTCCTCGCACGTTCGTAGTCGGATCGTCAAAGTCTACTCCACCAAAAACGATAGCTATCATCTCATCGAAAGATCAGGGCACCCTCGCCTCTATCAAGTGGTATTAGATTTTCAGGTTGCTCGGTGAGATTTTACAGTTTTTTGTAGTTTAGATCGAGTCTGTTCTTCATACCTACTGTCCACTAAAAAGCCAAAAAAAAATTAGGGTTAGTTCATCATATCCGAACCAATCTGAGCCTTTGCATAATCTTTTTAGGGTTTTTGCTTTGTTGAATCTGCGGTTGCATCGTCGTGTCGAGTTGCTGGTCTTAGCGTCTAGTCTTTTAGAGTTTCGAGTTCTGGTCATAAGTTGTCACGCTGCCGCCGCACCATCATCATCGCCCCTGCCATCTACCACCACCGTTGATCCGCCACCGCTCTGAATCCATATACCACCACCGCTGCCATATTCCACCACCATATATCCACCACCAATCCGAGTTTTTTTCATATTAGGTTTGTTTTCGAGACCCATCTATTTTCCGATTCGTGTTTCCTTGCCTGAGTAGGATTCGGAAAAAAAGTCTGGAGACCCCCGGGCAGTTTTTAGGCCAAAATTTTGGTGGTCAAAAATATTTTTTCCCTATCCTATTTTTAGGTCCCAGGGAGCGTTTTGAGACACTCGCCATCATAGTGATTTTTTGTCGCACTTTTTCGTCGTCGCTGCCCTGATTTCCGAAAAAAAAAATTGTCAAATTTTTTTTTGTGCCAATCCTGTTAGTTTGACTTGGGAAGAGTTTTGAGACACTCGCCATTATAGTGATTTTTTCGCAAAAAAAAAGGAGCGCAAAAAAAAATGAATTTTTTTTAGAGTGTGCTCTTCCCTTGTTTACGTGCCGCGCCGTGATTTTGTTAGTGTTCTAGGCTCGCATCTCTAGTACGGTCTAGCCTAGGACCAGACAGTACCGTCGTTGAGCGTTTATTCAACTTTGCATCTCTGAATTGATTATTGCTGACATTTTTGCTACCATATCACAAGCCTTCCCAGCTCCACATACATCTACGTCATGCGTTTGACACCACCTGGCAATCGCTCTGTCCAATCTTTGAGAGTTTTGACTACAACGGTGGCCGATCACCACCTGCTGCTGGGTAAGAACTGGTAAGCATTTGAGATTCGCTTGACGGATTTGTGATACACCACCACCACCACTTCCTAGTAGTCTGTAGGATCATATTCTTGTGTGTTTCTATTGCTGCTAACCATGGCAGGATCACAAGCCGATGAGACTGATTGGGAGAACATGACGAACAAACAGCTACATGATAAATTTCAGCAAATGATGAGTGGACAGGTGCAAGATGTGCTAAACAGATTTGAAGAGGCCATGGAGAAGATAGATGGAATTGAGAAGACGTTCGAAACAAAGCTCGATAACAAGTTTAATGAATTGCTCGCGCGTCTTCCACAACCACCACCGGCTGCACCTGTCGCACCTCTACAACAACAACAACGTCGCCTTCCAAATCAAGTGGGACGAGCACAGCGCGTTCCCCTTGAGCCTGGTCAAACTTCTGGTGCCGCTGCACCTACTGTTGATGCTTCTATGGCTCCTGTTGCCGCTGAGGAGGACGATTATGCGGGCGATTACGAGGATGAGGTTGATCAAAATCAGAACTACATACCAGCACCAGGTCGTCCACATGCCAATAATCGCAATGGTAGGGCTGCATTACCAGCTCAGGTACGAGATCATGACCATCTTCCTAAACTGAAATTGAATATTCCACCATTTGAGGGTAGATATGTTCCTGATATATATCTTACTTGAGAGTTAGAAACTGAACAACGTTTTACATGTTTACAATATCCCGAGGAGAGACGTGTTGCTGCTGCTGTTTGTGCTTTTACTAGTTTTGCATGTGTATGGTGGTCTGAACATTGTAGATTATATCCTACTCCAGCTACGTGGGCTGCTTTGAAAACTGCTATGCGTACTCGTTGGGTTCGACCATATTATCAACATGAATTAATTCAAAAATTGCAGCGCTTATGATAGAGGCGAGGGTGTCCCGATCTTTCGATGAGATGATAGCTATCGTTTTTGGTGGAGTAGACTTTGACGATCCGACTACGAACGTGCGAGGACGTCGCGCCTTAGCAATCGCTAAACCAACTCCGAGAGGTTATTGACCACGCCGGAGCACAATCAACCTGACCACGAGGGTCTATCTCCTGCAAGCAAACGAAGAACAAGCAAGAAACTAAGATTTGCAATCTGGATATTGCGAATATAAGATGAAAGCTTTATTGATCAAGGTGGGGTTCTGTGACGTCTTGGTCTGGTCGTTGAACACAAACGAAGTACGCGAAGTTGCAGCTATGGCGAACTTTTAATCTAAACAAAACCCAAAGTCTAAACGGTGCCCTAAGGGCTGTATATATGGAGGAAGAGGAGGGGATTTCGTGGCCCTTGAAGGAGGGGTCCGAAACCAACCCTATCTCTTGTTTCCCCACACATACGGACTCTAAAAACAGCCTATACTCAAGTATTTCGAAATTACATGGGCCTGGCCCAATAATAAGGTGACGCAGCACCTATAATAGCCTCTGGACGAAATTTATGAAGTGACATCTTGTATATTTCGTCCAAGGCTTCCTGCACTCATTATGGTGGCTTCAAAGTCCTGAAATCATCACTTGTAACTCCGTTCTTGTTCCCCTTGTGCATGCCATCATCTCCATGCTTGAACTTGCTCCAAGGTTCCTCTTTCTTGTCCAAGCTAGGCCCTTCATTTGTAAGCAAAACAAATGTATCCAATCTAGGCAGCATCATATTCTCATGAACTTTAGAATCATTACCAAGAAACGAAAGTACCTGATATTTTAATTGGCGTGCGCGAGCTCTAGTAATTGGTCCAGTATGTATAGAAGCAGGGGCTGTGGGTGTAACAATGGTATTGATGTCCTCATCATCCTCCCCTTCTTGAAATGAAGTCGTCCTCGACGGAAGCTCATCTTCCTCACCCAAATAAGGCTTCAGATCTGCAATGTTAAAAGTGGGACTAACCCCAAAATCTGCAGGCAGCTCAAGTTTATATGCATTATCATTTATTTTCTCTAACACCTTAAAAGGACCATCAGCACGTGGCATTAGCTTTGATTTGCGCAAATCAGGAAATCTATCCTTACGCAAATGTAACCAAACAAGATCTCCAGGTGCAAGCACAACATGTTTTCTACCCTTATCTCCAGCAAGTTTATATTTAGCATTCATACGCTCAATGTTCTCCTTAGTTAACTCATGCATTTTTAAGATCAATTCAGCACGTTGTTTAGCATCAAAATTAACCTTCTCCGAAGATGGAAGAGGCAACAAATCAATTGGTGCACGAGGAAGGAAACCATACACAATTTCAAAAGGACACATCTTAGTAGTAGAATGCAATGAACGATTATAAGCAAATTCAATATGAGGCAAGCATTCTTCCCACATTTTCCTGTTATTCTTCAAAACAGCCCTAAGCATAGTAGACAATGTTCTATTGACTACTTCAGTTTGTCCATCAGTTTGGGGGTGACATGTAGTACTAAAAAGCAGTTTAGTCCCCAACTTAGCCCATAAACATCTCCAAAAGTGGCTAAGAAATTTAGTATCACGATCTGAAACAATAGTATTTGGCACACCATGCAAGCGTATAATTTCACGAAAGAACAAATCAGCAACATTAACAGCATCATCGCTTTTATGACATGGTATAAAGTGTGCCATTTTCGAGCACCTATCCACGACAACAAATATGCTATCCCTCCCCTTCTTTGTTCGAGGTAAACCTAAAACAAAGTCCATAGATATATCCTCCCAAGGAACACTAGGTACAGGCAAAGGCATATATAAACCATGAGGATTGAGTCGTGACTTAGCTTTTTGACATGTAGTGCAGCGAGCAACAAAACGCTCAACATCCCGTCTCATCTTTGGCCAAAAGAAATGTGTAGCAAGTATATCCTCCGTCTTCTTCACGCCAAAGTGTCCCATTAATCCTCCTCCATGCGCCTCCTGCAACAACAAAAGACGAACGGAGCTAGCTGGAATGCATAGCTTGTTAGCACGAAACACAAATCCATCGTTAACGACGAACTTGTTCCATGTTCTCCCTTCCTTACAATTCTGCAATACATCTTTAAATTCAGCATCATGCACATATTGATCTTTGATGGTCTCCAAACCAAATATTTTAAAGTCAAGGTGTGAAAGCATAGTATAACGACGAGACAATGCATCAGCAATAACATTTTCTTTACCCTTCTTGTGTTTAATGACATAAGGGAAAGTCTCAATAAATTCAACCCATTTAGCATGTCTACTGTTCAGTTTTGCTTGACTTTTAATGTGTTTCAAAGATTCATGATCAGAATGTATAACAAATTCTTTGGGCCATAAATAATGTTGCCATGTTTCTAAGGTCCGAACAAGAGCATATAATTCTTTATCATAAGTAGAATAGTTCAGACTAGGCCCACTCAATTTTTCAGAAAAGTATGCAACAGGTTTGCCATCTTGTAATAAAACACCTCCTAATCCAATTCCACTAGCATCACATTCAAGCTCAAAAGTCTTATTAAAATCAGGAAGTTGGAGTACAGGAGCATGTGTCAACTTATCTTTCAATACCGTGAAGGCTTCTTCCTGTGAGGTACCCCAAACAAAAGGCACATCCTTCTTTGTAAGCTCATTGAGAGGTGCAGCAATGGTGCTGAAATCTCTCACAAAACGCCTATAGAAACCAGCGAGTCCAAGAAAACTCCTCACTTGAGTGACCGTTTTGGGCTGTGGCCAACTCTCAATAGCTTCAATCTTGGCTTTATCAACTTCAATTCCCTGTGGAGTAACAACATAGCCAAGAAAAGATACTCGGTCGGTGCAAAATGTGCACTTCCCAAGGTTACCAAACAAACGTGCATCACGTAAAGCAATAAAAACAGCACGTAAATGTTCCAAATGTTCCTCCAAAGATCTGCTATAAATCAGTATATCATCAAAATAGACTACCACAAATCGTCCAATGAAAGCACGTAAAACTTCGTTCATTAATCTCATGAAAGTACTAGGTGCATTAGTTAACCCAAAAGGCATGACTAACCACTCATATAATCCAAACTTTGTTTTAAATGCTGTTTTCCATTCATCCTCCAATTTCATACGAATTTGATGGTATCCACTACGCAAATCAACTTTGGAGAATATTGTTGAGCCACTCAATTCATCAAGCATATCATCTAGTCTAGGAATAGGATGACGATAACGAATAGTAATATTATTAATGCCTCTACAATCAACACACATACGCGATGTACCATCCTTTTTCGGCACTAGAATAATAGGAACAGCACAAGGACTAAGGGATTCGCGTATATAACCTTTGTCGAGCAACTCCTGTACTTGACGCATAATCTCCTTCGTCTCCTCTGGATTGGTACGGTATGGCGCACGGTTTGGCAACGAAGCACCGGGAATTAAGTCAATCTGATGCTCAATCCCGCGAATAGGTGGTAATCCCGGTGGCACGTCTTGTGGAAAGACGTCAGCGAACTCCTGCAAAATGTTAGTGACCGCAGGAGGCAAAGAGGAAGGCACGTCCTCGAATGAAAATAACGCCTCTTTGCACACAAAAGCATAGCAAACAGAATTGCTGAAATCTAGATCATCAATATCAGATTTGGTGGCAAGTAAGCATGCACTTTTCAATTTAATTTCAGAAGCAACACTAGATGGTTTATTATTAGGCTTCATTTGTTGCTCAAATTCTTTTGCCACAATCTGATTTTCACTCTTATTTTTCTCCTGTTTTGCTTTACTAGCTCTATTAATATCCTCTTTCAAAATAGAATCAGGAGTCATAGGAAGCAAAGTAATATGTTTATCCTTATGAACAAGAGTATACTGATTGTTTCTACCATGGTGTACAGAATTTTTATCAAATTGCCATGGTCTACCAAGTAATAATGAACATGCTTGCATGGGTACCACATCACAATCAACATAATCAGCATATGTAGAGATACTAAAATGCACACGAACAGTACGTGTTACCTTAACCTTGCCGCTGTTGTTGAACCATTGGATATAGTAAGGATGTGGATGTGGTCTTGTGGTGAGAGATAGCTTCTCCACCATCTCCATGCTAGCCAAGTTGTTGCAGCTCCCTCCATCTATGATGACGCGAACAGAACGTTCCTTCACAACTCCCTTTGTATGGAACAAATTATGCCTCTGATTTTGCTCAGCTTGTGTGACCTGCACACTCAAAACACGTTGAGCAACTAAACATTCATACCTGTCAGCGTCTTCAGGAGCCATGTATTGCGTCTCATGATCAGAATCATCTCCACCGTGTTCTTCACTTGTAATAAGAGCCAAAGTCTTGATGAGGACATCAATACCATTGTTACACCCACAGCCCCTGCTTCTATACATACTGGACCAATTACTAGAGCTTGCGCACGTCAATTAAAATATCAGGTACTTTCGTTTCTTGGTAATGATTCTAAAGTTCATGAGAATATGATGCTGCCTAAATTGGATACATTTGTTTTGCTTACAAATGAAGGGCCTAGCTTGGACAAGAAAGAGGAACCTTGGAGCAAGTTCAAGCATGGAGATGATGGCATGCACAAGGGGAACAAGAACGGAGTTACAAGTGATGATTTCAGGACTTTGAAGCCACCATAATGAGTGCAGGAAGCCTTGGACGAAATATACAAGATGTCACTTCATAAATTTCGTCCAGAGGCTATTATAGGTGCTGCGTCACCTTATTATTGGGCCAGGCCCATGTAATTTCGAAATACTTGAGTATAGGCTGTTTTTAGAGTCCGTATGTGTGGGGAAACAAGAGATCGGGTTGGTTTCGGACCCCTCCTTCAAGGGCCACGAAATCCCCTCCTCTTCCTCCATATATACAGCCCTTAGGGCACCGTTTAGACTTTGGGTTTTGTTTAGATTAAAAGTTCGCCATAGCTGCAACTTCGCGTACTTCGTTTGTGTTCAACGACCAGACCAAGACGTCACAGAACCCCACCTTGATCAATAAAGCTTTCATCTTATATTCGCAATATCCAGATTGCAAATCTTAGTTTCTTGCTTGTTCTTCGTTTGCTTGCAGGAGATAGACCCTCGTGGTCAGGTTGATTGTGCTCCGGCGTGGTCAATAACCTCTCGGAGTTGGTTTAGCGATTGCTAAGGCGCGACGTCCTCGCACGTTCGTAGTCGGATCGTCAAAGTCTACTCCACCAAAAACGATAGCTATCATCTCATCGAAAGATCGGGACACCCTCGCCTCTATCACATCCCCCAATTTCATACGAATTTGATGGTATCCACTACGCAAATCAACTTTGGAGAATATTGTAGAGCCACTCAATTCATCAAGCATATCATCTAGTCTAGGAATCGGATGACGATAACGAATAGTAATATTATTAATGCCTCTACAATCAACACACATACGCGATGTACCATCCTTTTTCGGCACTAGAATAATAGGAACAGCACAAGGACTAAGGGATTCGCGTATATAACCTTTGTCGAGCAACTCCTGTACTTGACGCATAATCTCCTTCGTCTCCTCTGGATTGGTACGGTATGGCGCACGGTTTGGCAACGAAGCACCGGGAATTAAGTCAATCTGATGCTCAATCCCGCGAATAGGTGGTAATCCCGGTGGCACGTCTTGTGGAAAGACGTCAGCGAACTCCTGCAAAATGTTAGTGACCGCAGGAGGCAAAGAGGAAGGCACGTCCTCGAATGAAAATAACGCCTCTTTGCACACAAAAGCATAGCAAACAGAATTGCTGAAATCTAGATCATCAATATCAGATTTGGTGGCAAGTAAGCATGCACTTTTCAATTTAATTTCAGAAGCAACACTAGATGGTTTATTATTAGCCTTCATTTGTTGCTCAAATTCTTTTGCCACAATCTGATTTTCACTCTTATTTTTCTCCTGTTTTGCTTTACTAGCTCTATTAATATCATCTTTCAAAATAGAATCAGGAGTCATAGGAAGCAAAGTAATATGTTTATCCTTATGAACAAGAGTATACTGATTGTTTCTACCATGGTGTACAGAATTTTTATCAAATTGCCATGGTCTACCAAGTAATAATGATCATGCTTGCATGGGTACCTCATCACAATCAACATAATCAGCATATGTAGAGATACTAAAATGCACACGAACTGATAGAGGCGAGGGTGTCCCGATCTTTCGATGAGATGATAGCTATCGTTTTTGGTGGAGTAGACTTTGACGATCCGACTACGAACGTGCGAGAACGTCGCGCCTTAGCAATCGCTAAACCAACTCCGAGAGGTTATTGACCACGCCGGAGCACAATCAACCTGACCACGAGGGTCTATCTCCTGCAAGCAAACGAAGAACAAGCAAGAAACTAAGATTTGCAATCTGGTTATTGCGAATATAAGATGAAAGCTTTATTGATCAAGGTGGGGTTCTGTGACGTCTTGGTCTGGTCGTTGAACACAAACGAAGTACGCGAAGTTGCAGCTATGGCGAACTTTTAATCTAAACAAAACCCAAAGTCTAAACGGTGCCCTAAGGGCTGTATATATGGAGGAAGAGGAGGGGATTTCGTGGCCCTTGAAGGAGGGGTCCGAAACCAACCCTATCTCTTGTTTCCCCACACATACGGACTCTAAAAACAGCCTATACTCAAGTATTTCGAAATTACATGGGCCTGGCCCAATAATAAGGGTGACGCAGCACCTATAATAGCCTCTGGACGAAATTTATGAAGTGACATCTTGTATATTTCGTCCAAGGCTTCCTGCACTCATTATGGTGGCTTCAAAGTCCTGAAATCATCACTTGTAACTCCGTTCTTGTTCCCCTTGTGCATGCCATCATCTCCATGCTTGAACTTGCTCCAAGGTTCCTCTTTCTTGTCCAAGCTAGGCCCTTCATTTGTAAGCAAAACAAATGTATCCAATTTAGGCAGCATCATATTCTCATGAACTTTAGAATCATTACCAAGAAACGAAAGTACCTGATATTTTAATTGGCGTGCGTGAGCTCTAGTAATTGGTCCAGTATGTATAGAAGTAGGGGCTGTGGGTGTAACAATGGTATTGATGTCCTCATCATCCTCCCCTTCTTGAAATGAAGTCGTCCTCGACGGAAGCTCATCTTCCTCACCCAAATAAGGCTTCAGATCTGCAATGTTAAAAGTGGAACTAACCCCAAAATCTGCAGGCAGCTCAAGTTTATATGCATTATCATTTATTTTCTCTAACACCTTAAAAGGACCATCAGCACGTGGCATTAGCTTTGATTTGCGCAAATCAGGAAATCTATCCTTACGCAAATGTAACCAAACAAGATCTCCAGGTGCAAACACAACATGTTTTCTACCCTTCCTTACAATTCTGCAATACATCTTTAAATTCAGCATCATGCACATATTGAACTTTGATGGTCTCCAAACCAAATATTTTAAAGTCAAGTTGTGAAAGCATAGTATAACGACGAGACAATGCATCAGCAATAACATTTTCTTTACCCTTCTTGTGTTTAATGACATAAGGGAAAGTCTCAATAAATTCAACCCATTTAGCATGTCTACGGTTCAGTTTTGCTTGACTTTTAATGTGTTTCAAAGATTCATGATCAGAATGTATAACAAATTCTTTGGGCCATAAATAATGTTGCCATGTTTCTAAGGTCCGAACAAGAGCATATAATTCTTTATCATAAGTAGAATAGTTTAGACTAGGCCCACTCAATTTTTCAGAAAAGTATGCAACAGGTTTGCCATCTTGTAATAAAACACCTCCTAATCCAATTCCACTAGCATCACATTCAAGCTCAAAAGTCTTATTAAAATCAGGAAGTTGGAGTAAAGGAGCATGTGTCAACTTATCTTTCAATACCGTGAAGGCTTCTTCCTGTGTGGTACCCCAAACAAAAGGCACATCCTTCTTTGTAAGCTCATTGAGAGGTGCAGCAATGGTGCTGAAATCTCTCACAAAACGCCTATAGAAACCAGCGAGTCCAAGAAAACTCCTCACTTGAGTGACCGTTTTGGGCTGTGGCCAACTCTCAATAGCTTCAATCTTGGCTTTATCAACTTCAATTCCCTGTGGAGTAACAACATAGCCAAGAAAAGATACTCGGTCGGTGCAAAAGGTGCACTTCCCAAGGTTACCAAACAAACGTGCATCACGTAAAGCAATAAAAACAGCACGTAAATGTTCCAAATGTTCCTCCAAAGATCTGCTATAAATCAGTATATCATCAAAATAGACTACCACAAATCGTCCAATGAAAGCACGTAAAACTTCGTTCATTAATCTCATGAAAGTACTAGGTGCATTAGTTAACCAAAAAGGCATGACTAACCACTCATATAATCCAAACTTTGTTTTAAATGCTGTTTTCCATTCATCCCCCAATTTCATACGAATTTGATGGTATCCACTACGCAAATCAACTTTGGAGAATATTGTAGAGCCACTCAATTCATCAAGCATATCATCTAGTCTAGGAATAGGATGACGATAACGAATAGTAATATTATTAATGCCTCTACAATCAACACACATACGCGATGTACCATCCTTTTTTGGCACTAGAATAATAGGAACAGCACAAGGACTAAGGGATTCGCGTATATAACCTTTGTCGAGCAACTCCTGTACTTGACGCATAATCTCCTTCGTCTCCTCTGGATTGGTACGGTATGGCGCACGGTTTGGCAACGAAGCACCGGGAATTAAGTCAGTCTGATGCTCAATCCCGCGAATAGGTGGTAATCCCGGTGGCACGTCTTGTGGAAAGACGTCAGCGAACTCCTGCAAAATGTTAGTGACCGCAGGAGGCAAAGAGGAAGGCACGTCCTCGAATGAAAATAACGCCTCTTTGCACACAAAAGCATAGCAAACAGAATTGCTGAAATCTAGATCATCAATATCAGATTTGGTGGCAAGTAAGCATGCACTTTTCAATTTAATTTCAGAAGCAACACTAGATGGTTTATTATTAGGCTTCATTTGTTGCTCAAATTCTTTTGCCACAATCTGATTTTCACTCTTATTTTTCTCCTGTTTTGCTTTACTAGCTCTATTAATATCATCTTTCAAAATAGAATCAGGAGTCATAGGAAGCAAAGTAATATGTTTATCCTTATGAACAAGAGTATACTGATTGTTACTACCACGGTGTACAGAATTTTTATCAAATTGCCATGGTCTACCAAGTAATAATGAACATGCTTGCATGGGTACCACATCACAATCAACATAATCAGCATATGTAGAGATACTAAAATGCACACGAACAGTACGTGTTACCTTAACCTTGCCGCTGTTGTTGAACCATTGGATATAGTAAGGATGTGGATGTGGTCTTGTGGTGAGAGATAGCTTCTCCACCATCTCCATGCTAGCCAAGTTGTTGCAGCTCCCTCCATCTATGATGACGCGAACAGAACGTTCCTTCACAACTCCCTTTGTATGGAACAAATTATGCCTCTGATTTTGCTCAGCTTGTGTGACCTGCACACTCAAAACACGTTGAGCAACTAAACATTCATACCTGTCAGCGTCTTCAGGAGCCATGTATTGCGTCTCATGATCAGAATCATCTCCACCGTGTTCTTCACTTGTAATAAGAGCCAAAGTCTCCTCATCATAATCACTAGCGGACTCATACCCACCATCCTCAGTAGCAATCATAACACGCGGAGATTGGCATTCTCTCGCATAATGACCTCTTCCCTTACAACGACGACAAATAATATCATGTGTGTGCCCTGTTGATGACATAGATGAAGAAGAGCTCTGGGCAGGCCCAGAAGGTGTACTCTTGGCAGATGGTGGTGGTGGTGCCTGTTTTCTTGTATCTCGATTGGAATTGGCGGCTGAAGTCAGTGGTGCCGCAGTAGGATGTGTGGGAGTAGAGGAGGCACGCGGTGTCCATGATGAAGATCGACCTGCAGAAAAATTAGTTCGCGCCAATGCCTGTCGATCCTGCACTTCACGTTCAGCTTTACAAGCAAGATGGAATAAACGAGTGATATTATTATACTCCTTATACTCTAGAATGGTCTGAATCTCTCTATTTAATCCACCCATGAAACGTGCAAGCATAGCTTCATTCTCCTCAACAATACCACATCTAATCATGCCAGTTTGTAATTCCTGAAAATATTCTTCTACATAATTTTTTCCTTGTCTTAAGCGCTGCAATTTTTGAAGTAATTCACGTTGATAATATGGTGGAACCCAACGAGTACGCATAGCAGTTTTCAAAGCAGCCCACGTAGCTGGAATAGGATATAATCTACAATGTTCAGACCACCATACACATGCAAAACTAGTGAAAGCACAAACAGCAGCAGCAACACGTCGTTCCTCGGGATATTGTAAACATGTAAAACGTTGTTCAGTTTCTAACTCCCAAGTAAGATATATATCAGGAACATATCTACCCTCGAATGGTGGAATATTCAATTTTAATTTAGGAAGATGGTCATGATCTCGTACCTGAAGTGGTGGTGCAGACCTACCATTGCGATTATTTGCATGTGGACGACCTGGTGCTGGTGGTTGCACGTAGTTATGATTTTGATCAACCTCATCCTCATAATCGCCCGCGTAATCATCCTCCTCCTCGGCACCAGCAGCAGCAGGAGCAGGAGCCAAAGAAGCATCAACAGTAGGTACAGCAGCACCAGAAGTTTGGCCATCCTCAAGAGGAACACGCTTCGCTCGTCCGAACTGATTTGGAAGGGGGCGTTGTTGTTGTCGTCGTTGCAGAGGTGCGACAGGTGCAGCCGGTGGTGGTTGGGGAAGACGCGTGAGCAATTCATTAAACTTGTTATCCAGCTTTGTCTCGAACGACTTCTCCATGCCATCTATCTTCTCCATGGCCTCTTCAAATCTATTTAGCACATCTCCCACCTGGCCACTCATCATTTGCTGAAATTTATCATGCAACTCCTTGTTCGTCATGTTCTCCCAGTCAATCTCGTCGGCTTGTGATCCTGCCATGGTTAGCAGCAATAGAAACACACAAGAATATGATCCTACAGACTACTAGAAAGTGGTGGTGGTGTGGTGTAGTGTCACAAATCCGTCAAGCAAATCTCAAATTCTTACCAGTTCTTACCCAGCAGCAGGTGGTGATCGGCAACCTTTGTAGTCAAAACTCTCAGAGCTTGGACAGAGCGATTGCCAGGTGGTGTCAAACGCACGATGTAGATGTATGTGGAGCTGGGAAGGCTTATGATATGGTAGCAAAAAGGGTCAGCAATAATCAATTCAGAGATGCAATGTTGAATAAACTCTCAACGACGGTACTGTGCTGGTCCTAGGCTAGACCGTGCTAGAGACGCGAGCCTAGAACACTAACAAAAATCACGGCGCTGCACGTAAACAAGGGAGTAGCACACTCTGATTTTTTTTCTTTTTTTTGCACTTTTTTTTCCTCTTTTTTTTTTTTGCTCCGCAACAATTTTTTTTCGAAAAAGTCTACAAATGGTCTAAAAACTGCCTAGCCAGAATTTTCCAGACTTAGTTTTTTTTTTTTGAAACTGGAACTATTTTTCTTCTGCGGGTAGCACGAAAATTGGGGAATCCGACTTGTTCACGACTCGTAGTATCGCGTGATCTGGAACTCTAAAATAAAGGAATAAATACTGGACTCGGACTAGGACTGGTGGCAGAGATGAATCTGGTGGAACTCGGACTGGTGATGGTATATGACGGTAGTATATGTGGGCTCGGATTGGTGGTGGTATATGGACTCAGAGAAATAGCAGATAAGCTGTGGTGGTATATGGTAGGGGCGATGATGATGGTGCGGCGGCGGCGTGACAACTTGTGAACAGAACTCGAAACTCTAAAGAACTAGACGCTAAGACCAGCAACTTGACACGACGATGCAACCGCAAATTCAACAAAGCAAAAACCCTAAAAAGATTATGCAAAGGCTCAGATTGGTTCGGATATGATGAACTAACCCTAAAAAAATTTTTTTGGCTTTTTCCTGGACTGTAGGTATGAAGAACAGACTCGATCTAAACTACGAAAAACTGTAAATCTCACCGAGCAACCTGGGAATCTGATACCACTTGATAGAGGCGAGGGTGTCCCGATCTTTCGATGAGATGATAGTTATCGTTTTTGGTGGAGTAGACTTTGACGATCCGACTACGAACGTGCGAGGACGTCGCGCCTTAGCAATCGCTAAACCAACTCCGAGAGGTTATTGACCACGCCGGAGCACAATCAACCTGACCACGAGGGTCTATCTCCTGCAAGCAAACGAAGAACAAGCAAGAAACTAAGATTTGCAATCTGGATATTGCGAATATAAGATGAAAGCTTTATTGATCAAGGTGGGGTTCTGTGACGTCTTGGTCTGGTCGTTGAACACAAACGAAGTACGCGAAGTTGCAGCTATGGCGAACTTTTAATCTAAACAAAACCCAAGTCTAAACGGTGCCCTAAGGGCTGTATATATGGAGGAAGAGGAGGGGATTTCGTGGCCCTTGAAGGAGGGGTCCGAAACCAACCCTATCTCTTGTTTCCCCACACATACGGACTCTAAAAACAGCCTATACTCAAGTATTTCGAAATTACATGGGCCTGGCCCAATAATAAGGTGACGCAGCACCTATAATAGCCTCTGGACGAAATTTATGAAGTGACATCTTGTATATTTCGTCCAAGGCTTCCTGCACTCATTATGGTGGCTTCAAAGTCCTGAAATCATACTTGCAACTCCGTTCTTGTTCCCCTTGTGCATGCCATCATCTCCATGCTTGAACTTGCTCCAAGGTTCCTCTTTCTTGTCCAAGCTAGGCCCTTCATTTGTAAGCAAAACAAATGTATCCAATTTAGGCAGCATCATATTCTCATGAACTTTAGAATCATTACCAAGAAACGAAAGTATCTGATATTTTAATTGACGTGCGCGAGCTCTAGTAATTGGTCCAGTATGTATAGAAGCAGGGGCTGTGGGTGTAACAATGGTATTGATGTCCTCATCACTAAGGGATTCGCGTATATAACCTTTGTCGAGCAACTCCTGTACTTGACGCATAATCTCCTTCGTCTCCTCTGGATTGGTACGGTATGGCGCACGGTTTGGCAACGAAGCACCGGGAATTAAGTCAATCTGATGCTCAATCCCGCGAATAGGTGGTAATCCCGGTGGCACGTCTTGTGGAAAGACGTCAGCGAACTCCTGCAAAATGTTAGTGACCGCAGGAGGCAAAGAGGAAGGCACGTCCTCGAATGAAAATAACGCCTCTTTGCACACAAAAGCATAGCAAACAGAATTGCTGAAATCTAGATCATCAATATCAGATTTGGTGGCAAGTAAGCATGCACTTTTCAATTTAATTTCAGAAGCAACACTAGATGGTTTATTATTAGGCTTCATTTGTTGCTCAAATTCTTTTGCCACAATCTGATTTTCACTCTTATTTTTCTCCTGTTTTGCTTTACTAGCTCTATTAATATCATCTTTCAAAATAGAATCAGGAGTCATAGGAAGCAAAGTAATATGTTTATCCTTATGAACAAGAGTATACTGATTGTTACTACCACGGTGTACAGAATTTTTATCAAATTGCCATGGTCTACCAAGTAATAATGAACATGCTTGCATGGGTACCACATCACAATCAACATAATCAGCATATGTAGAGATACTAAAATGCACACGAACAGTACGTGTTACCTTAACCTTGCCGCTGTTGTTGAACCATTGGATATAGTAAGGATGTGGATGTGGTCTTGTGGTGAGAGATAGCTTCTCCACCATCTCCATGCTAGCCAAGTTGTTGCAGCTCCCTCCATCTATGATGACGCGAACAGAACGTTCCTTCACAACTCCCTTTGTATGGAACAAATTATGCCTCTGATTTTGCTCAGCTTGTGTGACCTGCACACTCAAAACACGTTGAGCAACTAAACATTCATACCTGTCAGCGTCTTCAGGAGCCATGTATTGCATCTCATGATCAGAATCATCTCCACCGTGTTCTTCACTTGTAATAAGAGCCAAAGTCTCCTCATCATAATCACTAGCGGACTCATACCCACCATCCTCAGTAGCAATCATAACACGCGGAGATTGGCATTCTCTCGCATAATGACCTCTTCCCTTACAACGACGACAACTCATGTGTGTGCCCTGTTGATGCCATAGATGAAGAAGAGCTCTGGGTAGGCCCAGAAGGTGTACTCTTGGCAGATGGTGGTGGTGGTGCCTGTTTTCTTGTATCTCGATTGGAATTGGCGGCTGAAGTCAGTGGTGCCGCAGTAGGACGTGTGGGAGTAGAGGAGGCACGCGGTGTGATAGAGGCGAGGGTGTCCCTATCTTTCGATGAGATGATAGCTATCGTTTTTGGTGGAGTAGACTTTGACGATCCGACTACGAACGTGCGAGGACGTCGCGCCTTAGCAATCGCTAAACCAACTCCGAGAGGTTATTGACCACGCCGGAGCACAATCAACCTGACCACGAGGGTCTATCTCCTGCAAGCAAACGAAGAACAAGCAAGAAACTAAGATTTGCAATCTGGATATTGCGAATATAAGATGAAAGCTTTATTGATCAAGGTGGGGTTCTGTGACGTCTTGGTCTGGTCGTTGAACACAAACGAAGTACGCGAAGTTGCAGCTATGGCGAACTTTTAATCTAAACAAAACCCAAAGTCTAAACGGTGCCCTAAGGGCTGTATATATGGAGGAAGAGGAGGGGATTTCGTGGCCCTTGAAGGAGGGGTCCGAAACCAACCGTATCTCTTGTTTCCCCACACATACGGACTCTAAAAACAGCCTATACTCAAGTATTTCGAAATTACATGGGCCTGGCCCAATAATAAGGTGACGCAGCACCTATAATAGCCTCTGGACGAAATTTATGAAGTGACATCTTGTATATTTCGTCCAAGGCTTCCTGCACTCATTATGGTGGCTTCAAAGTCCTGAAATCATCACTTGTAACTCCGTTCTTGTTCCCCTTGTGCATGCCATCATCTCCATGCTTGAACTTGCTCCAAGGTTCCTCTTTCTTGTCCAAGCTAGGCCCTTCATTTGTAAGCAAAACAAATGTATCCAATTTAGGCAGCATCATATTCTCATGAACTTTAGAATCATTACCAAGAAACAAAAGTACCTGATATTTTAATTGGCGTGCGCGAGCTCTAGTAATTGGTCCAGTATGTATAGAAGCAGGGGCTGTGGGTGTAACAATGGTATTGATGTCCTCATCAGCTTAAGACAAGGAAAAAATTCTGTAGAAGAATATTATCAGGAATTACAAACTGGCATGATTAGATGTGGTATTGTTGTGGAGAATGAAGCTATTCTTGCATGTTTCATGGGTGGATTAAATAGAGAGATTCAGACCATTCTAGAGTATAAGGAGTATAATAATATCACTCGTTTATTCCATTTTGCTTGTAAAGCTGAACGTGAAGTGCAGGATCGACAGGCATTGGCGCGGACTAACTTTTCTGCAGGTCGACCTTCATCGTGGACACCGCATGCATCCTCTACTTCCACACATTCTACTGCACCGACACCTCCATCAGCTGCCACCTCCAGCCGTGATACAAGGAAGCAGGCACAACCACCACTATCTGCCAAGAGCACACCTACCGGGCCTGCACAGAGTTCTTCTTCTTCCATGGCATCAACAGGGCACACAAGTGATATTATTTGTCGTCGTTGTAAGGGAAGAGGTCATTATGCGAGAGAATGCAAATCTCAGCGTGTGATGATTGCTACCGAGGATGGTGGGTATGAGTCCGCTAGTGACTATGATGAGGAGACTTTGGCTCTCATTACACGTGAAGAACACGGTGGAGATGATTCTGAACAAGAGACGCAATACATGGCTCCTAAAGACGCTGACAGGTATGAATGTTTAGTTGCTCAACGTGTTTTGAGTGTACAGGTCACACAAGCTGAGCAAAATCAGAGGCATAATTTGTTCCGTACAAAGGGAGTTCTGAAGGAACGTTCTGTTCGCGTCATCATAGATGGAGGGAGCTGCAACAACTTGGCTAGCATGGAGATGGTGGAGAAGCTATCTCTCACCACAAGACCACATCCACATCCTTACTATATCCAATGGTTCAACAACAGCGGCAAGGTTAAGGTAACACGTACTGTTCGTGTGCATTTTAGTATCTCTACGTATGCTGATTTTGTTGATTGTGATGTGGTACCCATGCAAGCATGTTCCTTATTACTTGGTAGACCATGCCAATTTGATAAAAGTTCTGTACACCATGGTAGAAACAATCAGTATACTCTTGTTCATAAGGATAAACATATTACTTTGCTTCCTATGTCTCCTGATTCTATTTTGAAAGATGATATTAATAGAGCTAGTAAGGCAAAACAGGAGCAAAATAAGAGTGAAAATCAGATTGTGGCAAAAGAATTTGAGCAACAAATGAATCCTAATAATAAACCATCTAGTGTAGCTTCTGAAATTAAATTGAAAAGTGCATGTTTACTTGCCACCAAATCTGATATTGATGATCTAGATTTCAGCAAATCTGTTTGCTATGCTTTTGTGTGCAAAGAGGCATTATTTTCATTCGAGGACATGCCTTCCTCTTTGCCTCCTGCTGTTACTAACATTTTGCAGGAGTTCGCCGACATCTTTCCACAAGATGTGCCTCCGGGATTACCAACTATTCGTGGGATTGAGCATCAGATTGACTTAATTCCCGGTGCATCGCTACCCAACCGTGCACCATACCGTACTAATCCAGAGGAGACGAAGGAGATTATGCGTCAAGTCCAGGAGTTGCTCGACAAAGGTTATATACGCGAATCCCTTAGTCCTTGTGCTGTTCCTGTTATTCTAGTGCCGAAAAAGGATGGTACATCGCGTATGTGTGTTGATTGTAGAGGCATTAATAATATTACTATTCGTTATCGTCATCCTATTCCTAGAATAGATGATATGCTTGATGAATTGAGTGGCTCTACAATATTATCCAAAGTTGATTTGCATAGTGGATACCATCAAATTCGTATGAAATTGGGGGATGAATGGAAAACAGCATTTAAAACAAAGTTTGGATTATATGAGTGGTTAGTCATGCCTTTTGGGTTAACTAATGCACCTAGTACTTTCATGAGATTAATGAACGAAGTTTTACGTGCTTTCATTGGACGATTTGTGGTAGTCTATTTTGATGATATACTGATTTATAGCAGATCTTTGGAGGAACATTTGGAACATTTACGTGCTGTTTTTATTGCTTTACGTGATGCACGTTTGTTTGGTAACCTCGGGAAGTGCACCTTTTGCACCGACCGAGTATCTTTTCTTGGCTATGTTGTTACTCCACAGGGAATTGACGTTGATAAAGCCAAGATTGAAGCTATTGAGAGTTGGCCACAGCCCAAAACGGTCACACAAGTGAGGAGTTTTCTTGGACTCGCTGGTTTCTATAGGCGTTTTGTGAGAGATTTTAGCACCATTGCTGCACCTCTCAATGAGCTTACAAAGAAGGATGTGCCTTTTGTTTGGGGTACCTCACAGGAAGAAGCCTTCACGGTATTGAAAGATAAGTTGACACATGCTCCTTTACTCCAACTTCCTGATTTTAATAAGACTTTTGAGCTTGAATGTGATGCTAGTGGAATTGGATTAGGAGGTGTTTTATTACAAGATGGCAAACCTGTTGCATACTTTTCTGAAAAATTGAGTGGGCCTAGTCTGAACTATTCTACTTATGATAAAGAATTATATGCTCTTGTTCGGACCTTAGAAACATGGCAACATTATTTATGGCCCAAAGAATTTGTTATACATTCTAATCATGAATCTTTGAAACACATTAAAAGTCAAGCAAAACTGAACCGTAGACATGCTAAATGGGTTGAATTTATTGAGACTTTCCCTTATGTCATTAAACACAAGAAGGGTAAAGAAAATGTTATTGCTGATGCATTGTCTTGTCGTTATACTATGCTTTCACAACTTGACTTTAAAATATTTGGTTTGGAGACCATCAAAGATCAATATGTGCATGATCCTGAATTTAAAGATGTACTGCAGAATTGTAAAGAAGGGAGAACATGGAATAAGTTCGTCGTTAACGATGGATTTGTGTTTCGTGCTAACAAGCTATGCATTCCAGCTAGCTCCATTCGTCTTTTGTTGTTGCAGGAGGCGCATGGAGGAGGATTAATGGGACACTTTGGCGTGAAGAAGACGGAGGATGTACTTGCTACACATTTCTTTTGGCCAAAGATGAGACGAGATGTTGAGCGCTATGTAGCTCGCTGCACTACATGTCAAAAAGCTAAGTCACGACTCAATCCTCATGGTTTATATATGCCTTTGCCTGTACCTAGTGTTCCATGGGAGGATATATCTATGGACTTTGTTTTGGGTTTACCTCGAACAAAGAAGGGGAGGGATAGCATATTTGTTGTCGTGGATAGGTTCTCGAAAATGGCACACTTTATACCATGTCATAAAAGCGATGATGCTGCTAATGTTGCTGATTTGTTCTTTCGTGAAATTATTCGCTTGCATGGTGTGCCAAATACTATTTTTTTAGATCGTGATACCAAATTTCTTAGCCACTTTTGGAGATGTTTATGGGCTAAGTTGGGGACTAAACTGCTTTTTAGTACTACTTGTCACCCCCAAACTGATGGACAAACTGAAGTAGTCAATAGAACTTTGTCTACTATGCTTAGGGCTATTTTGAAGAATAACAAGAAAATGTGGGAAGAATGCTTGCCTCATATTGAATTTGCTTATAATCGTTCATTGCATTCTACTACTAAGATGTGCCCTTTTGCAATTGTATATGGTTTCCTACCTCGTGCACCTATTGATTTGTTGCCTCTTCCATCTTCGGAGAAGGTTAATTTTGATGCTAAACAACGTGCTGAATTGATCTTAAAAATGCATGAGTTAACTAAGGAGAACATTGAGCGTATGAATGCTAAATATAAACTTGCTGGAGATAAGGGTAGAAAACATGTTGTGTTTGCACCTGGAGATCTTGTTTGGTTACATTTGCGTAAGGATAGATTTCCTGATTTGCGCAAATCAAAGCTAATGCCATGTGCTGATGGTCCTTTTAAGGTGTTAGAGAAAATAAATGATAATGCATATAAACTTGAGCTGCCTGCAGATTTTGGGGTTAGTCCCACTTTTAACATTGCAGATTTGAAGCCTTATTTGGGTGAGGAAGATGAGCTTCCGTCGAGGACGACTTCATTTCAAGAAGGGGAGGATGATGAGGACATCAATACCATTGTTACACCCACAGCACCTGCTGCTATACATACTGGACCAATTACTAGAGCTCGCGCACGCCAATTAAATTATCAGGTACTTTCGTTTCTTGGTAATGATTCTAATGTTCATGAGAATATGATGCTGCCTAAATTGGATACATTTGTTTTGCTTACAAATGAAGGGCCTAGCTTGGACAAGAAAGAGGAACCTTGGAGCAAGTTCAAGCATGGAGATGATGGCATGCGCAAGGGGAACAGGAACGGAGTTACAAGTGATGATTTCAGGACTTTGAAGCCACCATAATGAGTGCAGGAAGCCTTGGACGAAATATACAAGATGCCACTTCATAAATTTCGTCCAGAGGCTATTATAGGTGCTGCGTCACCTTATTATTGGGCCAGGCCCATGTAATTTCGAAATACTTGAGTATAGGCTGTTTTTAGAGTCCGTATGTGTGGGGAAACAAGAGATAGGGTTGGTTTCGGACCCCTCCATCAAGGGCCACGAAATCCCCCCCTCTTCCTCCATATATACAGCCCTTAGGGCACCGTTTAGACTTTGGGTTTTGTTTAGATTAAAAGTTCGCCATAGCTGCAACTTCGCGTACTTCGTTTGTGTTCAACGACCAGACCAAGACGTCACAGAACCCCACCTTGATCAATAAAGCTTTCATCTTATATTCGCAATATCCAGATTGCAAATCTTAGTTTCTTGCTTGTTCTCCGTTTGCTTGCAGGAGATAGACCCTCGTGGTCAGGTTGATTGTGCTCCGGCGTGGTCAATAACCTCTCGGAGTTGGTTTAGCGATTGCTAAGGCGCGACGTCCTCGCACGTTCGTAGTCGGATCGTCAAAGTCTACTCCACCAAAAACGATAGCTATCATCTCATCGAAAGATCGGGACACCCTCGCCTCTATCATAAGGGTAGAAAACATGTTGTGTTTGCACCTGGAGATCTTGTTTGGTTACATTTGCGTAAGGATAGATTTCCTGATTTGCGCAAATCAAAGCTAATGCCACGTGCTGATGGTCCTTTTAAGGTGTTAGAGAAAATAAATGATAACGCATATAAACTTGAGCTGCCTGCAGATTTTGGGGTTAGTCCCACTTTTAACATTGCAGATTTGAAGCCTTATTTGGGTGAGGAAGATGAGCTTCCGTCGAGGACGACTTCATTTCAAGAAGGGGAGGATGATGAGGACATCAATACCATTGTTACACCCACAGCCCCTGCTGCTATACATACTGGACCAATTACTAGAGCTCGCGCACGCCAATTAAATTATCAGGTACTTTCGTTTCTTGGTAATGATTCTAATGTTCATGAGAATATGATGCTGCCTAAATTGGATACATTTGTTTTGCTTACAAATGAAGGGCCTAGCTTGGACAAGAAAGAGGAACCTTGGAGCAAGTTCAAGCATGGAGATGATGGCATGCGCAAGGGGAACAAGAACGGAGTTACAAGTGATGATTTCATGACTTTGAAGCCACCATAATGAGTGCACGAAGCCTTGGACGAAATATACAAGATGCCACTTCATAAATTTCGTCCAGAGGCTATTATAGGTGCTGCGTCACCTTATTATTGGCCAGGCCCATGTAATTTCGAGATACTTTAGTATAGGCTGTTTTTAGAGTCTGTATGTGTGGGGAAACAAGAGATAGGGTTGGTTTCGGACCCCTCCATCAAGGGCCACGAAATTCCCCCCTCTTCCTCCATATATACAGCCCTTAGGGCACCGTTTAGACTTTGGGTTTTGTTTAGATTAAAAGTTCGCTATAGCTGCAAGTTCGCGTACTTCGTTTGTGTTCAACGACCAGACCAAGACGTCACAGAACCCCACCTTGATCAATAAAGCTTTCATCTTATATTCGCAATATCCAGATTGCAAATCTTAGTTTCTTGCTTGTTCTTCATCTGCTTGCAGGAGATAGACCCTCGTGGTCAGGTTGATTGTGCTCCGGCGTGGTCAATAACCTCTCGGAGTTGGTTTAGCAATTGCTAAGGCGCGACGTCCTCGCATGTTCGTAGTCGGATCGTCAAGGTCTACTCCACAAAAAACGATAGCTATCATCTCATCGAAAGATCGGGACACCCTCGCCTCTATCAGGCGAGGTTGCTTATCAACTAGAGCTACCGGCAGAATTATCGGATGTTCACGATGTGTTTCACGTGTCACAACTGAGAAGATGTGTTAGTAACCCGGAAAAGCAAGTGCAACACCAAGACTTGGACCTTCAACCAGACCTCACATATAGGGAGCGTCCTATAAAGATTTTGGAGGAGTCTGAATGGAGGACCCGGCAGAATGTAATAAAATTTTACAAGGTTCAGTGGAGTAATCACACCGAGGAAGAAGCAACATGGGAAAGAGCGGATCACCTGAGGACTGAATATCCGTACCTGTTTGAGGGACAGCTGAAATCTCGGGGACGAGATTTTTCTTAAGGGGGGTAGGTGTTGTAACACCCCAAAAATATTTCTTTTTGGACTTCCAAAACCCTTCCCTTAAAATAAAATATTTTTGAATTATTCTTGCTATTTTTCTCTTCATAGCCCTTTTATTTTGAAAATTATTCTCAACTTTAATGGGTTTTCAAATTCTATTTAGAGGTTCTGTTTTCGAAGGTTTAAAAATTTATTTGGAGGTTTTTAAATAGTTTCATTCAAAAAAAAAGTTTTTGGGAGTAACTTAAATATTTTTTTTTCAAAAGGAATGGCTCTTTTCACTTCTCTCTAACCCTTCTAAAATCCATCCAACAATTTTCTTCCACTCCAACTTTATCCCACAAGTCACTCACATCATCTAGGACAGAATCCAACTCTCTCCTACCCCACAAATATATTTTTCACAATCCAAATAAATTCCAAAGTTGGAATTCATATTATCCATCATTCCTTTGGTTTAGAAAAGGAACCACAATTTCCACAAGGTTTCTACCTCCACAAAAATTATCTCAGCAAATATATAGTACCCACAACCCATTTCACCAAAAACATGGGGTGCCACAGTTCAAAATTTTCAAATTCCACTCAATCCAAATTTGGACCTGATTCAATATTTCTGATCCAAACATATTTTTAAATGCTCCAAAAATTCCCAAACTTTGCCAGGCCCTCTCATATGCATCAACACATCACCACAAAAATTGCCACAAATTCTAAAAATCCCTAGCACACTCTGCCATGAGAAAATATGAGTGTATGTGCACTGTTCATAGCTGAAAGAAATTCAGTTAACTAAATTTGTCTTTCAGTGGCAGAGATGATCAGCGCCGTGCACGCCACTCCATCTCGTTCCCTCCTCGTCCATGCCTCCTTGTTCTTCAATGCGTCACTCACTGGGACCCTCCCCGTCAGTGACTCACCGCCGGCTGGCCGTTGGCAGGCCGGTGAAACAGCCACCATGCTCGGCCACGGCAGGCCAAGCGGATCAGCCCGCGCCACCGACCATCAATCACTCCGCCGCACCTTCTCCACCTACCAGCTCCACGCGTCGCCCCTCTCTGCGCCATTGCCGCACCGCCCCAAACCTATGGACCCCTCCGGGCAGTCGCCGGAGTTGTCCTCACCGCCGCACCCGTACGGGACTCGTCCCGTGGATGAGGCCGAAGCGCTCGACCTCGATCGCGCTGGCGTCTCTAGAGGACTCCGCCGCCCTCATTAACCCCTCACCGTCCCTGACCACCGCCCAAACCTACCTCGCCGACCACCATAACTCCGGCGTGATCCGAACCTTGCCGGACCGCCTCGGATCGCCTATAAAAGGCCCTCCCGAGCTCCAATCTCCTCACCCATCGCCTCCACCACCTCACAATCGCCCGCCCACGCACTCACCTGACCTCGGGGAGGTCTTCTTCTTCCCCTCCGATCACCACTCCGCCGCCTCTGTCCCCGTTCGGTTCGACGTCATTATGCCACCACCACCACTCAGATCTTGCCAGTAGCCATATTATCCACCAAACCAGCAATCCCGCGCTCCAATTTCACTGCTCGAGCCCTCTCCGGCGAGTTCCAAAACCACCGAGCCACCGTCCGCCAACGTCGACCTCGCCGGCGTTCAGGTGCTCTCCGGCGACCACCACCACATCCCTCCGACGCGGCACTCCAACCTGGTCATGTTCCAACCATCGCCAGCTGCAGGAACCCCGGCGATCGCCGCCGGCGACCGCCGTCACTTCTCTGCCTCGCGCGCGAACGGGTTCAAGTTTGAACCTGACGGGTGGGCCCCCACCCCGCGCGGTCCTTTTTTTTCTCTGTTTAAAACGAAGACCTATTCTGTGTTTTACGCCTTCTCCATTGGAAAACGTATTTCAGCCGAAGCGTTTTCTATTAAACTGTGCAGGGACTGCTGTTTTACAGAAAAGCCCCTGGTTTTGAAAGTTTAATAACTTTTAAACCACAACTCTGATTGAGTTGACCTTTTTTTTGAAATTCTTATTTTTCTCTCTAGTTTTTTTAGTATTTATTTAAAAATGTTTTGAGACACCTTTTTTGCACTGTTGACAAATTTTTAATTCGGGTTGAATTTGAATATTTTCAGAAAAAGAAGAGGGAAACCTTGCTGAGAATTTCGAAGGGTTTTCACCTGACTACTTTGGACAAGGCAAGCATTATTGAACTTGGGATATGGTTATTGCATTTGCATTTGCATGTTTGCATCGGTTGGTGTTGCACCACATATATCACAAGTGCATGCATGTTTGGTCATATCACTTCTTATGCTTGTCTTGCACTTCACTCAAACAAGGTAACTTACTGACTTGGTATAGCTGTGAGATATTCAGGAGAGTGTCTCCTGCCTTGGACGTGCTGGTTGGCACGGGTCATTATTTTGACACGGTGGTGTCACATGACTATGTGGAACATACCGGTGATGATAATTAACACCTCCTGAGTCAGCCTAGATCGAGTCTTGTTCCGTTACACCTAGCTGGATACCGTGCTGCCACAAGTCCTTTCGCAAGGAAGGTACGACTAAGTAAGTTGTTAACCCCTGTCCAGGTACACACCGTACAGAGGGCCACGATGAGGGTTTCCAGGGCCTTGGACTAAATCCTGTCATCGGGTCAGGGGGCATGGGTGTTCCGGTTGTAAATGAGAGGGGGGCACCCCTTGGAATCCGCGCGTATTAATAGTGATCCCATGCAGGACGTTGGTCTCTCCGTCTTACAGTTTTTCTTGAACGATGCTTTGGGTGATTCCTGGCATCCGAAAAGTTAATCTGGTGTGTGCTGGTCAGGTGTGTTTTCAACCCAAAGACCGTAATGGGAATTAGTCAGTGTCACGATGCTGATTAAAGAAATCCTTTACTTGTGGGTAAAGAGTACACCCTCTGCAGAGTTTAAACCTATTCGAATAGCCGTTGTCCACGGTCAGGGGCGTTAGCTGGGTGGGTCAGGTGTCGGTCCCGGTGTCGGTCTCCGGAGGAAATAATTTTAATATGCCTAAAATATTTTGCAGGATAATTATAGACACCCTGATGTTACCATGAATATTTTATGCATGTTCAATATTATTATGGTTATGCATATTATTGAGGACTAACCCGTTTCTCTTATTTTTATATTTCCTGAGTGTCTCAGGGGCTGGCCAGACTACCCCGGGCACTCAATTTTATTTTCAAGACCTCTCGTGGCGTCTCTCGAGTTAACAGGCAGTTCCGCCACTACTCTTGTTGACACCCGACTGGCATTTCTCTTCAAGTCTGACGTGGCGTCACTTGACACCCGACTGGCATTTCTTTTATTTTGCTGAGTGTCACTTGGGCTTTCTAGACTACCAGTGGCATTCAGTTGCTTAATTTCTAATAAGTTTGATCATGACTAACAGGCTTTGTTCAAGTTCATATCATTTATTTGTCATGATTTAACTTTCAGTTAGCACGAGCATATGCATCCATTATATCTTTTGTTCATAATGTTTGCGAGTACATTCCAATGTACTCACTAGCTTGTCCCTCGCTATTTACTTGGCCAGACTTGGAGGAGGACGAGCTTGTGGAGGAGGATTGCGCTAGCGAGCCCGACGCTTAGAGGAGTCCCAGTCAGTCAACCTGTGAGATAGGAGTCTTCCACTTGTATCATCCGCTGAGCTTCTGCTACACAAATAAAATAGTCAAGCCTCACACTGACGCTTGGCTCTATGTTATTGTACTAGTATTGTACCACCACCACACCACTATCATATTCCGCCACTGCCATCTAATGGCAAGTTTGTAATATACTTTGTTGAGCCCTTCGACTCAACCCTGTGTAATATTATCTTGTACTGGTTATCTGTATCAAGGAAGTCCACCAGTTGTGTTAATCTTGGAGTTGGTGTGACTTAGGGCTATTCTGGGAATTATTCTCTGAAATAGGCCCGACAATGTGCCGACACCCTGATAGGAGCTGCGCGTATCTCGTCTCAGGCCATGATCGGATGAGTAGTCCGTACAATTAAAACCTATCCTCGGGTTTCCCCGTGGTGGCGCTGCAAGGGGCTCTAGTTTGGACCAACACTCATGAGGAGCACTGGCCCGAGTTGTTGATTAATTATCCTCGGGGTCCGAAAAGTCCCTATGCATGTTTTAGTTGTTATTAGGCGAATGGTAAAACCAAGCTTGGGCCTTGCTGGAAGAGTTTTATTCAAAGCGAACTGTCAAGGGGGGCCCATAAACCCCGACCGTGTTAGGAACGCAAAATCAAGGAACATAACACCGGTATGACGGAAACTAAGGCGGCAAGAGTGGAACAAAACACCAAGCAAAAGGCCAAGCCTTCCCGTGGCACCCCGGCTCAGAGAACCGGTTTACCAGTGTTTCCAACCCAGAGGTCATGTCTTCTGGAAACACACAACAACTTGGAATAGAACATAGCTGAACTTTTATTGATAATAGTCGAGTACAAGCTTATATATTACATGATCATCGAGGCCAGAAGCACATCTAGTGCTATGACAGTATCTACAGTATTTATCCAACATATCAGGGCCTCGGTATTACTGCGGAATACTATAGCGGAAGACTACTGCGTAGCGGACCATGATAGAAACTCCATCCACAGGGACACTGCCGAGAACACATCCTAGGCATCGCAACACAGACATCGAGACCTCTGTCTCAGTCTTCTCCTGCATCTGGCATGATACGCCAGGTGAGTACTTTGAATGTACTCGCAAGCACATGACAACCAAATATGCAGCAAATAATAGCATAGCAATGAACATGTTAAACTCTAGGTGATTCACTTACTCTCACCAACTTACTCATATCCGGGTTGTCTCACAACCCTCGGAATACTCGATCTCAATGAGTACTTCCGCTCATAAGACAAGTTCTTCCATCATTACTATGATTATTACGGTTGATTACCTACAGAGGTCTGGACGGGCTGTCCAATACCGTGGACGCGGCTATTCGAATAGATTTTACACTCTGCAGAGGTTGCGCACTTTACCCACACTATGGAGCACTGACCTCGTGATCCCATTCGGGTGGACCAGCGTTGCTCCAACGAAACCTGCCTGACCCATGACTCTCCCATCGTATCACTGGCATTCATTCTCCCCCGGAGTCCTGCCCTGGGTGGCCCCCTGTGTCACCTCGTGACACCTGCCACCGTCGTGGCCAAACTATACTGTCCCAAACGGGGACGCCGGCACAAAACTCAACTAGGCTCACAGGGTTATCGCCGTCTACCTGATCAGGGCAGCACGCACGCATAACCCTCCCTGTCTGGAGGTATCGGTGAAAGAGCACGGAGCCAGACCAAGTCAAGGCCATCCCATACCGACGAATGTGGCTGCACGGGTAAGCCCGGACAGGTGACTCTTGATCAACCAACTAAGTTTCATTTAGTAAGCATGGTGTTGCAACATTTTAGCTTGAGTTATCAACATAAGGCATTTGAATAATTTACTTTGAATTATCAATGATAATTTAAATGCAAGACATGAATATGAATTGTGCAATGCTATGAAATGCTTCATAATATGGATGTCCAGTTGGGTTGTTCAGAAATTCCTGGTCTTCAAATCCACAAGAATCTCCTTCTGAAACATTTTTAAATGGCAAAAGAAAATGTCACATAAAGCCTTTTTATTCACCAATAATTCTGTGGGTACTGGAAAAATACCAAACTTGGTCAGAAAATAAAGGACTTTGATACAAACACAATGCAAAAAGATTCTGGTCAATTGGACCTTTCTGTAAAAAGTTATTCACAGTAAAACCTGCTAGTAAACTCTGTTTAATAAAATCAAAATTAGAAAACAGAAACGGGCCATGTCGAAGGCGTATTTGCCCAGGGCGCCTCCACTTACCGCTTTGGCCAGTCGCTGGCTAGTGGGGCCCGGCCCGTTTAAACAGAGGAGGGAGAGAGTGATGAGGACATCAATACCATTGTTACACCCACAGCCCCTGCTTCTATACATACTGGACCAATTACTAGAGCTCGCGCACGCCAATTAAAATATCAGGTACTTTCGTTTCTTGGTAATGATTCTAAAGTTCATAAGAATATGATGCTGCCTAAATTGGATACATTTGTTTTGCTTACAAATGAAGGGCCTAGCTTGGACAAGAAAGAGGAACCTTGGAGCAAGTTCAAGCATGGAGATGATGGCATGCACAAGGGGAACAAGAACGGAGTTACAAGTGATGATTTCAGGACTTTGAAGCCACCATAATGAGTGCAGGAAGCCTTGGACGAAATATACAAGATGTCACTTCATAAATTTCTTCCAGAGGCTATTATAGGTGCTGCGTCACCTTATTATTGGGCCAGGCCCATGTAATTTCGAAATACTTGAGTATAGGCTGTTTTTAGAGTTCGTATGTGTGGGGAAACAAGAGATAGGGTTGGTTTCGGACCCCTCCTTCAAGGGCCACAAAATCCCCTCCTCTTCCTCCATATATACAGCCCTTAGGGCACCGTTTAGACTTTGGGTTTTGTTTAGATTAAAAGTTCGCCATAGCTGCAACTTCGCGTACTTCGTTTGTGTTCAACGACCAGACCAAGACGTCACGGAACCCCACCTTGATCAATAAAGCTTTCATCTTATATTCGCAATATCCAGATTGCAAATCTTAGTTTCTTGCTTGTTCTTCGTTTGCTTGCAGGAGATAGACCCTCGTGGTCAGGTTGATTGTGCTCCGGCGTGGTCAATAACCTCTCGGAGTTGGTTTAGCGATTGCTAAGGCGCGACGTCCTCGCACGTTCGTAGTCGGATCGTCAAAGTCTACTCCACCAAAAACGATAGCTATCATCTCATCGAAAGATCGGGACACCCTCGCCTCTATCAAGTGGTATCAGAGTTCCAGGTTGCTCGGTGAGATTTTACAGTTTTTCGTAGTTTAGATCGAGTCTGTTCTTGATACCTACAGTCCACGAAAAAGCCAAAAAAAAAATTAGGGTTAGTTCATCATATCCGAACCAATCTGAGCCTTTGCATAATCTTTTTAGGGTTTTTGCTTTGTTGAATTTGCGGTTGCATCGTCGTGTCTAGTTGCTGGTCTTAGCGTCTAGTCCTTAGAGTTTCGAGTTCTGTCACAGTTTGTCATGCCGCCGCCGCACCATATACCACCACCGCTGCCATATACCACCCCCGCTGCCATATCCTACCACCGCTGCCATATACCACCACCGCTGCCATATTCTACCACCATATATCCACCACCAATCCGAGCAGTCTGGAGACCCCCGGGCAGTTTTTAGGCCAAAATTTTGGCAGTCAAAAATATTTTTTCCCTATCCTATTTTTAGGTCCCAGGGAGCGTTTTGAGACACTCGCCATCATAGTGATTTTTTGTCGCACTTTTTCGTCGTCGCTGCCCTGATTTCCGAAAAAAAAAATTTCATGCCAATCCTGATAGTTTGACTTGGGAAGAGTTTTGAGGCACTCGCCATTATAGTGATTTTTTTTGCAAAAAAAAAGAGGAGCCCCAAAAAAAAAAGAGCGCAAAAAAAAATGATTTTTTTTTAGAGTGTGCCCTTCCCTTGTTTATGTGCCGCGCCGTGATTTTGTTAGTGTTCTAGGCTCGCGTCTCTAGTACGGTCTAGCCTAGGACCAGCACAGTACCGTCGTTGAGCGTTTATTCAACTTTGCATCTCTGAATTGATTATTGCTGACCCTTTTTGCTACCATATCATAAGCCTTCCCAGCACCACATACATCTACGTCGTGCGTTTGACACCACCTGGCAATCGCTCTGTCCAATCTTTAAGAGTTTTGACTACAACGGTTGCCGATCACCACCTGCTGCTGGGTGAGAACTGGTAAGCATTTGAGATTCGCTTGACGGTTTTGTGATACACCACCACCACCACTTCCCAGTAGTCTGTAGGATCATATTCTTGTGTGTTTCTATTGCTGCTAACCATGGCAGGATCACAAGCCGATGAGACTGATTGGGAGAACATGACGAACAAACAGCTACATGATAAATTTCAGCAAATGATGAGTGGACAGGTGTAAGATGTGCTAAACAGATTTGAAGAGGCCATGGAGAAGATAGACGGAATTGAGAAGACGTTCGAAACAAAGCTCGATAACAAGTTTAATGAATTACTCGCGCGTCTTCCACAACCACCACCGGCTGCACCTATCGCACCTCTACAACAACAACAACGTCGCCTTCCAAATCAAGTGGGACGAGCACAGCGCGTTCCCCTTGAGCCTGGTCAAACTTCTGGTGCCGCTGCACCTACTGTTGATGCTTCTATGGCTCCTGCTGCCACTGAGGAGGACGATTATGCGGGCGATTACGAGGATGAGGTTGATCAAAATCAGAACTACATGCAACCACCACCACCAGGTCGTCCACATGCAAATAATCGCAATGGTAGGGCTGCATTACCAGCTCAGGTACGAGATCATGACCATCTTCCTAAACTGAAATTGAATATTCCACCATTTGAGGGTAGATATGTTCCTGATATATATCTTACTTGGGAGTTAGAAACTGAACAACGTTTTACATGTTTACAATATCCCGAGGAGAGACGTGTTGCTGCTGCTGTTTGTGCTTTTACTAGTTTTGCATGTGTATGGTGGTCTGAACATTGTAGATTATATCCTATTCCAACTACTTGGGCTGCTTTGAAAACTGCTATGCGTACTCGTTGGGTTCCACCATATTATCAACGTGAATTACTTCAAAAATTGCAGCGCTTAAGACAAGGAAAAAATTATGTAGAAGAACATTATCAGGAATTACAAACTGGCATGATTAGATGTGGTATTGTTGAGAAGAATGAAGCTATGCTTGCACGTTTTATGGGTGGATTAAATAGAGAGATTCAGACCATTCTAGAGTATAAGGAGTATAATAATATCACTCGTTTATTCCATCTTGCTTGTAAAGCTGAACGTGAAGTGCAGGATCGACAGGCATTGGCGCGGACTAACTTTTCTGCAGGTCGACCTTCATCGTGGACACCGCGTGCATCCTCTACTTCCACACATTCTATTGCACCGACACCTCCATCAGCTGCCACCTCCAGCCGTGATACAAGGAAGCAGGCACAACCACCACTATCTGCCAAGAGCACACCTACCGGGCCTGCACAGAGTTCTTCTTCTTCCATGGCATCAACAGGGCATACAAGTGATATTATTTGTCGTCGTTGTAAGGGAAGAGGTCATTATGCGAGAGAATGCAAATCTCAGCGTGTGATGATTGCTACCGAGGATGGTGCGTATGAGTCCGCTAGTGACTATGATGAGGAGACTTTGGCTCTCATTACACGTGAAGAACACGGTGGAGATGATTCTGAACAAGAGACGCAATACATGGCTCCTGAAGACGCTGACAGGTATGAATGTTTAGTTGCTCAACGTGTTTTGACTGTGCAGGTCACAAAAGCTGAGCAAAATCAGAGGCATAATTTGTTCCATACAAAGGGAGTTGTGAAGGAACGTTCTGTTCGCGTCATCATAGATGGAGGGAGCTGCAACAACTTGGCTAGCATGGAGATGGTGGAGAAGCTCTCTCTCACCACAAGACCACATCCACATCCTTACTATATCCAATGGTTCAACAACAGCGGCAAGGTTAAGGTAACACGTACTGTTCGTGTGCATTTTAGTATCTCTACGTATGCTGATTTTGTTGATTGTGATGTGGTACCCATGCAAGCATGTTCCTTATTACTTGGTAGACCATGGCAATTTGATAAAAGTTCTGTACACCATGGTAGAAACAATAAGTATACTCTTGATTCATTTTACTTTGCTTCCTATGTCTCCTGATTCTATTTTGAAAGATGATATTAATAGAGCTAGTAAGGCAAAACAGGAGCAAAATAAGAGTGAAAATCAGATTGTGGCAAAAGAATTTGAGCAACAAATGAATCCTAATAATAAACCATCTAGTGTTGCTTCTGAAATTAAATTGAAAAGTGTAACAATGGTATTGATGTCCTCATCAGCTTACTTGCCACCAAATCTGATATTGATGATCTAGATTTCAGCAATTCTGTTTGCTATGCTTTTGTGTGCAAAGAGGCATTATTTTCATTCGAGGACATGCCTTCCTCTTTGCTTCCTGCTGTTACTAACATTTTGCAGGAGTTCGCCGATGTCTTTCCACAAGATGTGCCTCCGGGATTACCACCTATTCGAGGGATTGAGCATCAGATTGACTTAATTCCCGGTGCATCGCTACCCAACCGTGCACCATACCGTACTAATCCAGAGGAGACGAAGGAGATTATGCGTCAAGTCCAGGAGTTGCTCGACAAAGGTTATATACGCGAATCCCTTAGTCCTTGTGCTGTTCCTATTATTCTAGTGCCGAAAAAGGATGGTACATGGCGTATGTGTGTTGATTGTAGAGGCATTAATAATATTACTATTTGTTATCGTCATCCTATTCCTAGACTAGATGATATGCTTGATGAATTGAGTGGCTCTACAATATTCTCCAAAGTTGATTTGCGTAGTGGATACCATCAAATTCGTATGAAATTGGGGGATGAATGGAAAACAGCATTTAAAACAAAGTTTGGATTATATGAGTGGTTAGTCATGCCTTTTGGGTTAACTAATGCACCTAGTACTTTCATGAGATTAATGAACGAAGTTTTACGTGCTTTCATTGGACGATTTGTGGTAGTCTATTTTGATGATATACTGATTTATCGCAGATCTTTGGAGGAACATTTGGAACATTTACGTGCTGTTTTTATTGCTTTACGTGATGCACGTTTGTTTGGTAACCTTGGGAAGTGCACCTTTTGCACCGACCGAGTATCTTTTCTTGGCTATGTTGTTACTCCACAGGGAATTGAAGTTGATAAAGCCAAGATTGAAGCTATTGAGAGTTGGCCACAGCCCAAAACGGTCACTCAAGTGAGGAGTTTTCTTGGACTCGCTGGTTTCTATAGGCGTTTTGTGAGAGATTTCAGCACCATTGCTGCACCTCTCAATGAGCTTACAAAGAAGGATGTGCCTTTTGTTTGGGGTACCTCACAGGAAGAAGCCTTCACGGTATTGAAAGATAAGTTGACACATGCTCCTTTACTCCAACTTCCTGATTTTAATAAGACTTTTGAGCTTGAATGTGATGCTAGTGGAATTGGATTAGGAGGTGTTTTATTACAAGATGGCAAACCTGTTGCATACTTTTCTGAAAAATTGAGTGTGCCTAGTCTGAACTATTCTACTTATGATAAAGAATTATATGCTCTTGTTCGGACCTTAGAAACATGGCAACATTATTTATGGCCCAAAGAATTTGTTATACATTCTGATCATGAATCTTTGAAACACATTAAAAGTCAAGCAAAACTGAACCGTAGACATGCTAAATGGGTTGAATTTATTGAGACTTTCCCTTATGTCATTAAACACAAGAAGGGTAAAGAAAATGTTATTGCTGATGCATTGTCTCGTCGTTATACTATGCTTTCACAACTTGACTTTAAAATATTTGGTTTGGAGACCATCAAAGATCAATATGTGCATGATGCTGAATTTAAAGATGTATTGCAGAATTGTAAGGAAGGGAGAACATGGAACAAGTTCGTCGTTAACGATGGATTTCTGTTTCGTGCTAACAAGCTATGCATTCCAGCTAGCTCTGTTCGTCTTTTGTTGTTGCAGGAGGCGCATGGAGGAGGATTAATGGGACACTTTGGCGTGAAGAAGACGGAGGATATACTTGCTACACATTTCTTTTGGCCAAAGATGAGACGGGATGTTGAGCGTTTTGTTGCTCGCTGCACTACATGTCAAAAAGCTAAGTCACGACTCAATCCTCATGGTTTATATATGCCTTTGCCTGTACCTAGTGTTCCTTGGGAGGATATATCTATGGACTTTGTTTTAGGTTTACCTCGAACAAAGAAGGGGATGGATAGCATATTTGTTGTCGTGGATAGGTTCTCGAAAATGGCACACTTTATACCATGTCATAAAAGCGATGATGCTATTAATGTTGCTGATTTGTTCTTTCGTGAAATTATACGCTTGCATGGTGTGCCAAATACTATTGTTTCAGATCGTGATACTAAATTTCTTAGCCATTTTTGGAGATGTTTATGGGCTAAGTTGGGGACTAAACTGCTTTTTAGTACTACATGTCACCCCCAAACTGATGGACAAACTGAAGTAGTCAATAGAACATTGTCTACTATGCTTAGGGCTGTTTTGAAGAATAACAAGAAAATGTGGGAAGAATGCTTGCCTCATATTGAATTTGCTTATAATCGTTCATTGCATTCTACTACTAAGATGTGTCCTTTTGAAATTGTGTATGGTTTCCTTCCTCGTGCACCAATTGATTTGTTGCCTCTTCCATCTTCGGAGAAGGTTAATTTTGATGCTAAACAACGTGCTGAATTGATCTTAAAAATGCATGAGTTAACTAAGGAGAACATTGAGCGTATGAATGCTAAATATAAACTTGTTGGAGATAAGGGTAGAAAACATGTTGTGTTTGCACCTGGAGATCTTGTTTGGTTACATTTGCGTAAGGATAGATTTCCTGATTTGCACAAACCAAAGCTAATGCCACGTGCTGATGGTCCTTTTAAGGTGTTAGAGAAAATAAATGATAATGCATATAAACTTGAGCTGCCTGCAGATTTTGGGGTTAGTCCCACTTTTAACATTGCAGATCTGAAGCCTTATTTGGGTGAGGAAGATGAGCTTCCGTCGAGGACGACTTCATTTCAAGAAGGGGAGGATGATGAGGACATCAATACCATTGTTACACCCACAGCCCCTGCTTCTATACATACTGGACCAATTACTAGAGCTCGCGCACGCCAATTAAAAAATCAGGTACTTTCGTTTCTTGGTAATGATTCTAAAGTTCATAAGAATATGATGCTGCCTAAATTGGATACATTTGTTTTGCTTACAAATGAAGGGCCTAGCTTGGACAAGAAAGAGGAACCTTGGAGCAAGTTCAAGCATGGAGATGATGGCATGCACAAGGGGAACAAGAACGGAGTTACAAGTGATGATTTCAGGACTTTGAAGCCACCATAATGAGTGCAGGAAGCCTTGGACGAAATATACAAGATGTCACTTCATAAATTTCGTCCAGAGGCTATTATAGGTGCTGCATCACCTTATTATTGGGCCAGGCCCATGTAATTTCGAAATACTTGAGTATAGGCTGTTTTTAGAGTCCGTATGTGTGGGGAAACAAGAGATAGGGTTGGTTTCGGACCCCTCCTTCAAGGGCCACGAAATCCCCTCCTCTTCCTCCATATATACAGCCCTTAGGGCACCGTTTAGACTTTGGGTTTTGATGAGGACATCAATACCATTGTTACACCCACAACCCCTGCTTCTATACATACTGGACCAATTACTAGAGCTCGCGCACGCCAATTAAAATATCAGGTACTTTCGTTTCTTGGTAATGATTCTAAAGTTCATGAGAATATGGTGCTACCTAAATTGGATACATTTGTTTGGCTTACAAATGAAGGGCCTAGCTTGGACAAGAAAGAGGAACCTCGGAGCAAGTTCAAGCATGGAGATGATGGCATGCACAAGGGGAACAAGAACGGAGTTACAAGTGATGATTTCAGGACTTTGAAGCCACCATAATGAGTGCAGGAAGCCTTGGACGAAATATACAAGATGTCACTTCATAAATTTCGTCCAGAGGCTATTATAGGTGCTGCGTCACCTTATTATTGGGCCAGGCCCATGTAATTTCGAAATACTTGAGTATAGGCTGTTTTTAGAGTCCGTATGTGTGGGGAAACAAGAGATAGGGTTGGTTTCGGACCCCTCCTTCAAGGGCCACGAAATCCCCTCCTCTTCCTCCATATATACAGCCCTTAGGGCACCGTTTAGACTTTGGGTTTTGTTTAGATTAAAAGTTCGCCATAGCTGCAACTTCGCGTACTTCGTTTTTTGTTCAACGACCAGACCAAGACGTCACAGAACCCCACCTTGATCAATAAAGCTTTCATCTTATATTCGCAATAACCAGATTGCAAATCTTAGTTTCTTGCTTGTTCTTCGTTTGCTTGCAGGAGACAGACCCTCGTGGTCAGGTTGATTGTGCTCCGGCGTGGTCAATAACCTCTCGGAGTTGGTTTAGCGATTGCTAAGGCGCGACGTCCTCGCACGTTCGTAGTCGGATCGTCAAAGTCTACTCCACCAAAAACGATAGCTATCATCTCATCAAAAGATCGGGACACCCTCGCCTCTATCAGAGAGGGAACAGAGGGAGGCGGGGCTCCGGCGACGCTCACCGGCGATAGGGATGGCGGTTGTGCTGGGAAACGATGAGGATCGATCGGGCACTCGAAGACGGTCCTCCCTGTACCCGTAGCTCTTCCGGAGATGGTCGGACGGCGGCACGCCCTTCTTCTCCGGCGGACAGCAGCTAAGGTGGTCGACGGAGGTGATGATTCCGGCAGCGGTTTGATTCGGGGAGGGGTCTGGAAGCACCAGTGGAACACTACGAACTCGACGGTGGGCTCGGGCGGAGCTGGGATGGCTTGGAGAGGGCTGGCGATGGAAGGGGAACGCGTGGCAGAGCTTCTATCGGAGCTGAGGGAGACGAGCTCCCGGCCCTCCTTGGGCGCTCTGGAGGTGGATGAGGGAGGTGGTGGAGAGGTGGTGAAGCGAGGAGGGGCTGGGCGGGGCTATTTATAGCCGGGCGAAGGTGCTCGGCGAGCTCTTTAGACGCGGCTCGAAGCGGGCCACATCACCGGCGAAGTACGCCTCGCTGGCTGGCCGCTTGTGGGTGAGAAGACTTGAGCGAGCAGGGGCATTCAATGTGGGAGGAAACAGCACGGGGAGGAAGACGACGGCGAGGTCTCCACTGTGACCGCACGGGTCTCACAGTGCGGCGATGGCGTGGCGGCCGGTGAGGGCATCTCCGGCGAGGAGGATGGTTCTCGAGGGGCTGCGTGTCACCCAGGGACGATGTCGGCATGCCTAGACAATGCACAGCTGCGCGAGCTCTCAGTCCCGACGCGACCCGAGCCTGGCGCAGAACAGAGCGCGGCGACAAGCATGCCAGCGCCGTGCTCACCACGGTGCTTGGCACCAGGAGGCCACGTAGGACTGGCTAAGCTTGTCCTGCACGTCGACCATCGATCCCTTAGATCACCTACAGCCTTGGTTTGTCTTGGTTCACACAGAGATGAGCGGTATGATTAGCAACAGTTTCTGACAGCAAACTTGGGGAGGTTCCAGTGAAGAGATGAGGTGGAGACTGAGCCAAAGATAGTGTTTGGAGTGATCCACATTGGAAGAACTCCAAACTGGTCGAGTTTGAGGTGGTTTGGATAAGAATTGAGGGTAGTTCATGTGTAAGTGGTAAATCTGGTCTGAAACTGAAAGTTGAAGTACTGCTCACATAGAAGATTTTCAGATGCTGAAACTTGGTGGAGGAAGGTTGTTTGGAGGTGTCCTCATGATGTAAAAATTTGAGAGCAATTGGACAACCCTAGCATACACTTCCTTCATAATGGTTCAGTATGACCAGGAGCAAAACTGAATTATTTTGCAAAAATGTTTGAACTAGGTGAGGGAATGTTTTTGGAGATTTGGACAAGATATGGTCCAAGGGATTTTTAAGAATTATTTGAGAATTTTCTGAGCATCCAAACCATAGGTTGCTTCACAACCCATAGTAATGCCCTAAATCCTCAAATAAAAGACAAGAATTATTGAAAATAATTTAAATTGGAATTTGAGTCCTTGAGATACTTGGCAGGGTTTTGGCAAGGTGATGAGGCTTTGGATCACTTGGAAGAAGATTCAAGAATGTCCAAGACCAAGTGAAAGATTCAAAATCCATTCAAATTCCAAATAAAACCAGGAAAAGTTTGAAAAGAGAAAGTTGTCAAAATCAGGGTGTCATAAACCTACCCCCCTTAGGATGAATCTCGTCCTCGAGATTCAGTTGCTCCGGGAACAAATACGGATATGTGGATCTCAGAAAATCTTCTCTTTCCCAAGTGGCCTCTTCCTCAGTGTGGTGCTCCCATAGCACCTTGTAAAATCTTATCACCTTACTCCTCGTGGTTCTTTCCATCTCATCCAAGATCCTGACAGGTTTTTCCTCATAAGTCAAATCCTTAGCCAACTCTAATTCACTCATATCCGCTTGCTTGGCTGGGGGTGCAATGCATTTCCTTAACTGTGAGATGTGAAAAACATCATGAACGTCTGACAATGCTGGTGGCAATTCCAACTGATATGCGACTCTGCCCTTCCTAGCAATCACTGGAAAGGGACCGATGTATCTTGGGGCCAACTTTCCCCGAGGATGAAACCTCTTTACTCCCTTCATAGGAGTTACTCACAGGTAAGCATAGTCTCCGGGCTCGAAAGTTACTTCTTGGTGTTTTGGGTTGTAATAGCTCTTTTGTCGGGACTTGGCTGCTTGCAGTCGCTCTTGAATATCTTTGACTTGCCTTTCAGCCTCGAGCATCAAGTCCGTACCAAAAATGCGACTATCTCCTGTTTGGGACCAGTTCAGCGGTGTGCGGCACTTCCGTCCATACAATGCCTCAAAAGGCGACATTTTGAGACTTGCCTGATAGCTGTTGTTGTAGGAGAATTCCGCGTACGGCAAACTATCCTCCCATTTAGGTCCATGGGAGAGAGCACATGACCGAAGCATATCCTCTAATATTTGGTTCACTCGCTCGGTCTGTCCGTCTGTCTGCGGATGGTATGTTGTGCTATGTTTCAGCATGGTTCCCAAGGCTTGGTGTAGCCATAGCCAGAATGCTGAGGTAAATAGGGAACCCTTATCTGAAGTGATAGACTTGGGTACTCCGTGTAGACTGACTATCCGGGACATGTAGAGTTGTGCCAACTGATTTGCGTTGAAAGTAGTCTTTACTGGGATAAAGTGAGCCACTTTCGTGAGGATGTCTACAATGACCCAAATAGCACCATTGCCTCTCCTGGACTTGGGCAGTCCCACAATAAAATCCATACATATGTTGTCCCACATCCACTGGGGCACTGGTAAAGGTTGCAGTAGCCTAGTGGGTTTCTAATGCTCTGCTTTGACCTTGTTGCAAATGTCACAGCAGGCGACATAGTATGCTATATCTTTCCGCATTCCTGACCACCAAAAGGTTTCTCTCAAGTCTTGATACATCTTGGTACCTCCCAGGTGGATCGAATATGCGGACTCATGTGCTTCCTTGAGTATTTGTTGCCTCAAGTTGTTCTGATTCAGCACACAAATTCGTTTCTCGAACCACACGGTACCCTGTTCATCTATATGGAAGGACTTGGCCTTCCCTTGCTGAATTAACTCTTTGATCTTCCGAATTTCTTCATCCGACTTCTGTGCTTCCTTGATTTCCTTCATGAGGGTTGGAGTAATTTCCAACGTGTCCGGGGTCATTGGGCCGCATAGCACCATATTGAGCTTGACAAACTCTTTTTGTAAGCTCGGATGCATACCCTCAACTAGTGCATTCACAGCAGCTTGTTTCCTGCTCAGGGCGTCAGCGACCACATTCGCTTTCCCTGGATGATAGTTTATTCCAACATGATGAGGACATCAATACCATTGTTACACCCACAGCACCTGCTGCTATACATACTGGACCAATTACTAGAGCTCGCGCACGCCAATTAAATTATCAGGTACTTTCGTTTCTTGGTAATGATTCTAATGTTCATGAGAATATGATGCTGCCTAAATTGGATACATTTGTTTTGCTTACAAATGAAGGGCCTAGCTTGGACAAGAAAGAGGAACCTTGGAGCAAGTTCAAGCATGGAGATGATGGCATGCGCAAGGGGAACAAGAACAGAGTTACAAGTGATGATTTCAGGACTTTGAAGCCACCATAATGAGTGCAGGAAGCCTTGGACGAAATATACAAGATGCCACTTCATAAATTTCGTCCAGAGGCTATTATAGGTGCTGCGTCACCTTATTATTGGGCCAGGCCCATGTAATTTCGAAATACTTGAGTATAGGCTGTTTTTAGAGTCCGTATGTGTGGGGAAACAAGAGATAGGGTTGGTTTCGGACCCCTCCTTCAAGGGCCACGAAATCCCCCCCCCCCCATCTTCCTCCATATATACAGCCCTTAGGGCACCGTTAAGACTTTGGGTTTTGTTTAGATTAAAAGTTCGCCATAGCTGCAACTTCGCGTACTTCGTTTGTGTTCAACGACCAGACCAAGACGTCACAGAACCCCACCTCGATCAATAAAGCTTTCATCTTATATTCGCAATATCCAGATTGCAAATCTTAGTTTCTTGCATGTTCTTCGTTTGCTTGCAGGAGATAGACCCTCGGTGTCAGGTTGATTGTGCTCCTGCGTGGTCAATAACCTCTCGGAGTTGGTTTAGCGATTACTAAGGCGCGATGTCCTCGCACGTTCGTAGTCGGATCGTCAAAGTTTACTCCACCAAAAACGATAGATATCATCTCATCGAAAGATCGGGACACCCTCGCCTCTATCAAGTGGTATCAGATTCCCAGGTTGCTCGGTGAGATTTACAGTTTTTCGTAGTTTAGATCGAGTCTGTTCTTCATACCTACAGTCCAGGAAAAAGGCAAAAAAAAATTTAGGGTTAGTTCATCATATCCGAACCAATCTGAGCCTTTGCATAATCTTTTTAGGGTTTTTGCTTTGTTGAATTTGCGGTTGCATCGTCGTGTCAAGTTGCTGGTCTTAGCGTCTAGTTCTTTAGAGTTTCGAGTTCTGTTCACAAGTTGTCACGCCGCCGCCGCACCATCATCATCGCCCCTACCATATACCACCACAGCTTATCTGCTATTTCTCTGAGTCCATATACCACCACCGATCCGAGTCCATATACCACCACCGATCCGAGTCCATATACCACCACCAATCCGAGCCCACATATACTACCGTCATATACCATCACCAGTCCGAGTTCCACCAGATTCATCTCTGCCACCAGTCCTAGTCCGAGTCCAGTATTTATTCCTTTATTTTAGAGTTTGATGAGGACATCAATACCATTGTTACACTCACAGCCCCTGCTTCTATACATACTGGACCAATTACTAGAGCTCGCGCACGCCAATTAAATTATCAGGTACTTTCGTTTCTTGGTAATGATTCTAAAGTTCATGAGAATATGATGCTGCCTAAATTGGATACATTTGTTTTGCTTACAAATGAAGGCCCTAGCTTGGACAAGAAAGAGGAACCTTGGAGCAAGTTCAAGCATGGAGATGATGGCATGCACAAGGGGAACAAGAACGGAGTTACAAGTGATGATTTCAGGACTTTGAAGCCACCATAATGAGTGCAGGAAGCCTTGGACGAAATATACAAGATGTCACTTCATAAATTTCGTCCAGAGGCTATTATAGGTGCTGCGTCACCTTATTATTGGGCCAGGCCCATGTAATTTCGAAATACTTGAGTATAGGCTGTTTTTAGAGTCCGTATGTGTGGGGAACCAAGAGATAGGGTTGGTTTCGGACCCCTCCTTCAAGGGCCACGAAATCCCCTCCTCTTCCTCCATATATACAGCCCTTAGGGCACCGTTTAGACTTTGGGTTTTGTTTAGATTAAAAGTTCGCCATAGCTGCAACTTCGCGTACTTCGTTTGTGTTCAACGACCAGACCAAGACGTCACAGAACCCCACCTTGATCAATAAAGCTTTCATCTTATATTCGCAATATCCAGATTGCAAATCTTAGTTTCTTGCTTGTTCTTCGTTTGCTTGCAGGAGATAGACCCTCGTGGTCAGGTTGATTGTGCTCCGGCGTGGTCAATAACCTCTGGGAGTTGGTTTAGCGATTGCTAAGGCGCGACGTCCTCGCACGTTCGTAGTCGGATCGTCAAAGTCTACTCCACCAAAAACGATAGCTATCATCTCATCGAAAGATCGGGACACCCTCGCCTCTATCAAACAAGTTCGTCGTTAACGATGGATTTGTGTTTCGTGCTAACAAGCTATGCATTCCAGCTAGCTCTGTTCGTCTTTTGTTGTTGCAGGAGGCGCATGGAGGAGGATTAATGGGACACTTTGGCGTGAAGAAGACGGAGGATATACTTGCTACACATTTCTTTTGGCCAAAGATGAGACGGGATGTTGAGCGTTTTGTTGCTCGCTGCACTACATGTCAAAAAGCTAAGTCACGACTCAATCCTCATGGTTTATATATGCCTTTGCCTGTACCTAGTGTTCCTTGGGAGGATATATCTATGGACTTTGTTTTAGGTTTACCTCGAACAAAGAAGGGGAGGGATAGCATATTTGTTGTCGTGGATAGGTTCTCGAAAATGGCACACTTTATACCATGTCATAAAAGCGATGATGCTGCTAATGTTGCTGATTTGTTCTTTCGTGAAATTATTCGCTTGCATGGTGTGCCAAATACTATTGTTTCAGATCATGATACCAAATTTCTTAGCCACTTTTGGAGATGTTTATGGGCTAAGTTGTGGACTAAACTGCTTTTTAGTACTACTTGTCACCCCCAAACTGATGGACAAACTGAAGTAGTCAATAGAACTTTGTCTACTATGCTTAGGGCTGTTTTGAAGAATAACAAGAAAATGTGGGAAGAATGCTTGCCTCATATTGAATTTGCTTATAATCGTTCGTTGCATTCTACTACTAAGATGTGCCCTTTTGAAATTGTATATGGTTTCCTACCTCGTGCACCTATTGATTTGTTGCCTCTTCCATCTTCGGAGAAGGTTAATTTTGATGCTAAACAACGTGCTGAATTGATCTTAAAAATGCATGAGTTAACTAAGGAGAACATTGAGCGTATGAATGCTAAATATAAACTTGCTGGAGATAAGGGTAGAAAACATGTTGTGTTTGCACCTGGAGATCTTGTTTGGTTACATTTGCGTAAGGATAGATTTCCTGATTTGGGCAAATCAAAGCTAATGCCACGTGCTGATGGTCCTTTTAAGGTGTTAGAGAAAATAAATGATAATGCATATAAACTTGAGCTGCCTGCAGATTTTGGGGTTAGTCCCACTTTTAACATTGCAGATCTGAAGCCTTATTTGGGTGAGGAAGATGAGCTTCCGTCGAGGACGACTTCATTTCAAGAAGGGGAGGATGATGAGGACATCAATACCATTGTTACACCCACAGCCCCTGCTTCTATACATACTGGACCAATTACTAGAGCTCGCGCACGCCAATTAAAAAATCAGGTACTTTCGTTTCTTGGTAATGATTCTAAAGTTCATAAGAATATGATGCTGCCTAAATTGGATACATTTGTTTTGCTTACAAATGAAGGGCCTAGCTTGGACAAGAAAGAGGAACCTTGGAGCAAGTTCAAGCATGGAGATGATGGCATGCACAAGGGGAACAAGAACGGAGTTACAAGTGATGATTTCAGGACTTTGAAGCCACCATAATGAGTGCAGGAAGCCTTGGACGAAATATACAAGATGTCACTTCATAAATTTCGTACAGAGGCTATTATAGGTGCTGCGTCACCTTATTATTGGGCCAGGCCCATGTAATTTCGAAATACTTGAGTATAGGCTGTTTTTAGAGTCCGTATGTGTGGGGAAACAAGAGATAGGGTTGGTTTCGGACCCCTCCTTCAAGGGCCACGAAATCCCCTCCTCTTCCTCCATATATACAGCCCTTAGGGCACCGTTTAGACTTTGGGGATTTGTTTAGTTAAAAGTTAGCCATTGCAACTTCGTGTACTTCGTTTGTGTCCAACGACCAGACCAAGACCGCTTTCGGATCCCCACCATTATCAATACTTCATCTATATTCGCAATATTCAGATTGCTTTATCATATTCTTGCTTGTTCTTCGATTGTGTGCAGGAATAGACCTTCGTGGTCAGGCTGATCGTGCTTCCAGCATCGTCAGTAACCTCAGGAGATTGGTTTAGCGATTGCTAAGGCGCAACGTCGTGCACGTTTGTAGTCGGATCGTCAAAGTCGGCTCCACCAAATCGATAGTTACCATCTCATCGAAAGATCGGGACACCCTCGCCTCTATCAATACCACCACAGCTTATCTGCTATTTCTCTGAGTCCATATACCACCACCGATCCGAGTCCATATACCACCACCGATCCGAGTCCATATACCACCACCAATCCGAGCCCACATATACTACCGTCATATACCATCACCAGTCCGAGTTCCACCAGATTCATCTCTGCCACCAGTCCTAGTCCGAGTCCAGTATTTATTCCTTTATTTTAGAGTTCCAGATCACGCGATACTACGAGTCGTGAACAAGTCGGATTCCCCAATTTTCGTGCTACCCGCAGAAGAAAAATAGTTCCAGTTTCAAAAAAAAAACTAAGTCTGGAAAATTCTGGCTAGGCAGTTTTTAGACCATTTGTAGACTTTTTCAAAAAAAAATTGTTGCGGAGCAAAAAAAAAAACGAGAAAAAAAGTGCAAAAAAAAAAAATTTATTTCAGAGTGTGCTCCTCCCTTGTTTACGTGCAGCGCCGTGATTTTTGTTAGTGTTCTAGGCTCGCGTCTCTAGCACGGTCTAGCCTAGGACCAGCACAGTACCGTCGTTGAGAGTTTATTCAACATTGCATCTCTGAATTGATTATTGCTGACCCTTTTTGCTACCATATCATAAGCCTTCCCAGCTCCACATACATCTACATCGTGTGTTTGACACCACCTGGCAATCGCTCTGTCCAAGCTCTGAGAGTTTTGACTACAAAGGTTGCCGATCACCACCTGCTGCTGGGTACGAACTGGTAAGAATTTGAGATTTGCTTGACGGATTTGTGACACCACACCACACCACCACCACTTTCTAGTAGTCTGTAGGAACATATTCTTGTGTGTTTCTATTGCTGCTAACCATGGCAGGATCACAAGACGACGAGATTGACTGGGAGAACATGACGAACAAGGAGTTGCATGATAAATTTCAGCAAATGATGAGTGGCCAAGTGGGAGATGTGCTAAACAGATTTGAAGAGGCCATGAAGAAGATAGATGGCATGGAGAAGTCGTTTGAGACAAAGCTGGATAACAAGTTTAATGAATTGCTCACGCGTCTTCCCCAACCACCACCGGCTGCACCTGTCGCACATCTGCAACGACAACAACAACGCCTGATAGAGGCGAGAGTGTCCCGATCTTTCGATGAGATGGTAACTATGGATTTGGTGGAGCCGACTTTGACGATCCGACTACAAACGTGCACGACGTTGCGCCTTAGCAATCGCTAAACCAATCTCCTGAGGTTACTTACGATGCTGGAAGCACGATCAGCCTGACCACGAAGGTCTATTCCTGCACACAATCGAAGAACAAGCAAGAATATGATAATGCAATCTGAATATTGCGAATATAGATGAAGTATTGATAATGGTGGGGATCCGAAAGCGGTCTTGGTCTGGTCGTTGGACACAAACGAAGTACACGAAGTTGCAATGGCTAACTTTTAACTAAACAAATCCCAAGGAAAAAGCTACTAGATGGATCTACTTATATAGGAGTAAGGGGTGGCGGCCAAGGAGGTGGGAGGACGTCCCAAGGCAGCCTAAAACTAACCCTAGGTCGTACAAGGCTCATGGGCCCAAGTGGAGGTGATGCAACACCTTTGGACTTGTAGTTTGACTCGGATTCTGCTA
>JAAAXO010000213.1:0-88683 GCA_011799875.1 Thinopyrum elongatum | reverse complement strand
AAACTCCCACCTCTAAGGATAGAGCGATCCCGCATCTCCCTCATCTTAAAGATGAGATCAATATGCATAACAGTATTATAGTTTTGTGTTATACTATTACGATAATGATGTAAAAATTGATGAATATGTTCATGGCAAAACACGTACCCATTGGTGTCTATCAATCTTCTGCTACCTTTCCGGACGTCCGTCAGCGAAATGTTCTCGCAAACTCATGTAATGCACATAAATTATACCCCCGGTGCCTGCTTCAGGGCCTTTACGAGATAGAATTCAATCAGATAATTTAATCAAGCATGATAATGGTATTGAAACTAGATTTAAAAGAATGGTTAGCTAGCTAGTACCTACTTAATTAATTACCATTGGGTCGACCCATTTTTAGATTTTGTTTTCCTCCATTTGGCCTTCACCTGTTTTATGAACTTTTCCCCAGCCCTGCCCGCCGACAAGAACATGATAAGGAGTATATTAATTAGTTGCATATCAGGAACTGAACTAAAGAGGTCGACCTACATACGTTCGATAATCCAGATTGAAATTACTTGCCGACCATCCCCCTCACGATTGCTAGTCCATTAACGTCTTTAAAGTGTGAGTCCTTACTTTGGAATTTTCCCTGTCAACTGTAATCAATGATTAGCAGATCCAGTAGAAAAACTGCATGCGCACACGTTTCTATGAATTAAGCGGGCAACGATGCATAACTCATCAACTACACTTATTAACATCTAGTAACCGCAAAAACAGAATTTGTAGTACATACATGCACTAGCTCACCTTTAAGTTGTAAGGAATAAGTAATTTTCTTTTTGGTGGTATTTAGTCATCACCAAGAACTCTAGCAAGCTTTTTCTCTGTGGTCTTTTCGTTCCCATTTGACGCTTCCATGTCTCTCATTTCAATGGGTATTTGGTCCATGTAACCCATGCCACTAGCTCCATCTTTTTCATTTCATACATCTTCATTCCTAGCATAATACCACAGAAAGAAATATATAAGTGAGGAGCATACAGGTAATGACGAGCACTACAACTAGCTATTGACCTTAAACCTACAGAAAGAAATCACTTACGACAATGCAACTGATGATAGATTTGGTCGAGTGCGCTGCAATTGAAAACTTAAACATTTTCTTGAAACTCAACCCTAAATCTTTTTATATAGGTAGTAACTACCTGCCTCTACGTCACCAGAGGGACTCTCGATCGGTAGTCTTTACTTCTCTCAGGTACCATGTGATGCAATTCATACTCTCGTTGATCAGAAAAGGGATCTGCTAGAAAAGCTTCGACCATATTTTGGCCTTCGGAACATATTTCCATTTTAGGTGCTACCTCTGTAAACGGATTCGAAGCCTCGAGTGCCTTAGGAGTTGTTCACTAATTCTAAAAAACAGTGGACCACCGGCCTCTTTAGCCTGCCTTTATAATATCGTCGGTATATTAACAAGCTGTCTGATCGACGGTACTAGCACAATGTGTTTTTATCGGGAATGGGATTACTGATCGTCACTGCCTGTTCTCCGTTCCCCCTTCATTTTAACAGTGATTTTTCCGCTCTTTTTTTCCAGCCCACCCTCTTGGCTCGAGCTCGAGCTCGACTCCTATCTTTTTTGTGCTGATCTGATTCTTGAAGTTGGCGCTCATAGTCTGAGTCCCTATGCTGACAAGGCTTTTGAGGCATTATCATAAATGTTTGTATGACAATGCTCCAGGTACGATCTCCTAATCTGTCGGGTGTATTTGCTATGTTTGATTTTCCAAAATATGGGCCTTCCACTTGGGCTTGCACTTCAAGCTTTTAGATTTCCTCGTCAGTCAAAGGTGGAGTAAAGGCAACCTCGAAGAGTCGTGAGGCTTGGACCAAATTTGTATATAACTTGCCTCCTGTTGTACCGCTAGCACGAACGTAAGCATGAGGCCACACTCTCTTTCGCTATTTGCTGAGGCGGCGGAGACGACTTGACGCAGGGTGCCTGCTTGAGGGAGGAGTCGGCTCAAGCGGTGCCGGACTTGGAGGAGAGGAGTCCGCTGATGCGGTGCCCGACTTGGATGAGGAGGAGTGGGCTGACACGGTTGGCGTCTTGAGGGGAAGAGTCTGCCTGACGCTAGGGCGGACTTGGAGGAGCGGGAGTCGGCTGAGTGGCGGTGGACTTGGGAGGAGGAGCCGGCTGACGCGTGTCGGGTGGCCTTGGAAAGACGATGCAATCCTTTCCCATCGAATGGTGTGATGTACGACCTCTCCCAGTGTGCCTCGTCTGTCAACCTCCAGGAATGTTTACAGCCTCTAGCCCCGAATATCCTGCCACCCTTCATCAACCCCGAACCCTAGCATAGCCGCTGGAATCGGATTGCAATGGAATGTTGCTTCAGGGGATTTGTATAAGCATAGCCTTCCGCCAACTTCATGGATATGTTCTTCATTTTAAAGTGTAGCTCTCAAGTTTGTTTGTCTCTATGATATCATCCACAGGGTAATCTATCCAGCCAGCGCATCATCCGCCGGGGCGGAACCCATCTGCGTCTCAGCATGGACCTGTGACGGTTCTTATCCAATGCTGGATCCGCTAGCTGCTGCCACTGGCTGAGACCCCTTTCCTGGCTAAGTGAGTCGATCTGCTGCTGGCCTGCCGCTTGAAAGCGAGTTCCAACTCCGCGTGCTTGATTCTACGATGCGAAGGAGGCTGCTTCCCGCTCCTCTGCTGCCTCCTCCAGCTTCCTCGTCTTCTCTCCTGCGCTCTTTCTCGCACGGCTTTTGTAGTCGGCGTTCTAGTCGCACCCCTCAAACCACGGAAAAAGCCTTGCCTCTGTTTCTTCCCGGGTGTTATGATTCTTCAGGGTGCGCGTAAGCTCGTCGTTCTCTCTGTTGGGCGTGAACACCCCGTTCGAGCCTCTTCTATTGCACAAGTAATTTGCCTCTGCTCCTTTAAGACTGCCCACTCCAAAAACCTCGCCTGTCTTTGGGTCAACTTCCCCCAGCGCATAGAACCAAGTCTGCACCTGGGGGGCCAGGCTCAAGGGTACTGGATTTGACCCTGCATCCATCATCCTTGCTCAGCGAGATCCCACTTAGACCGGGCCACCTCGTAGCCACCTGGCCCCAGCTTAGTGCCACTGCTTTTTCGCGGCCTTAATCTTGTTTTTTTTCTGACCGTTCATGAGCTACTTCCGATTCCCTGAACTTCAGAAAGTGTCCTAAAAAAAAAAAAAAAAAAAAAAAAAAAAAAAAAAAAAAAAAACAGTTATTTCTTGCCTTCTCCAGTGTTCCCTTGAATTCGGAGTCTGCTTTCCTGCAATTGACGTACGCGCCCATCGATTTTCTTGTGGTTGTTGAATCTATCGCCATCTTCTTAAGAGCAGTGGTTCTTGACTTTCTCCAGATCTGGCAATCTATCAATGATCTGTTAGGGGTGAATGTGACATGAGCGATTCCCCAAAGCAGATCTTTTGCTCTTTGTCACAAAAGTACATTGGATCTCCCTGTTGCTGGCTTTTTCCATTCTTGAATGGAGATCGGGATTGGTCCCTGCACAATAACTCTGGGCATTGACGAATGAACTTCTTCGGCATTCTTCTTAGGTTCATCAGGTACGCCATTAGGTTTGATTGCATCCGGGGGGGGGGGGGGGGGGGGGGATGTTGTACTTTAACGCCATCCTTCACTTTTTGGCCGGGCCTCGAACTGCCATGCTGCTTGTAGAAATTTGCTAGATGCTGGGGCTAAAAGAAAAAAGACTATTCGTTACTATATATACGAATCATTAAAACATAGTATGGTCACCAGATGCCTTTATAAATATACCTCGGCCGGTCTTTGTTATTTGAAGACACATTTCCGTTGTCATTCATGTTCTTGACTTCATCTTTCTTTTGTCTTCAATCGAATCATCATACCATCACCGGTATTGTTCAGATATTGCGAGCGTCATCTTCTTCAGTCTCATCTGGTCCTCGGGGAGGCGGCATGATCTCCGAACAGGGCCTTTTCTCCTTCTCTGCCGGTATTGTCCATAGCTTTTTTATTTAAACTAATCTAGAAGAACGATAAAACAATTTGTATTCAATAGAATGCATGCAATCAATAGGAAAACTGAATCATAGTAGATAATATCATCTCGAATATATCACTAATATATCCATCTCGAATAATCCAGATAATATGCCAATCGTCGAATATAATCTCGAATAAACCAAAAAACTCCGTCTCGAATATTACGATATATAATCGCGAATACTCGTCTCGAATATTATCGAATAGAAGCTCGCATACATCCGACTATTATCACTACTACACTCAATATAATCATTATAATAACATCATAGCTACCATCACCGCGGTGGACACCCAAAAGAAGGAACGATCACGGGATCATATCCGGGTTAGATACCTGAAGAAACCCTGCCAGGATTGGAGAACCTGACTTCCAACGCAACCTGTAGCGACGGACGTGCTCGTCCTCTCCCTTACACGGTTGACGTACCACCCACCACTCTCGGGGGATGCCAGCCTCCATCAAAACCCTAAATTTGTTCCCAAAGTTCCCCGCCACCAAAGAAGCTCCGGTCGCGACGGACCCCACCCCTCCCCCCCCCCCCACCCCCCACCACACCCCCCGCGCCGCACACCCCTGCCCCGTCTACAGCTTTCTTTTCCTCACTCACTTCTTCTCATCCCCTTCCTTTATCCACGCCCTCTCGCTTTGCCACTCCCTTCTTACCCCTTCCCAGTTCTCTTGCGCCTCTGAATCATGACGTCAGCGCGAACGAGTCGACGACGAGGATGCGGCCGGGATCGTTGACGTCGAGAACAAATTCTATGCAAATTTAAACATTTTTTTAAAATGCTTGGATTTGTGATCCTTAACTTTTTTTCTATACATCTAATTCATCTAGTGAAAAAAATGTAGATCACAAACAGCTACTAAAAATTAACTTTTGGCAAATTCCGATCTATGCAAATTTAACTTTTTCTAAATGGTTGATTGTGATTTTTGTAATGTTTTTCACTTGATTTTGCAAAATATAACAAACTTTTGCAAATACCACATTAAGATATTACATTAAAATGTTTTTAATAAGACGGTCCACTTTTTTCTATGCTTGGTCAAAATTTCTCAACTTTTTTCCATTCCATTTTTTTCTATATATATACTAATATACACATATGGTCAACTTTCCTATGGCAAATTTTTATTATACTATACATATGATACAACATTAAAAGTATAAAAAACTAAAAAATAGAAAAAATAGATAGTGAAAAAGAAATAATTAATCTATGCAAATTCCTCCATTCATATATCTACAAATACATATATATGTACATACATTGTATACATACATATAAAGAATTTTTTTAAAATGTATATCACAAACATCTAGTGAAAATTTGCATAGCTACAATTAAGCATATCACAAACATCGGGCATAGCTACAATTTACATACATACATGTATACATTCATCTACAATTAAGCATAATCACAAACATCTAGTGAAAAAATATAGCCAGATCGATTGAGGGGGCGGCGAGCTCACAGCGGGCCGGCGAGCTCGAGGTAGGCGATGGCGGCCGGCGATGGTGGGGTCGAGGCCGGCGCGGGCGGCGTCGGGGAGGAGGGCGCGGGCAGCCGGCGTGGAGCTAGCTGGCGGCCGGCATGGAGGATGATAGAGGCGAGGGTGTCCCGATCTTTCGATGAGATGATATCTATCGTTTTTGGTGGAGTAGACTTTGACGATCCGACTACGAACGTGCGAGCACGTCGCGCCTTAGCAATCAATAAAACCAACTCCGAGAGGTTATTGACCACGCCGGAGCACAATCAACCTGACCCCGAGGGTCTATCTCCTGCAAGCAAACGAAGAACAAGCAAGAAACTAAGATTTGCAATCTGGATATTGCGAATATAAGATGAAAGCTTTATTGATCGAGGTGGGGTTCTGTGACGTCTTGGTCTGGTCGTTGAACACAAACGAAGTACGCGAAGTTGCAGCTATGTCGAACTTTTAATCTAAACAAAACCCAAAGTCTAAACGGTGCCCTAAGGGCTGTATATATGGAGGAAGAGGAGGGGATTTCGTGGCCCTTGAAGGAGGGGTCCGAAACCAACCCTATCTCTTGTTTCCCCACACATACGGACTCTAAAAACAGCCTATACTCAAGTATTTCGAAATTACATGGGCCTGGCCCAATAATAAGGTGACGCAGCACCTATAATAGCCTCTGGATGAAATTTATGAAGTGACATCTTGTATATTTCGTCCAAGGCTTCCTGCACTCATTATGGTGGCTTCAAAGTCCTGAAATCATCACTTGTAACTCCGTTCTTGTTCCCCTTGTGCATGCCATCATCTCCATGCTTGAACTTGCTCCAAGGTTCCTCTTTCTTGTCCAAGCTAGGCCCTTCATTTGTAAGCAAAACAAATGTATCCAATTTAGGCAGCATAATATTCTCATGAACTTTAGAATCATTACCAAGAAACGAAAGTACCTGATATTTTAATTGGCGTGCGCGAGCTCTAGTAATTGGTCCAGTATGTATAGAAGCAGGGGCTGTGGGTGTAACAATGGTATTGATGTCCTCATCATCCTCCCCTTCTTGAAATGAAGTCGTCCTCGACGGAAGCTCATCTTCCTCACCCAAATAAGGCTTCAGATCTGCAATGTTAAAAGTGGGACTAACCCCAAAATCTGCAGGCAGCTCAAGTTTATATGCATTATCATTTATTTTCTCTAACACCTTAAAAGGACCATCAGCACGTGGCATTAGCTTTGATTTGCGCAAATCAGGAAATCTATCCTTACGCAAATGTAACCAAACAAGATCTCCAGGTGCAAACACAAAATGTTTATATTTAGCATTCATACGCTCAATGTTCTCCTTAGTTAACTCATGCATTTTTAAGATCAATTCAGCACGTTGTTTAGCATCAAAATTAACCTTCTCCGAAGATGGAAGAGGCAACAAATCAATTGGTGCACGAGGAAGGAAACCATACACAATTTCAAAAGGACACATCTTAGTAGTAGAATGCAATGAACGATTATAAGCAAATTCAATATGAGGCAAGCATTCTTCCCACATTTTCTTGTTATTCTTCAAAACAGCCCTAAGCATAGTAGACAATGTTCTATTGACTACTTCAGTTTGTCCATCAGTTTGGGGGTGACATGTAGTACTAAAAAGCAGTTTAGTCCCCAACTTAGCCCATAAACATCTCCAAAAGTGATAGAGGCGAGGGTGTCCCGATCTTTCGATGAGATGATAGCTATCGTTTTTGGTGGAGTAGACTTTGACGATCCGACTACGAACGTGCGAGGACGTCGCGCCTTAGCAATCACTAAACCAACTCCGAGAGGTTATTAACCACGCCGGAGCACAATCAACCTGACCATGAGGGTCTATCTCCTGCAAGCAAACGAAGAACAAGCAAGAAACTAAGATTTGCAATCTGGATATTGCGAATATAAGATGAAAGCTTTATTGATCAAGGTGGGGTTCTGTGACGTCTTGGTCTGGTCGTTGAACACAAACGAAGTACGCGAAGTTGCAGCTATGGCGAACTTTTAATCTAAACAAAACCCAAAGTCTAAACGGTGCCCTAAGGGCTGTATATATGGAGGAAGAGGAGGGGATTTCGTGGCCCTTGAAGGAGGGGTCCGAAACCAACCCTATCTCTTGTTTCCCCACACATACGGACTCTAAAAACAGCCTATACTCAAGTATTTCGAAATTACATGGGCCTGGCCCAATAATAAGGTGACGCAGCACCTATAATAGCCTCTGGACGAAATTTATGAAGTGACATCTTGTATATTTCGTCCAAGGCTTCCTGCACTCATTATGGTGGCTTCAAAGTCCTGAAATCATCACTTGTAACTCCGTTCTCGTTCCCCTTGTGCATGCCATCATCTCCATGCTTGAACTTGCTCCAAGGTTCCTCTTTCTTGTCCAAGCTAGGGCCTTCATTTGTAAGCAAAACAAATGTATCCAATTTAGGCAGCATCATATTCTCATGAACTTTAGAATCATTACCAAGAAACGAAAGTACCTGATAATTTAATTGGTGTGCGCGAGCTCTAGTAATTGGTCCAGTATGTATAGAAGCAGGGGCTGTGGGTGTAACAATGGTATTGATGTCCTCATCAGAGGAGGTGCGGGTGGCCGGCTGATGAGGACATCAATACCATTGTTACACCCACAGCCCCTGCTTCTATACATACTGGACCAATTACTAGAGCTCGCGCACGCCAATTAAATTATCAGGTACTTTCGTTTCTTGGTAATGATTCTAAAGTTCATGAGAATATGATGCTGCCTAAATTGGATACATTTGTTTTGCTTACAAATGAAGGGCCTAGCTTGGACAAGAAAGAGGAACCTTGGAGCAAGTTCAAGCATGGAGATGATGGCATGCGCAAGGGGAACAAGAACGGAGTTACAAGTGATGATTTCAGGACTTTGAAAGCCACCATAAGGAGTGCAGGAAGCCTTGGACGAAATATACAAGATGCCACTTCATAAATTTCGTCCAGAGGCTATTATAGGTGCTGCGTCACCTTATTATTGGGCCAGGCCCATGTAATTTCGAAATACTTGAGTATAGGCTATTTTTAGAGTCCGTATGTGTGGGGAAACAAGAGATAGGGTTGGTTTCGGACCCCTCCTTCAAGGGCCACGAAATCCCCCCCCCCCCCTCTTCCTGCATATATACAGCCCTTAGGGCACCGTTTAGACTTTGGGGGATTTGTTTAGTTAAAAGTTAGCCATTGCAACTTCGTGTACTTCGTTTGTGTCCAACGACCAGACCAAGACCGCTTCCGGATCCCCACCATTATCAATACTTCATCTATATTCGCAATATTCAGATTGCATTATCATATTCTTGCTTGTTCTTCGATTGCGTGCAGGAATAGACCTTCGTGGTCAGGCTGATCGTGCTTCCAGCATCGTCAGTAACCTCAGGAGATTGGTTTAGCGATTGCTAAGGCGCAACGTCGTGCACGTTTGTAGTCGGATCGTCAAAGTCGGCTCCACCAAATCGATAGTTACCATCTCATCGAAAGATCGGGACACCCTCGCCTCTATCACCTTTGTAGTCAAAACTCTCAGAACTTGGACAGAGCGATTGCCAGGTGGTGTCAAACACACGATGTAGATGTATGTGGAGCTGGGAAGGCTTATGATATGGTAGCAAAAAGGGTCAGCAATAATCAATTCAGAGATGCAATGTTGAATAAACTCTCAACGACGGTACTGTGCTGGTCCTAGGCTAGACCGTGCTAGAGACGCGAGCCTAGAACACTAACAAAAATCACGGCGCTGCACGTAAACAAGGGAAGAGCACACTCTGAAATTTTTTTTTTTTTGCTCCGCAACAATATTTTTTTCGAAAAAGTCTACAACTGGTCTAAAAACTGCCTAGCCAGAATTTTCCAGACTGGTCTCGGGTAGTTTTTCGAAAAAGTCTACAAATGGTCTTAGTTTTTTTTTTTTTGAAACTGGAACTATTTTTCTTCTGCGGGTAGCACGAAAATTGGGGAATCCGACTTGTTCACGACTCGTAGTATCGCGTGATCTGGAACTCTAAAATAAAGGAATAAATACTGGACTCGGACTAGGACTGGTGGCAGAGATGAATATGGTGGAACTCGGACTGGTGATGGTATATGACGGTAGTATATGTGGGCTCGGATTGGTGGTGGTATATGGACTCGGATCGGTGGTGGTATATGGACTCGGATCGGTGGTGGTATATGGACTCAGAGAAATAGCAGATAAGCTGGGGTGGTATATGGTAGGGGCGATGATGATGGTGCGGCGGCGGCGTGACAACTTGTGAACAGAACTCGAAACTCTAAAGAACTAGACGCTAAGACCAGCAACTTGACACGACGATGCAACCGCAAATTCAACAAAGCAAAAACCCTAAAAAGATTATGCAAAGGCTCAGATTGGTTCGGATATGATGAACTAACCCTAAATTTTTTTTTTGGCTTTTTCCTGGACTGTAGGTATGAAGAACAGACTCGATCTAAACTACGAAAAACTGTAAATCTCACCGAGCAACCTGGGAATCTGATACCACTTAATAGAGGCGAGGGTGTCCCGATCTTTCGATGAGATGATAGCTATCGTTTTTGGTGGAGTAGACTTTGACGATCCGACTACGAACGTGCGAGGACGTCGCGCCTTAGCAATCGCTAAACCAACTCCGAGAGGTTATTGACCACGCCGGAGCACAATCAACCTGACCACGAGGGTCTATCTCCTGCAAGCAAACGAAGAACAAGCAAGAAACTAAGATTTGCAATCTGGATATTGGGAATATAAGATGAAAGCTTTATTGATCAAGGTGGGGTTCTGTGACGTCTTGGTCTGGTCGTTGAACACAAACGAAGTACGTGAAGTTGCAGCTATGGCGAACTTTTAATCTAAACAAAACCCAAAGTCTAAACGGTGCCCTAAGGGCTGTATATATGGAGGAAGAGGAGGGGATTTCGTGGCCCTTGAAGGAGGGGTCCGAAACCAACCCTATCTCTTGTTTCCCCACACATACGGACTCTAAAAACAGCCTATACTCAAGTATTTCGAAATTACATGGGCCTGGCCCAATAATAAGGTGACGCAGCACCTATAATAGCCTCTGGACGAAATTTATGAAGTGACATCTTGTATATTTCGTCCAAGGCTTCCTGCACTCATTATGGTGGCTTCAAAGTCCTGAAATCATCACTTGTAACTCCGTTCTTATTCCCCTTGTGCATGCCATCATCTCCATGCTTGAACTTGCTCCAAGGTTCCTCTTTCTTGTCCAAGCTAGGGCCTTCATTTGTAAGCAAAACAAATGTATCCAATTTAGGCAGCATCATATTCTCATGAACTTTAGAATCATTACCAAGAAACGAAAGTACCTGATAATTTAATTGGCGTGCGCGAGCTCTAGTAATTGGTCCAGTATGTATAGAAGCAGGGGCTGTGGGTGTAACAATGGTATTGATGTCCTCATCACTCAAGAGGAACACGCTTCGCTCGTCCGAACTGATTTGGAAGGGGGCGTTGTTGTTGTCGTTGCAGAGGTGCGACAGGTGCAGCCGGTGGTGGTTGGGGAAGACGCGTGAGCAATTCATTAAACTTGTTATCCAGCTTTGTCTCGAACGACTTCTCCATGCCATCTATCTTCTCCATGGCCTCTTCAAATCTGTTTAGCACATCTCCCACCTGGCCACTCATCATTTGCTGAAATTTATCATGCAACTCCTTGTTCGTCATGTTCTCCCAGTCAATCTCGTCGGCTTGTGATCCTGCCATGGTTAGCAGCAATAGAAACACACAAGAATATGATCCTAGAGACTACTAGAAAGTGGTGGTGGTGTGGTGTGGTGTCACAAATCCGTCAAGCAAATCTCAAATTCTTACCAGTTCTTACCCAGCAGCAGGTGGTGATCGGCAACCTTTGTAGTCAAAACTCTCAGAGCTTGGACAGAGCGATTGCCAGGTGGTGTCAAACGCACGATGTAGATGTATGTGGAGCTGGGAAGGCTTATGATATGGTAGCAAAAAGGGTCAGCAATAATCAATTCAGAGATGCAATGTTGAATAAACTCTCAACGACGGTACTGTGCTGGTCCTAGGCTAGACCGTGCTAGCGAAGCGAGCCTAGAACACTAACAAAAATCACGGCGTTGCACGTAAACAAGGGAGTAGCACACTCTGATTTTTTTTTTGCACTTTTTTTTTCCTCTTTTTTTTTTGCTCCGCAACAATTTTTTTTCGAAAAAGTCTACAAATGGTCTAAAAACTGCCTAGCCAGAATTTTCCAGACTTAGTTTTTTTTTTTTGAAACTGGAACTATTTTTCTTCTGCGGGTAGCACGAAAATTGGGGAATCCGACTTGTTCACGACTCGTAGTATCGCGTGATCTGGAACTCTAAAATAAAGGAATAAATACTGGACTCGGACTGGTGGCAGAGATGAATATGGTGGAACTCGGACTGGTGATGGTATATGACGGTAGTATATGTGGGCTCGGATTGGTGGTGGTATATGGACTCGGATCGGTGGTGGTATATGGACTCGGATCGGTGGTGGTATATGGACTCAGAGAAATAGCAGATAAGCTGTGGTGGTATATGGTAGGGGCGATGATGATGGTGCGGCGGCGGCGTGACAACTTGTGAACAGAACTCGAAACTCTAAAGAACTAGACGCTAAGACCAGCAACTTGACACGACGATGCAACCGCAAATTCAACAAAGCAAAAACCCTAAAAAGATTATGCAAAGGCTCAGATTGGTTCGGATATGATGAACTAACCCTAAATTTTTTTTTGGCTTTTTCCTGGACTGTAGGTATGAAGAACAGACTCGATCTAAACTACGAAAAACTGTAAATCTCACCGAGCAACCTGGGAATCTGATACCACTTGATAGAGGCGGGGGTGTCCCGATCTTTCGATGAGATGATAGCTATCGATTTGGTGGAGTCGACTTTGACGATCCGACTACAAACGTGCACGACGTTGCGCCTTAGCAATCGCTAAACCAATCTCCCGAGGTTACTGACGATGCTGAAAGCACGATCAGCCTGACCACGAAGGTCTATTCCTGCACGCAATCGAAGAACAAGCAAGAATATGATAATGCAATCTGAATATTGCGAATATAGATGAAGTATTGATAAAGGTGGGGATCCAAAAGCGGTCTTGGTCTGGTCGTTGGACACAAACGAAGTACACGAAGTTGCAATGGCTAACTTTTAACTAAACAAATCCCAAGTCTAAACGGTGCCCTAAGGGCTATATATATGGAGGAAGAGGGGGGGATTTCGTGGCCCTTGAAGGAGGGGTCCGAAACCAACCCTATCTCTTGTTTCCCCACACATACGGACTCTAAAAATAGCCTATACTCAAGTATTTCGAAATTACATGGGCCTGGCCCAATAATAAGGTGACGCAGCACCTATAATAGCCTCTGGACGAAATTTATGAAGTGGCATCTTGTATATTTCGTCCAAGGCTTCCTGCACTCCTTATGGTGGCTTTCAAAGTCCTGAAATCATCACTTGTAACTCCGTTCTTGTTCCCCTTGCGCATGCCATCATCTCCATGCTTGAACTTGCTCCAAGGTTCCTCTTTCTTGTCCAAGCTAGGCCCTTCATTTGTAAGCAAAACAAATGTATCCAATTTAGGCAGCATCATATTCTCATGAACTTTAGAATCATTACCAAGAAACGAAAGTACCTGATAATTTAATTGGCGTGCGCGAGCTCTAGTAATTGGTCCAGTATGTATAGAAGCAGGGGCTGTGGGTGTAACAATGGTATTGATGTCCTCATCATCCTCCCCTTCTTGAAATGAAGTCGTCCTCGAGGGAAGCTCATCTTCCTCACCCAAATAAGGCTTCAGATCTGCAATGTTAAAAGTGGGACTAACCCCAAAATCTGCGGGCAGCTCAAATTTATATGCGTTATCATTTATTTTCTCTAACACCTTAAAAGGACCATCAGCACGTGGCATTAGCTTTGATTTGCGCAAATCAGGAAATCTATCCTTACGCAAATGTAACCAAACAAGATCTCCAGGTGCAAACACAACATGTTTTCTACCCTTATCTCCAGCAAGTTTATATTTAGCATTCATACGCTCAATGTTCTCCTTAGTTAACTCATGCATTTTTAAGATCAATTCAGCACGTTGTTTAGCATCAAAATTAACCTTCTCCGAAGATGGAAGAGGCAACAAATCAATTGGTGCACGAGGAAGGAAACCATACACAATTTCAAAAGGACACATCTTAGTAGTAGAATGCAATGAACGATTATAAGCAAATTCAATATGAGGCAAGCATTCTTCCCACATTTTCTTGTTATTCTTCAAAACAGCCCTAAGCATAGTAGACAATGTTCTATTGACTACTTCAGTTTGTCCATCAGTTTGGGGGTGACATGTAGTACTAAAAAGCAGTTTAGTCCCCAACTTAGCCCATAAACATCTCCAAAAGTGGCTAAGAAATTTAGTATCACGATCTGAAACAATAGTATTTGGCACACCATGCAAGCGTATAATTCCACGAAAGAACAAATCAGCAACATTAACAGCATCATCGCTTTTATGACATGGTATAAAGTGTGCCATTTTCGAGAACCTATCCACGACAACAAATATGCTATCCCTCCCCTTCTTTGTTCGAGGTAAACCTAAAACAAAGTCCATAGATATATCCTCCCAAGGAACACTAGGTACAGGCAAAGGCATATATAAACCATGAGGATTGAGTCGTGACTTAGCTTTTTGACATGTAGTGCAGCGAGCAACAAAACGCTCAACATCCCGTCTCATCTTTGGCCAAAAGAAATGTGTAGCAAGTATATCCTCCGTCTTCTTCACGCCAAAGTGTCCCATTAATCCTCCTCCATGCGCCTCCTGCAACAACAAAAGACGAACGGAGCTAGCTGGAATGCATAGCTTGTTAGCACGAAACACAAATCCATCGTTAACGACGAACTTGTTCCATGTTCTCCCTTCCTTACAATTCTGCAATACATCTTCAAATTCAGCATCATGCACATATTGATCTTTGATGGTCTCCAAACCAAATATTTTAAAGTCAAGTTGTGAAAGCATAGTATAACGACGAGACAATGCATCAGCAATAACATTTTCTTTACCCTTCTTGTGTTTAATGACATAAGGGAAAGTCTCAATAAATTCAACCCATTTAGCATGTCTACGGTTCAGTTTTGCTTGACTTTTAATGTGTTTCAAAGATTCATGATCAGAATGTATAACAAATTCTTTGGGCCATAAATAATGTTGCCATGTTTCTAAGGTCCGAACAAGAGCATATAATTCTTTATCATAAGTAGAATAGTTCAGACTAGGCCCACTCAATTTTTCAGAAAAGTATGCAACAGGTTTGCCATCTTGTAATAAAACACCTCCTAATCCAATTCCACTAGCATCACATTCAAGCTCAAAAGTCTTATTAAAATCAGGAAGTTGGAGTAAAGGAGCATGTGTCAACTTATCTTTCAATACCGTGAAGGCTTCTTCCTGTGAGGTACCCCAAACAAAAGGCGCATCCTTCTTTGTAAGCTCATTGAGAGGTGCAGCAATGGTGCTGAAATCTCTCACAAAACGCCTATAGAAACCAGCGAGTCCAAGAAAACTCCTCACTTGAGTGACTGTTTTGGGCTGTGGCCAACTCTCAATAGCTTCAATCTTGGCTTTATCAACTTCAATTCCCTGTGGAGTAACAACATAGCCAAGAAAAGATACTCGGTCGGCGCAAAAGGTGCACTTCCCAAGGTTACCAAAAAAACGTGCATCACGTAAAGCAATAAAAACAGCACGTAAATGTTCCAAATGTTCCTCCAAAGATCTGCTATAAATCAGTATATCATCAAAATAGACTACCACAAATCGTCCAATGAAAGCACGTAAAACTTCGTTCATTAATCTCATGAAAGTACTAGGTGCATTAGTTAACCCAAAAGGCATGACTAACCACTCATATAATCCAAACTTTGTTTTAAATGCTGTTTTCCTCATCCTCATAATCGCCCGCGTAATCATCCTCCTCCTCGGCACCAGCAGCAGCAGGAGCAGGAGCCAAAGAAGCATCAACAGTAGGTACAGCAGCACCAGAAGTTTGGCCATCCTCAAGAGGAACACGCTTCGCTCGTCCGAACTGATTTGGAAGGGGGCGTTGTTGTTGTCGTTGCAGAGGTGCGACAGGTGCAGCCGGTGGTGGTTGGGGAAGACGCGTGAGCAATTCATTAAACTTGTTATCCAGCTTTGTCTCGAACGACTTCTCCATGCCATCTATCTTCTCCATGGCCTCTTCAAATCTGTTTAGCACATCTCCCACCTGGCCACTCATCATTTGCTGAAATTTATCATGCAACTCCTTGTTCGTCATGTTCTCCCAGTCAATCTCGTCGGCTTGTGATCCTGCCATGGTTAGCAGCAATAGAAACACACAAGAATATGATCCTACAGACTACTAGAAAGTGGTGGTGGTGTGGTGTGGTGTCACAAATCCGTCAAGCAAATCTCAAATTCTTACCAGTTCTTACCCAGCAGCAGGTGGTGATCGGCAACCTTTGTAGTCAAAACTCTCAGAGCTTGGACAGAGCGATTGCCAGGTGGTGTCAAACGCACGATGTAGATGTATGTGGAGCTGGGAAGGCTTTTGATATGGTAGCAAAAAGGGTCAGCAATAATCAATTCAGAGATGCAATGTTGAATAAACTCTCAACGACGGTACTGTGCTGGTCCTAGGCTAGACCGTGCTAGAGACGCGAGCCTAGAACACTAACAAAAATCACGGCGCTGCACGTAAACAAGGGAGGAGCACACTCTGAATTTTTTCTTTTTTTTTTGCACTTTTTTTTTTTTGCTCCGCAACAAATTTTTTTCGAAAAAGTCTACAAATGGTCTAAAAACTGCCTAGCCAGAATTTTCCAGACTTAGTTTTTTTTTTTGGAAACTGGAACTATTTTTCTTCTGCGGGTAGCGCGAAAATTGGGGAATCCGACTTGTTCACGACTCGTAGTATCGCGTGATCTGGAACTCTAAAATAAAGGAATAAATACTGGACTCGGACTAGGACTGGTGGCAGAGATGAATCTGGTGGAACTCGGACTGGTGATGGTATATGACGGTAGTATATGTGGGCTCGGATTGGTGGTGGTATATGGACTCGGATTGGTGGTGGTATATGGACTCGGATCGGTGGTGGTATATGGACTCAGAGAAATAGCAGATAAGCTGTGGTGGTATACGGTAGGGGCGATGATGATGGTGCGGCGGCGGCGTGACAACTTGTGAACAGAACTCGAAACTCTAAAGAACTAGACGCTAAGACCAGCAACTTGACACGACGATGCAACCGCAAATTCAACAAAGCAAAAACCCTAAAAAGATTATGCAAAGGCTCAGATTGGTTCGGATATGATGAACTAACCCTAAATTTTTTTTGGCTTTTTCCGGGACTGTAGGTATGAAGAACAGACTCGATCTAAACTACGAAAAACTGTAAATCTCACCGAGCAACCTGGGAATCTGATACCACTTGATAGAGGCGAGGGTGTCCCGATCTTTCGATGAGATGATATCTATCGTTTTTGGTGGAGTAGACTTTGACGATCCGACTACGAACGTGCGAGGACGTCGCGCCTTAGCAATCGCTAAACCAACTCCGAGAGGTTATTGACCACGCCGGAGCACAATCAACCTGACCCCGAGGGTCTATCTCCTGCAAGCAAACGAAGAACAAGCAAGAAACTAAGATTTGCAATCTGGATATTGCGAATATAAGATGAAAGCTTTATTGATCGAGGTGGGGTTCTGTGACGTCTTGGTCTAGTCGTTGAACACAAACGAAGTACGCGAAGTTGCAGCTATGGCGAACTTTTAATCTAAACAAAACCCAAAGTCTAAACGGTGCCCTAAGGGCTGTATATATGGAGGAAGAGGAGGGGATTTCGTGGCCCTTGAAGGAGGGGTCCGAAACCAACCCTATCTCTTGTTTCCCCACACATACGGACTCTAAAAACAGCCTATACTCAAGTATTTCGAAATTACATGGGCCTGGCCCAATAATAAGGTGTCGCAACACCTATAATAGCCTTCGGACGAAATTTATGAAGTGACATCTTGTATATTTCGTCCAAGGCTTCCTGCACTCATTATGGTGGCTTCAAAGTCCTGAAATCATCACTTGTAACTCCGTTCTTGTTCCCCTTGTGCATGCCATCATCTCCATGCTTGAACTTGCTCCAAGGTTCCTCTTTCTTGTCCAAGCTAGGCCCTTCATTTGTAAGCAAAACAAATGTATCCAATTTAGGCAGCATCATATTCTCATGAACTTTAGAATCATTACCAAGAAACGAAAGTACCTGATATTTTAATTGGCGTGCGCGAGCTCTAGTAATTGGTCCAGTATGTATAGAAGCAGGGGCTGTGGGTGTAACAATGGTATTGATGTCCTCTTGATAGAGGCGAGGGTGTCCCGATCTTTCGATGAGATGATAGCTATCGTTTTTGGTGGAGTAGACTTTGACGATCCGACTACGAACGTGCGAGGACGTCGCGCCTCAGCAATTGCTAAACCAACTCCGAGAGGTTATTGACCACGCCGGAGCACAATCAACCTGACCACGAGGGTCTATCTCCTGCAAGCAAACGAAGAACAAGCAAGAAACTAAGATTTGCAATCTGGATATTGCGAATATAAGATGAAAGCTTTATTGATCAAGGTGGGGTTCTGTGACGTCTTGGTCTGGTCGTTGAACACAAACGAAGTACGCGAAGTTGCAGCTATGGCGAACTTTTAATCTAAACAAAACCCAAAGTCTAAACGGTGCCCTAAGGGCTGTATATATGGAGGAAGAGGAGGGGATTTCGTGGCCCTTGAAGGAGGGGTCCGAAACCAACCCTATCTCTTGTTTCCCCACACATACGGACTCTAAAAACAGCCTATACTCAAGTATTTCGAAATTACATGGGCCTGGCCCAATAATAAGGTGACGCAGCACCTATAATAGCCTCTGGACAAAATTTATGAAGTGACATCTTGTATATTTCGTCCAAGGCTTCCTGCACTCATTATGGTGGCTTCAAAGTCCTGAAATCATCACTTGTAACTCCGTTCTTGTTCCCCTTGCGCATGCCATCATCTCCATGCTTGAACTTGCTCCAAGGTTCCTCCTTCTTGTCCAAGCTAGGCCCTTCATTTGTAAGCAAAACAAATGTATCCAATTTAGGCAGCATCATATTCTCATGAACATTAGAATCATTACCAAGAAACGAAAGTACCTGATAATTTAATTGGCGTGCGCGAGCTCTAGTAATTGGTCCAGTATGTATAGCAGCAGGGGCTGTGGGTGTAACAATGGTATTGATGTCCTCATCATGGTGCTGGTGGTTGCACGTAGTTATGATTTTGATCAACCTCATCCTCATAATCGCCCGCGTAATCATCCTCCTCCTCGGCACCAGCAGCAGCAGGAGCAGGAGCCAAAGAAGCATCAACAGTAGGTACAGCAGCACCAGAAGTTTGGCCATCCTCAAGAGGAACACGCTTCGCTCGTCCGAACTGATTTGGAAGGGGGCGTTGTTGTTGTCGTTGCAGAGGTGCGACAGGTGTAGCCGGTGGTGGTTGGGGAAGACGCGTGAGCAATTCATTAAACTTGTTATCCAGCTTTGTCTCGAACGACTTCTCCATGCCATCTATCTTCTCCATGGCCTCTTCAAATCTGTTTAGCACATCTCCCACCTGGCCACTCATCATTTGCTGAAACTTATCATGCAACTCCTTGTTCGTCATGTTCTCCCAGTCAATCTCGTCGGCTTGTGATCCTGCCATGGTTAGCAGCAATAGAAACACACAAGAATATGATCCTACAGACTACTAGAAAGTGGTGGTGGTGTGGTGTGGTGTCACAAATCCGTCAAGCAAATCTCAAATTCTTACCAGTTCTTACCCAGCAGCAGGTGGTGATCGGCAACCTCTGTAGTCAAAACTCTCAGAGCTTGGACAGAGCGATTGCCAGGTGGTGTCAAACGCACGATGTAGATGTATGTGGAGCTGGGAAGGCTTATGATATGGTAGCAAAAAGGGTCAGCAATAATCAATTCAGAGATGCAATGTTGAATAAACTCTCAACGACGGTACTGTGCTGGTCCTAGGCTAGACCGTGCTAGAGACGCGAGCCTAGAACACTAACAAAAATCACGGCGCTGCACGTAAACAAGGGAGTAGCACACTCTGAATTTTTTTCTTTTTTTTTTGCACTTTTTTTCCTCTTTTTTTTTTTTGCTCCGCAACAATTTTTTTTCGAAAAAGTCTACAAATGGTCTAAAAACTGCCTAGCCAGAATTTTCCAGACTTAGTTTTTTTTTTTTGAAACTGGAACTATTTTTCTTCTGCGGGTAGCACGAAAATTGGGGAATCCGACTTGTTCACGACTCGTAGTATCGCGTGATCTGGAACTCTAAAATAAAGGAATAAATACTGCACTCGGACTAGGACTGGTGGCAGAGATGAATATGGTGGAACTCGGACTGGTGATGGTATATGACGGTAGTATATGTGGGCTCGGATTGGTGGTGGTATATGGACTCGGATCGGTGGTGGTATATGGACTCGGATCGGTGGTGGTATATGGACTCAGAGAAATAGCAGATAAGCTGTGGTGGTATATGGTAGGGGCGATGATGATGGTGCGGCGGCGGCGTGACAACTTGTGAACAGAACTCGAAACTCTAAAGAACTAGACGCTAAGACCAGCAACTTGACACGACGATGCAACCGCAAATTCAACAAAGCAAAAACCCTAAAAAGATTATGCAAAGGCTCAGATTGGTTCGGATATGATGTACTAACCCTAAATTTTTTTTTTGGCTTTTTCCTGGACTGTAGGTATGAAGAACAGACTCGATCTAAACTACGAAAAACTGTAAATCTCACCGAGCAACCTGGGAATCTGATAGCACTTGATAGAGGCGAGGGTGTCCCGATCTTTCGATGAGATGATATCTATCGTTTTTGGTGGAGTAGACTTTGACGATCCGACTACGAACGTGCGAGGACGTCGCGCCTTAGCAATCGCTAAACCAACTCCGAGAGGTTATTGACCACGCCGGAGCACAATCAACCTGACCCCGAGGGTCTATCTCCTGCAAGCAAACGAAGAACAAGCAAGAAACTAAGATTTGCAATCTGGATATTGCGAATATAAGATGAAAGCTTTATTGATCGAGGTGGGGTTCTGTGACGTCTTGGTCTGGTTGTTGAACACAAACGAAGTACGCGAAGTTGCAGCTATGGCGAACTTTTAATCTAAACAAAACCCAAAGTCTAAACGGTGCCCTAAGGGCTGTATATATGGAGGAAGAGGGGGGATTTCGTGGCCCTTGAAGGAGGGGTCCGAAACCAACCCTAACTCTTGTTTCCCCACACATACGGACTCTAAAAATAGCCTATACTCAAGTATTTCGAAATTACATGGGCCTGGCCCAATAATAAGGTGACGCAGCACCTATAATAGCCTCTGGACGAAATTTATGAAGTGGCATCTTGTATATTTCGTCCAAGGCTTCCTGCACTCCTTATGGTGGCTTCAAAGTCCTGAAATCATCACTTGTAACTCCGTTCTTGTTCCCCTTGCGCATGCCATCATCTCCATGCTTGAACTTGCTCCAAGGTTCCTCTTTCTTGTCCAAGCTAGGCCCTTCATTTGTAAGCAAAACAAATGTATCCAATTTAGGCAACATCATATTCTCATGAACATTAGAATCATTACCAAGAAACGAAAGTACCTGATAATTTAATTGGCGTGCGCGAGCTCTAGTAATTGGTCCAGTATGTATAGCAGCAGGGCCTGTGGGTGTAACAATGGTATTGATGTCCTCATCAAAAAGGCACATCCTTCTTTGTAAGCTCGTTGAGAGGTGCAGCAATGGTACTGAAATCTCTCACAAAACGCCTATAGAAACCAGCGAGGCCAAGGAAACTCCTCACTTGTGTGACCGTTTTGGGCTGCGGCCAACTCTCAATAGCTTCAATCTTGGCTTTATCAACTTCAATTCCCTGTGGGGTAACAACATAGCCAAGAAAAGATACTCGGTCGGTGCAAAAGGTGCACTTCCCAAGGTTACCAAACAAACGTGCATCACGTAGAGCAATAAAAACAACACGTAAATGTTCCAAATGTTCCTCCAAAGATCTGCTATAAATCAATATATCATCAAAGTAAACTACCACAAATCGTCCAATGAAAGCACGTAAAACTTCGTTCATTAATCTCATGAAAGTACTAGGTGCATTAGTTAACCCAAAAGGCATGACTAACCACTCATATAAACCGAACTTAGTTTTAAATGCTGTTTTCCATTCATCTCCCAATTTCATACGAATTTGATGGTATCCACTACGCAAATCAACTTTGGAGAATATTGTAGAGCCACTCAATTCATCAAGCATATCATCTAGCCTAGGAATAGGATGACGATAACGAATAGTAATATTATTAATGCCTCTACAATCAACACACATACGCGACGTACCATCCTTTTTTGGCACTAGTATAATAGGAACAGCACAAGGACTAAGAGATTCGCGTATATAACCTTTGTCGAGCAGCTCCTGTACTTGACGCATAATCTCCTTCGTCTCCTCTGGATTGGTACGGTATGGCGCACGGTTTGGCAACGAAGCTCCGGGAATTAAGTCAATCTGATGCTCAATCCCGCGAATAGGTGGTAATCCCGGTGGCACGTCTTGTGGAAAGACGTCAGCGAACTCCTGCAAAATGTTAGTGACCACAGGAGGCAAAGAGGAAGGCACGTCCTCGAATGAAAATAACGCCTCTTTGCACACAAAAGCATAGCAAACAGAATTGCTGAAATCTAGCTCATCAATATCAGATTTGGTGGCAAGTAAGCATGCACTTTTCAATTTAATTTCAGAAGCAACACTAGATGGTTTATTATTAGGCTTCATTTGTTGCTCAAATTCTTTTGCCACAATCTGATTTTCACTCTTATTTTTCTCCTGCTTTGCTTTACTAGCTCTATTAATATCATCTTTCAAAATAGAATCAGGAGTCATAGGAAGCAAAGTAATATGTTTATCCTTATGAACAAGAGTATACTGATTGTTTCTACCATGGTGTACAGAATTTTTATCAAATTGCCATGGTCTACCAAGTAATAATGAACATGCATGCATGGGTACCACATCACAATCAACATAATCAGCATATGTAGAGATACTAAAATGCACACGAACAGTACGTGTTACCTTAACCTTGCCGCTGTTGTTGAACCATTGGATATAGTAAGGATGTGGATGTGGTCTTGTGGTGAGAGATAGCTTCTCCACCATCTCCATGCTAGCCAAGTTGTTGCAGCTCCCTCCATCTATGATGACGCGAACAGAACGTTCCTTCACAACTCCCTTTGTATGGAACAAATTATGCCTCTGATTTTGCTCAGCTTGTGTGACCTGCACACTCAAAACACGTTGAGCAACTAAACATTCATACCTGTCAGCGTCTTCAGGAGCCATGTATTACGTCTCATGATCAGAATCATCTCCACCGTGTTCTTCACTTGTAATAAGAGCCAAAGTCTCCTCATCATAGTCACTAGCGGACTCATACCCACCATCCTCAGTAGCAATCATAACACGCGGAGATTGGCATTCTCTCGCATAATGACCTCTTCCCTTACAACGACGACAAATAATATCATGTGTGTGCCCTGTTGATGTGATAGAGGCGAGGGTGTCCCGATCTTTCGATGAGATGATAGCTATCGTTTTTGGTGGAGTAGACTTTGACGATCCGACTACGAACGTGCGAGGACGTCGCGCCTTAGCAATCGCTAAACCAACTCCGAGAGGTTATTGACCACGCCGGAGCCCAATCAACCTGACCACGAGGGTCTATCTCCTGCAAGCAAACGAAGAACAAGCAAGAAACTAAGATTTGCAATCTGGATATTGCGAATATAAGATGAAAGCTTTATTGATCAAGGTGGGGTTCTGTGACGTCTTGGTCTGGTCGTTGAACACAAACGAAGTACGCGAAGTTGCAGCTATGGCGAACTTTTAATCTAAACAAAACCCAAAGTCTAAACGGTGCCCTAAGGGCTGTATATATGGAGGAAGAGGAGGGGATTTCGTGGCCCTTGAAGGAGGGGTCCGAAACCAACCCTATCTCTTGTTTCCCCACACATACGGACTCTAAAAACAGCCTATACTCAAGTATTTCGAAATTACATGGGCCTGGCCCAATAATAAGGGTGACGCAGCACCTATAATAGCCTCTGGACGAAATTTATGAAGTGACATCTTGTATATTTCGTCCAAGGCTTCCTGCACTCATTATGGTGGCTTCAAAGTCCTGAAATCATCACTTGTAACTCCGTTCTTGTTCCCCTTGTGCATGCCATCATCTCCATGCTTGAACTTGCTCCAAGGTTCCTCTTTCTTGTCCAAGCTAGGCCCTTCATTTGTAAGCAAAACAAATGTATCCAATTTAGGCAGCATCATATTCTCATGAACTTTAGAATCATTACCAAGAAACGAAAGTACCTGATATTTTAATTGGCGTGCGCGAGCTCTAGTAATTGGTCCAGTATGTATAGTAATAGAGGCGAGGGTGTCCCGATCTTTCGATGAGATGATAGCTATCGTTTTTGGTGGAGTAGACTTTGACGATCCGACTACGAACGTGCGAGGACGTCGCGCCTTAGCAATCGCTAAACCAACTCCGAGAGGTTATTGACCACGCCGGAGCACAATCAACCTGACCACGAGGGTCTATCTCCTGCAAGCAAACGAAGAACAAGCAAGAAACTAAGATTTGCAATCTGGATATTGCGAATATAAGATGAAAGCTTTATTGATAAAGGTGGGGTTCTGTGACGTCTTGGTCTGGTCGTTGAACACAAACGAAGTACGCGAAGTTGCAGCTATGGCGAACTTTTAATCTAAACAAAACCCAAAGTCTAAACGGTGCCCTAAGGGCTGTATATATGGAGGAAGAGGAGGGGATTTCGTGGCCCTTGAAGGAGGGGTCCGAAACCAACCCTATCTCTTGTTTCCCCACACATACGGACTCTAAAAACAGCCTATACTCAAGTATTTCGAAATTACATGGGCCTGGCCCAATAATAAGGTGTCGCAACACCTATAATAGCCTTCGGACGAAATTTATGAAGTGACATCTTGTATATTTCGTCCAAGGCTTCCTGCACTCATTATGGTGGCTTCAAAGTCCTGAAATCATCACTTGTAACTCCGTTCTTGTTCCCCTTGTGCATGCCATCATCTCCATGCTTGAACTTGCTCCAAGGTTCCTCTTTCTTGTCCAAGCTAGGCCCTTCATTTGTAAGCAAAACAAATGTATCCAATTTAGGCAGCATCATATTCTCATGAACTTTAGAATCATTACCAAGAAACGAAAGTACCTGATATTTTAATTGGCGTGCGCGAGCTCTAGTAATTGGTCCAGTATTTATAGAAGCAGGGGCTGTGGGTGTAACAATGGTATTGATGTCCTCATCACAAAGTAATATGTTTATCCTTATGAACAAGAGTATACTGATTGTTTCTACCATGGTGTACATAATTTTTATCAAATTGCCATGGTCTACCAAGTAATAATGAACATGCTTGCATGGGTACCACATCACAATCAACATAATCAGCATATGTAGAGATACTAAAATGCACACGAACAGTACGTGTTACCTTAACCTTGCCGCTGTTGTTGAACCATTGGATATAGTAAGGATGTGGATGTGGTCTTGTGGTGAGAGATAGCTTCTCCACCATCTCCATGCTAGCCAAGTTGTTGCAGCTCCCTCCATCTATGATGACGCGAACAGAACGTTCCTTCACAACTCCCTTTGTATGGAACAAATTATGCCTCTGATTTTGCTCAGCTTGTGTGACCTGCACACGCAAAACACGTTGAGCAACTAAACATTCATACCTGTCAGCGTCTTCAGGAGCCATGTATTGCGTCTCATGATCAGAATCATCTCCACCGTGTTCTTCACTTGTAATAAGAGCCAAAGTCTCCTCATCATAGTCACTAGCGGACTCATACCCACCATCCTTAGTAGCAATCATAACACGCGGAGATTGGCATTCTCTCGCATAATGACCTCTTCCCTTACAACGACGACAAATAATATCATGTGTGTGCCCTGTTGATGCCATAGATGAAGAAGAGCTCTGGGCAGGCCCAGAAGGTGTACTCTTGGCAGATGGTGGTGGTGGTGCCTGTTTTCTTGTATCTCGGTTGGAATTGGCGGCTGAAGTCAGTGGTGCCGCAGTAGGACGTGTGGGAGTAGAGGAGGCACGCGGTGTCCATGATGAAGATCGACCTGCAGAAAAATTAGTTCGCGCCAATGCCTGTCGATCCTGCACTTCACGTTCAGCTTTACAAGCAAGATGGAATAAACGAGTGATATTATTATACTCCTTATACTCTAGAATGGTCTGAATCTCTCTATTTAATCCACCCATGAAACGTGCAAGCATAGCTTCATTCTCCTCACCAATACCACATCTAATCATGCCAGTTTGTAATTCCTGATAATATTCTTCTACAGAATTTTTTCCTTGTCTTAAGCGCTGCAATTTTTGAAGTAATTCACGTTGATAATATGGTGGAACCCAACGAGTACGCATAGCAGTTTTCAAAGCAGCCCACGTAGCTGGAATAGGATATAATCTACAATGTTCAGACCACCATACACATGCAAAACTAGTGAAAGCACAAACAGCAGCAGCAACACGTCGTTCCTCGGGATATTGTAAACATGTAAAACGTTGTTCAGTTTCTAATTCCCAAGTAAGATATATATCAGGAACATATCTTCCCTCGAATGGTGGAATATTCAATTTTAATTTAGGAAGATGGTCATGATCTCGTACCTGAAGTGGTGGTGCAGGCCTACCATTGCGATTATTTGCATGTGGACGACCTGGTGCTGGTGGTTGCACGTAGTTATGATTTTGATCAACCTCATCCTCATAATCGCCCGCGTAATCATCCTCCTCCTCGGCACCAGCAGCAGCAGGAGCAGGAGCCAAAGAAGCATCAACAGTAGGTACAGCAGCACCAGAAGTTTGGCCATCCTCAAGAGGAACACGCTTCGCTCGTCCGAACTGATTTGGAAGGGGGCGTTGTTGTTGTCGTTGCAGAGGTGCGACAGGTGCAGCGGTGGTGGTTGGGGAAGACGCGTGAGCAATTCATTAAACTTGTTATCCAGCTTTGTCTCGAACGACTTCTCCATGCCATCTATCTTCTCCATGGCCTCTTCAAATCTGTTTAGCACATCTCCCACCTGGCCACTCATCATTTGCTGAAATTTATCATGCAACTCCTTGTTCGTCATGTTCTCCCAGTCAATCTCGTCGGCTTGTGATCCTGCCATGGTTAGCAGCAATAGAAACACACAAGAATATGATCCTACAGACTACTAGAAAGTGGTGGTGGTGTGGTGTGGTGTCACAAATCCGTCAAGCAAATCTCAAATTCTTACCAGTTCTTACCCAGCAGCAGGTGGTGATCGGCAACCTTTGTAGTCAAAACTCTCAGAGCTTGGACAGAGCGATTGCCAGGTGGTGTCAAACGCACGATGTAGATGTATGTGGAGCTGGGAAGGCTTTTGATATGGTAGCAAAAAGGGTCAGCAATAATCAATTCAGAGATGCAATGTTGAATAAACTCTCAACGACGGTACTGTGCTGGTCCTAGGCTAGACCGTGCTAGAGACGCGAGCCTAGAACACTAACAAAAATCACGGCGCTGCACGTAAACAAGGGAGGAGCACACTCTGAATTTTTTCTTTTTTTTTTGCACTTTTTTTTTTTTGCTCCGCAACAAATTTTTTTCGAAAAAGTCTACAAATGGTCTAAAAACTGCCTAGCCAGAATTTTCCAGACTTAGTTTTTTTTTTTGGAAACTGGAACTATTTTTCTTCTGCGGGTAGCGCGAAAATTGGGGAATCCGACTTGTTCACGACTCGTAGTATCGCGTGATCTGGAACTCTAAAATAAAGGAATAAATACTGGACTCGGACTAGGACTGGTGGCAGAGATGAATCTGGTGGAACTCGGACTGGTGATGGTATATGACGGTAGTATATGTGGGCTCGGATTGGTGGTGGTATATGGACTCGGATTGGTGGTGGTATATGGACTCGGATCGGTGGTGGTATATGGACTCAGAGAAATAGCAGATAAGCTGTGGTGGTATACGGTAGGGGCGATGATGATGGTGCGGCGGCGGCGTGACAACTTGTGAACAGAACTCGAAACTCTAAAGAACTAGACGCTAAGACCAGCAACTTGACACGACGATGCAACCGCAAATTCAACAAAGCAAAAACCCTAAAAAGATTATGCAAAGGCTCAGATTGGTTCGGATATGATGAACTAACCCTAAATTTTTTTTGGCTTTTTCCGGGACTGTAGGTATGAAGAACAGACTCGATCTAAACTACGAAAAACTGTAAATCTCACCGAGCAACCTGGGAATCTGATACCACTTGATAGAGGCGAGGGTGTCCCGATCTTTCGATGAGATGATATCTATCGTTTTTGGTGGAGTAGACTTTGACGATCCGACTACGAACGTGCGAGGACGTCGCGCCTTAGCAATCGCTAAACCAACTCCGAGAGGTTATTGACCACGCCGGAGCACAATCAACCTGACCCCGAGGGTCTATCTCCTGCAAGCAAACGAAGAACAAGCAAGAAACTAAGATTTGCAATCTGGATATTGCGAATATAAGATGAAAGCTTTATTGATCGAGGTGGGGTTCTGTGACGTCTTGGTCTGGTCGTTGAACACAAACGAAGTACGCGAAGTTGCAGCTCTGGCGAACTTTTAATCTAAACAAAACCCAAAGTCTAAACGGTGCCCTAAGGGCTGTATATATGGAGGAAGAGGAGGGGATTTCGTGGCCCTTGAAGGAGGGGTCCGAAACCAACCCTATCTCTTGTTTCCCCACACATACGGACTCTAAAAACAGCCTATACTCAAGTATTTCGAAATTACATGGGCCTGGCCCAATAATAAGGTGACGCAGCACCTATAATAGCCTCTGGACGAAATTTATGAAGTGACATCTTGTATATTTCGTCCAAGGCTTCCTGCACTCATTATGGTGGCTTCAAAGTCCTGAAATCATCACTTGTAACTCCGTTCTTGTTCCCCTTGTGCATGCCATCATCTCCATGCTTGAACTTGCTCCAAGGTTCCTCTTTCTTGTCCAAGCTAGGGCCTTCATTTGTAAGCAAAACAAATGTATCCAATTTAGGCAGCATCATATTCTCTTGAACTTTAGAATCATTACCAAGAAACGAAAGTACCTGATAATTTAATTGGCGTGCGCGAGCTCTAGTAATTGGTCCAGTATGTATAGAAGCAGGGGTTGTGGGTGTAACAATGGTATTGATGTCCTCATCATCCTCCCCTTCTTGAAATGAAGTCGTCCTCGACGGAAGCTCATCTTCCTCACCCAAATAAGGCTTCAGATCTGCAATGTTAAAAGTGGGACTAACCCCAAAATCTGCAGGCAGCTCAAGTTTATATGCATTATCATTTATTTTCTCTAACACCTTAAAAGGACCATCAGCACGTGGCATTAGCTTTGATTTGCGCAAATCAGGAAATCTATCCTTACGCAAATGTAACCAAACAAGATCTCCAGCTGCAAACACAACATGTTTTCTACCCTTATCTCCAGCAAGTTTATATTTAGCATTCATACGCTCAATGTTCTCCTTAGTTAACTCATGCATTTTTAAGATCAATTCAGCACGTTGTTTAGCATCAAAATTAACCTTCTCCGAAGATGGAAGAGGCAACAAATCAATTGGTGCACGAGGAAGGAAACCATACACAATTTCAAAAGGACACATCTTAGTAGTAGAATGCAATGAACGATTATAAGCAAATTCAATATGAGGCAAGCATTCTTCCCACATTTTCTTGTTATTCTTCAAAACGGCCCTAAGCATAGTAGACAATGTTCTATTGACTACTTCAGTTTGTCCATCAGTTTGGGGGTGACATGTAGTACTAAAAAGCAGTTTAGTCCCCAACTTAGCCCATAAACATCTCCAAAAGTGGCTAAGAAATTTAGTATCACGATCTGAAACAATAGTATTTGGCACACCATGCAAGCATATAATTTCACGAAAGAACAAATCAGCAACATTAACAGCATCATCGCTTTTATGACATGGTATAAAGTGTGCCATTTTCGAGAACCTATCCACGACAACAAATATGCTATCCCTCCCCTTCTTTGTTCGAGGTAAACCTAAAACAAAGTCCATAGATATATCCTCCCATGGAACACTAGGTACAGGCAACGGCATATATAAACCATGAGGATTGAGTCGTGACTTAGCTTTTTGACATGTAGTGCAGCGAGCAACAAAGCGCTCAACATCCCGTCTCATCTTTGGCCAAAAGAAATGTGTAGCAAGTACATCCTCCGTCTTCTTTACGCCAAAGTGTCCCATTAATCCTCCTCCATGCGCCTCCTGCCACAACAAAAGACGAACGGAGCTAGCTGGAATGCATAGCTTGTTAGCACGAAACACAAATCCATCGTTAACGACGAACTTGTTCCATGTTCTCCCTTCTTTACAATTCTGCAATACATCTTTAAATTCAGCATCATGCACATATTGATCTTTGATGGTCTCCAAACCAAATTTTTTAAAGTCAAGTTGTGAAAGCATAGTATAACGACGAGACAATGCATCAGCAATAACATTTTCTTTACCCTTCTTGTGTTTAATGACATAAGGGAAAGTCTCAATGAATTCAACCCATTTAGCATGTCTACGGTTCAGTTTGGCTTGACTTTTAATATGTTTCAAAGATTCATGATCAGAATGAATAACAAATTCTTTGGGCCATAAATAATGTTGCCATGTTTCCAAAGTCCGAACAAGAGCATATAATTCCTTATCATAAGTAGAGTAATTCAGACTAGGCCCACTCAATTTTTCAGAAAAGTATGCAACAGGTTTGCTATCTTGTAATAACACACCTCCTAATCCAATTCCACTAGCATCACATTCAAGCTCAAAAGTCTTATTAAAATCAGGAAGTTGGAGTAAAGGAGCATGTGTTAACTTATCTTTCAACACCGTGAAGGCTTCTTCCTGTGCGGTACCCCAAACAAAAGGCACATCCTTCTTTGTAAGCTCGTTGAGAGGTGCAGCAATGGTACTGAAATCTCTCACAAAACGCCTATAGAAACCAGCGAGGCCAAGGAAACTCCTCACTTGTGTGACCGTTTTGGGCTGCGGCTAACTCTCAATAGCTTCAATCTTGGCTTTATCAACTTCAATTCCCTGTGGAGTAACAACATAGCCAAGAAAAGATACTCGGTCGGTGCAAAAGGTGCACTTCCCAAGGTTACCAAACAAACGTGCATCACGTAGAGCAATAAAAACAACACGTAAATGTTCCAAATGTTCCTCCAAAGATCTGCTATAAATCAATATATCATCAAAGTAAACTACCACAAATCGTCCAATGAAAGCACGTAAAACTTCGTTCATTAATCTCATGAAAGTACTAGGTGCATTAGTTAACCCAAAAGGCATGACTAACCACTCATATAAACCGAACTTAGTTTTAAATGCTGTTTTCCGTTCATCTCCCAATTTCATACAAATTTGATGGTATCCACTACGCAAATCAACTTTGGAGAATATTGTAGAGCCACTCAATTCATCAAGCATATTGATAGAGGCGAGGGTGTCCCGATCTTTCGATGAGATGATAGCTATCGTTTTTGGTGGAGTAGACTTTGACGATCCGACTACGAACGTGCGAGGACGTCGCGCCTTAGCAATCGCTAAACCAACTCCGAGAGGTTATTGACCACGCCGGAGCACAATCAACCTGACCACGAGGGTCTATCTCCTGCAAGCAAACGAAGAACAAGCAAGAAACTAAGATTTGCAATCTGGATATTGCGAATATAAGATGAAAGCTTTATTGATCAAGGTGGGATACTGTGACGTCTTGGTCTGGTCGTTGAACACAAACGAAGTACGCGAAGTTGCAGCTATGGCGAACTTTTAATCTAAACAAAACCCAAAGTCTAAACGGTGCCCTAAGGGCTGTATATATGGAGGAAGAGGAGGGGATTTCGTGGCCCTTGAAGGAGGGGTCCGAAACCAACCCTATCTCTTGTTTCCCCACACATACGGACTCTAAAAACAGCCTATACTCAAGTATTTCGAAATTACATGGGCCTGGCCCAATAATAAGGTGACGCAGCACCTATAATAGCCTCTGGACGAAATTTATGAAGTGACATCTTGTATATTTCGTCCAAGGCTTCCTGCACTCATTATGGTGGCTTCAAAGTCCTGAAATCATCACTTGTAACTCCGTTCTCGTTCCCCTTGTGCATGCCATCATCTCCATGCTTGAACTTGCTCCAAGGTTCCTCTTTCTTGTCCAAGCTAGGGCCTTCATTTGTAAGCAAAACAAATGTATCCAATTTAGGCAGCATCATATTCTCATGAACTTTAGAATCATTACCAAGAAACGAAAGTACCTGATAATTTAATTGGTGTGCGCGAGCTCTAGTAATTGGTCCAGTATGTATAGAAGCAGGGGCTGTGGGTGTAACAATGGTATTGATGTCCTCATCAGAGGAGGTGCGGGTGGCCGGCTGATGAGGACATCAATACCATTGTTACACCCACAGCCCCTGCTTCTATACATACTGGACCAATTACTAGAGCTCGCGCACGCCAATTAAATTATCAGGTACTTTCGTTTCTTGGTAATGATTCTAAAGTTCATGAGAATATGATGCTGCCTAAATTGGATACATTTGTTTTGCTTACAAATGAAGGGCCTAGCTTGGACAAGAAAGAGGAACCTTGGAGCAAGTTCAAGCATGGAGATGATGGCATGCGCAAGGGGAACAAGAACGGAGTTACAAGTGATGATTTCAGGACTTTGAAAGCCACCATAAGGAGTGCAGGAAGCCTTGGACGAAATATACAAGATGCCACTTCATAAATTTCGTCCAGAGGCTATTATAGGTGCTGCGTCACCTTATTATTGGGCCAGGCCCATGTAATTTCGAAATACTTGAGTATAGGCTATTTTTAGAGTCCGTATGTGTGGGGAAACAAGAGATAGGGTTGGTTTCGGACCCCTCCTTCAAGGGCCACGAAATCCCCCCCTCTTCCTCCATATATACAACCCTTAGGGCACCGTTTAGACTTGGGTTTTGTTTAGATTAAAAGTTCGCCATAGCTGCAACTTCGCGTACTTCGTTTGTGTTCAACGACCAGACCAAGACGTCACAGAACCCCACCTTGATCAATAAAGCTTTCATCTTATATTCGCAATATCCAGATTGCAAATCTTAGTTTCTTGCTTGTTCTTCGTTTGCTTGCAGGAGATAGACCCTCGTGGTCAGGTTGATTGTGCTCCGGCGTGGTCAATAACCTCTCGGAGTTGGTTTAGCGATTGCTAAGGCGCGACGTCCTCGCACGTTCGTAGTCGGATCGTCAAAGTCTACTCCACCAAAAACGATAGCTATCATCTCATCGAAAGATCGGGACACCCTCGCCTCTATCAAGTGGTATCAGATTCCCAGGTTGCTCGGTGAGATTTACAGTTTTTCGTAGTTTAGATCGAGTCTGTTCTTCATACCTACAGTCCAGGAAAAAGCCAAAAAATTTTTTTCAGGGTTAGTTCATCATATCCGAACCAATCTGAGCCTTTGCATAATCTTTTTAGGGTTTTTGCTTTGTTGAATTTGCGGTTGCATCGTCGTGTCAAGTTGCTGGTCTTAGCGTCTAGTTCTTTAGAGTTTCGAGTTCTGTTCACAAGTTGTCACGCCGCCGCCGCACCATCATCATCGCCCCTACCGTATACCACCACAGCTTATCTGCTATTTCTCTGAGTCCATATACCACCACCGATCCGAGTCCATATACCACCACCAATCCGAGTCCATATACCACCACCAATCCGAGCCCACATATACTACCGTCATATACCATCACCAGTCCGAGTTCCACCAGATTCATCTCTGCCACCAGTCCTAGTCCGAGTCCAGTATTTATTCCTTTATTTTAGAGTTCCAGATCACGCGATACTACGAGTCGTGAACAAGTCGGATTCCCCAATTTTCGCGCTACCCGTAGAAGAAAAATAGTTCCAGTTTCCAAAAAAAAAAATAAGTCTGGAAAATTCTGGCTAGGCAGTTTTTAGACCATTTGTAGACTTTTTCGAAAAAAATTTGTTGCGGAGCCAAAAAAAAAGAGGAAAAAAAAAGGTGCAAAAAAAAATATATTCAGAGTGTGCTCCTCCCTTGTTTACGTGCAGCGCCGTGATTTTTGTTAGTGTTCTAGGCTCGCATCTCTAGCACGGTCTAGCCTAGGACCAGCACAGTACCGTCGTTGAGAGTTTATTCAACATTGCATCTCTGAATTGATTATTGCTGACCCTTTTTGCTACCATATCATAAGCCTTCCCAGCTCCACATACATCTACATCGTGCGTTTGACACCACCTGGCAATCGCTCTGTCCAAGCTCTGAGAGTTTTGACTACAAAGGTTGCCGATCACCACCTGCTGCTGGGTAAGAACTGGTAAGAATTTGAGATTTGCTTAACGGATTTGTGACACCACACCACACCACCACCACTTTCTAGTAGTCTGTAGGATCATATTCTTGTGTGTTTCTATTGCTGCTAACCATGGCAGGATCACAAGCCGACGAGATTGACTGGGAGAACATGACGAACAAGGAGTTGCATGATAAATTTCAGCAAATGATGAGTGGCCAGGTGGGAGATGTGCTAAACAGATTTGAAGAGGCCATGGAGAAGATAGATGGCATGGAGAAGTCGTTCGAGACAAAGCTGGATAACAAGTTTAATGAATTGCTCACGCGTCTTCCCCAACCACCACCGGCTGCACCTGTCGCACCTCTGCAACGACAACAACAACGCCCCCTTCCAAATCAGTTCAGACGAGCGAAGCGTGTTCCTCTTGAGGATGGCCAAACTTCTGGTGCTGCTATACCTACTGTTGATGCTTCTTTGGCTCCTGCTCCTGCTGCTGCTGGTGCCGAGGAGGAGGATGATTACGCGGGCGATTATGAGGATGAGGTTGATCAAAATCATAACTACGTGCAACCACCAGCACCAGGTCGTCCACATGCAAATAATCGCAATGGTAGGTCTGCACCACCACTTCAGGTACGAGATCATGACCATCTTCCTAAATTAAAATTGAATATTCCACCATTCGAGGGTAGATATGTTCCTGATATATATCTTACTTGGGAGTTAGAAACTGAACAACGTTTTACATGTTTACAATATCCCGAGGAACGACGTGTTGCTGCTGCTGTTTGTGCTTTCACTAGTTTTGCATGTGTATGGTGGTCTGAACATTGTAGATTATATCCTATTCCAGCTACGTGGGCTGCTTTGAAAACTGCTATGCGTACTCGTTGGGTTCCACCATATTATCAACGTGAATTACTTCAAAAATTGCAGCGCTTAAGACAAGGAAAAAATTATATAGAAGAATATTATCAGGAATTACAAACTGGCATGATTAGATGTGGTATTGTTGAGGAGAATGAAGCTATGCTTGCACGTTTCATGGGTGGATTAAATAGAGAGATTCAGACCATTCTAGAGTATAAGGAGTATAATAATATCACTCGTTTATTCCATCTTGCTTGTAAAGCTGAACGTGAAGTGCAGGATCGACAGGCATTGGCGCGAACTAATTTTTCTGCAGGTCGATCTTCATCATGGACACCGCGTGCCTCCTCTACTCCCACACGTCCAACTGTGGCACCACTGACTTCAGCCGCCAATTCCAACCGAGATACAAGAAAACAGGCACCACCACCACCATCTGCCAAGAGTACACCTTCTGGGCCTGCCCAGAGCTCTTCTTCATCTATGGCATCAACAGGGCACACACATGATATTATTTGTCGTCGTTGTAAGGGAAGAGGTCATTATGCGAGAGAATGCCAATCTCCGCGTGTTATGATTGCTACTGAGGATGGTGGGTATGAGTCCGCTAGTGACTATGATGAGGAGACTTTGGCTCTTATTACAAGTGAAGAACACGGTGGAGATGATTCTGATCATGAGACGCAATACATGGCTCCTGAAGACGCTGACAGGTATGAATGTTTAGTTGCTCAACGTGTTTTGAGTGTGCAGGTCACACAAGCTGAGCAAAATCAGAGGCATAATTTGTTCCATACAAAGGGAGTTGTGAAGGAACGTTCTGTTCGCGTCATCATAGATGGAGGGAGCTGCAACAACTTGGCTAGCATGGAGATGGTGGAGAAGGTATCTCTCACCACAAGACCACATCCACATCCTTACTATATCCAATGGTTCAACAACAGCGGCAAGGTTAAGGTAACACGTACTGTTCGTGTGCATTTTAGTATCTCTACATCTGCTGATTATGTTGATTGTGATGTGGTACCCATGCAAGCATGTTCATTATTACTTGGTAGACCATGGCAATTTGATAAAAATTCTGTACACCATGGTAGAAACAATCAGTATACTCTTGTTCATAAGGATAAACATATTACTTTGCTTCCTATGACTCCTGATTCTATTTTGAAAGATGATATTAATAGAGCTAGTAAAGCAAAGCAGGAGAAAAATAAGAGTGAAAATCAGATTGTGGCAAAAGAATTTGAGCAAGAAATGAAGCCTAATAATAAACCATCTAGTGTTGCTTCTGAAATTAAATTGAAAAGTTATGCTTACTTGCCACCAAATCTGATATTGATGAGCTAGATTTCAGCAATTCTGTTTGCTATGCTTTTGTGTGCAAAGAGGCATTATTTTCATTCGAGGACGTGCCTTCCTCTTTGCCTCCTGCGGTCACTAACATTTTGCAGGAGTTCGCTGACGTCTTTCCACAAGACGTGCCACCGGGATTACCACCTATTCGCGGGATTGAGCATCAGATTGACTTAATTCCCGGTGCTTCGTTGCCAAACCGTGCGCCATACCGTACCAATCCAGAGGAGACGAAGGAGATTATGCGTCAAGTACAGGAGCTGCTCGACAAAGGTTATATACGCGAATCTCTTAGTCCTTGTGCTGTTCCTATTATACTAGTGCCAAAAAAGGATGGTACGTCGCGTATGTGTGTTGATTGTACAGGCATTAATAATATTACTATTCGTTATCGTCATCCTATTCCTAGGCTAGATGATATGCTTGATGAATTGAGTGGCTCTACAATATTCTCCAAAGTTGATTTGCGTAGTGGATACCATCAAATTCGTATGAAATTGGGAGATGAATGGAAAACAGCATTTAAAACTAAGTTCGGTTTATATGAGTGGTTAGTCATGCCTTTTGGGTTAACTAATGCACCTAGTACTTTCATGAGATTAATGAACGAAGTTTTACGTGCTTTCATTGGACGATTTGTGGTAGTTTACTTTGATGATATATTGATTTATAGCAGATCTTTGTAGGAACATTTGGAACATTTACGTGTTGTTTTTATTGCTCTACGTGATGCACGTTTGTTTGGTAACCTTGGGAAGTGCACCTTTTGCACCGACCGAGTATCTTTTCTTGGCTATGTTGTTACTCCACAGGGAATTGAAGTTGATAAAGCCAAGATTGAAGCTATTGAGAGTTGGCCGCAGCCCAAAACGGTCACACAAGTGAGGAGTTTCCTTGGCCTCGCTGGTTTCTATAGGCGTTTTGTGAGAGATTTCAGTACCATTGCTGCACCTCTCAACGAGCTTACAAAGAAGGATGTGCCTTTTGTTTGGGGTACCGCACAGGAAGAAGCCTTCACGGTGTTGAAAGATAAGTTAACACATGCTCCTTTACTCCAACTTCCTGATTTTAATAAGACTTTTGAGCTTGAATGTGATGCTAGTGGAATTGGATTAGGAGGTGTGTTATTACAAGATGGCAAACCTGTTGCATACCTTTCTGAAAAATTGAGTGGGCCTAGTCTGAATTACTCTACTTATGATAAGGAATTATATGCTCTTGTTCGGACTTTGGAAACATGGCAACATTATTTATGGCCCAAAGAATTTGTTATTCATTCTGATCATGAATCTTTGAAACATATTAAAAGTCAAGCCAAACTGAACCGTAGACATGCTAAATGGGTTGAATTCATTGAGACTTTCCCTTATGTCATTAAACACAAGAAGGGTAAAGAAAATGTTATTGCTGATGCATTGTCTCGTCGTTATACTATGCTTTCACAACTTGACTTTAAAATATTAGGTTTGGAGACCATCAAAGATCAATATGTGCATGATGCTGAATTTAAAGATGTATTGCAGAATTGTAAGGAAGGGAGAACATGGAACAAGTTCGTCGTTAACGATGGATTTGTGTTTCGTGCTAACAAGCTATGCATTCCAGCTAGCTCCGTTCGTCTTTTGTTGTTGCAGGAGGCGCATGGAGGAGGATTAATGGGACACTTTGGCGTGAAGAAGACGGAGGATATACTTGCTACACATTTCTTTTGGCCAAAGATGAGACGGGATGTTGAGCGTTTTGTTGCTCGCTGCACTACATGTCAAAAAGCTAAGTCACGACTCAATCCTCATGGTTTATATATGCCTTTGCCTGTACCTAGTGTTCCTTGGGAGGATATATCTATGGACTTTGTTTTAGGTTTACCTCGAACAAAGAAGGGGAGGGATAGCATATTTGTTGTCGTGGATAGGTTCTCGAAAATGGCACACTTTATACCATGTCATAAAAGCGATGATGCTGTTAATGTTGCTGATTTGTTCTTTCGTGGAATTATACGCTTGCATGGTGTGCCAAATACTATTGTTTCAGATCGTGATACTAAATTTCTTAGCCACTTTTGGAGATGTTTATGGGCTAAGTTGGGGACTAAACTGCTTTTTAGTACTACATGTCACCCCCAAACTGATGGACAAACTGAAGTAGTCAATAGAACATTGTCTACTATGCTTAGGGCTGTTTTGAAGAATAACAAGAAAATGTGGGAAGAATGCTTGCCTCATATTGAATTTGCTTATAATCGTTCATTGCATTCTACTACTAAGATGTGTCCTTTTGAAATTGTGTATGGTTTCCTTCCTCGTGCACCAATTGATTTGTTGCCTCTTCCATCTTCGGAGAAGGTTAATTTTGATGCTAAACAACGTGCTGAATTGATCTTAAAAATGCATGAGTTAACTAAGGAGAACATTGAGCGTATGAATGATAAATATAAACTTGCTGGAGATAAGGGTAGAAAACATGTTGTGTTTGCACCTGGAGACCTTGTTTGGTTACATTTGCGTAAGGATAGATTTCCTGATTTGCGCAAATCAAAGCTAATGCCACGTGCTGATGGTCCTTTTAAGGTGTTAGAGAAAATAAATGATAATGCATATAAACTTGAGCTGCCTGCAGATTTTGGGGTTAGTCCCACTTTTAACATTGCAGATCTGAAGCCTTATTTGGGTGAGGAAGATGAGCTTCCGTCGAGGACGACTTCATTTCAAGAAGGGGAGGATGATGAGGACATCAATACCATTGTTACAACCACAACCCCTGCTTCTATACATACTGGACCAATTACTAGAGCTCGCGCACGCCAATTAAAATATCAGGTACTTTCGTTTCTTGGTAATGATTCTAAAGTTCATGAGAATATGATGCTGCCTAAATTGGATACATTTGTTTTGCTTACAAATGAAGGGCCTAGCTTGGACAAGAAAGAGGAACCTTGGAGCAAGTTCAAGCATGGAGATGATGGCATGCACAAGGGGAACAAGAACGGAGTTACAAGTGATGATTTCAGGACTTTGAAGCCACCATAATGAGTGCAGGAAGCCTTGGACGAAATATACAAGATGTCACTTCATAAATTTCGTCCAGAGGCTATTATAGGTGTTGCGTCACCTTATTATTGGGCCAGGCCCATGTAATTTCGAAATACTTGAGTATAGGCTGTTTTTAGAGTCCGTATGTGTGGGGAAACAAGAGATAGGGTTGGTTTCGGACCCCTTCTTCAAGGGCCACGAAATCCCCTCCTCTTCCTCCATATATACAGCCCTTAGGGCACCGTTTAGACTTTGGGTTTTGTTTAGATTAAAAGTTCGCCATAGCTACAACTTCGCGTACTTCGTTTGTGTTCAACGACCAGACCAAGACGTCACAGAACCCCACCTCGATCAATAAAGCTTTCATCTTATATTCGCAATATCCAGATTGCAAATCTTAGTTTCTTGCTTGTTCTTCGTTTGCTTGCAGGAGATAGACCCTCGGGGTCAGGTTGATTGTGCTCCGGCGTGGTCAATAACCTCTCGGAGTTGGTTTAGCGATTGCTAAGGCGCGACGTCCTCGCACGTTCGTAGTCGGATCGTCAAAGTCTACTCCACCAAAAACGATAGATATCATCTCATCGAAAGATCGGGACACCCTCGCCTCTATCAAGTGGTATCAGATTCCCAGGTTGCTCGGTGAGATTTACAGTTTTTCGTAGTTTAGATCGAGTCTGTTCTTCATACCTACAGTCCCGGAAAAAGCCAAAAAAAATTTAGGGTTAGTTCATCATATCCGAACCAATCTGAGCCTTTGCATAATCTTTTTAGGGTTTTTGCTTTGTTGAATTTGCGGTTGCATCGTCGTGTCAAGTTGCTGGTCTTAGCGTCTAGTTCTTTAGAGTTTCGAGTTCTGTTCACAAGTTGTCACGCCGCCGCCGCACCATCATCATCGCCCCTACCGTATACCACCACAGCTTATCTGCTATTTCTCTGAGTCCATATACCACCACCGATCCGAGTCCATATACCACCACCAATCCGAGTCCATATACCACCACCAATCCGAGCCCACATATACTACCGTCATATACCATCACCAGTCCGAGTTCCACCAGATTCATCTCTGCCACCAGTCCTAGTCCGAGTCCAGTATTTATTCCTTTATTTTAGAGTTCCAGATCACGCGATACTACGAGTCGTGAACAAGTCGGATTCCCCAATTTTCGCGCTACCCGCAGAAGAAAAATAGTTCCAGTTTCAAAAAAAAAATTCTGGCTAGGCAGTTTTTAGACCATTTGTAGACTTTTTCGAAAAAAAATTGTTGCGGAGCAAAAAAAAAAGAGAAAAAAAAAAGAAAAAAATTCAGAGTGTGCTCCTTCCTTGTTTACATGCAGCGCCGTGATTTTTGTTAGTGTTCTAGGCTCGCGTCTCTAGCACGGTCTAGCCTAGGACCAGCACAGTACCGTCGTTGAGAGTTTATTCAACATTGCATCTCTGAATTGATTATTGCTGACCCTTTTTGCTACCATATCATAAGCCTTCCCAGCTCCACATACATCTACATCGTGCGTTTGACACCACCTGGCAATCGCTCTGTCCAAGCTCTGAGAGTTTTGACTACAAAGGTTGCCGATCACCACCTGCTGCTGGGTAAGAACTGGTAAGAATTTGAGATTTGCTTGACGGATTTGTGACACCACACCACACCACCACCACTTTCTAGTAGTCCGTAGGATCATATTCTTGTGTGTTTCTATTGCTGCTAACCATGGCAGGATCACAAGCCGACGAGATTGACTGGGAGAACATGACGAACAAGGAGTTGCATGATAAATTTCAGCAAATGATGAGTGGCCAGGTGGGAGATGTGCTAAACAGATTTGAAGAGGCCATGGAGAAGATAGATGGCATGGAGAAGTCGTTCGAGACAAAGCTGGATAACAAGTTTAATGAATTGCTCACGCGTCTTCCCCAACCACCACCGGCTGCACCGGTCGCACCTCTGCAACGACAACAACAACGCCCCCTTCCAAATCAGTTCGGACGAGCGAAGCGTGTTCCTCTTGAGGATGGCCAAACTTCTGGTGCTGCTGTACCTACTGTTGATGCTTCTTTGGCTCCTGCTCCTGCTGCTGCTGGTGCCGAGGAGGAGGATGATTACGCGGGCGATTATGAGGATGAGGTTGATCAAAATCATAACTACGTGCAACCACCAGCACCAGGTCGTCCACATGCAAATAATCACAATGGTAGGTCTGCACCACCACTTCAGGTACGAGATCATGACCATCTTCCTAAATTAAAATTGAATATTCCACCATTCGAGGGTAGATATGTTCCTGATATATATCTTACTTGGGAGTTAGAAACTGAACAACGTTTTACATGTTTACAATATCCCGAGGAACGACGTGTTGCTGCTGCTGTTTGTGCTTTCACTAGTTTTGCATGTGTATGGTGGTCTGAACATTGTAGATTATATCCTATTCCAGCTACGTGGGCTGCTTTGAAAACTGCTATGCGTACTCGTCGGGTTCCACCATATTATCAACGTGAATTACTTCAAAAATTGCAGCGCTTAAGACAAGGAAAAAATTCTGTAGAAGAATATTATCAGGAATTACAAACTGGCATGATTAGATGTGGTATTGTTGAGGAGAATGAAGCTATGCTTGCACGTTTCATGGGTGGATTAAATAGAGAGATTCAGACCATTCTAGAGTATAAGGAGTATTGATGAGGACATCAATACCATTGTTACACCCACAACCCCTGCTTCTATACATACTGGACCAATTACTAGAGCTCGCGCACGCCAATTAAAATATCAGGTACTTTCGTTTCTTGGTAATGATTCTAAAGTTCATGAGAATATGATGCTGCCTAAATTGGATACATTTGTTTTGCTTACAAATGAAGGGCCTAGCTTGGACAAGAAAGAGGAACCTTGGAGCAAGTTCAAGCATGGAGATGATGGCATGCTCAAGGGGAACAAGAACGGAGTTACAAGTGATGATTTCAGGACTTTGAAGCCACCATAATGAGTGCAGGAAGCCTTGGACGAAATATACAAGATGTCACTTCATAAATTTCGTCCAGAGGCTATTATAGGTGCTGCGTCACCTTATTATTGGGCCAGGCCCATGTAATTTCGAAATACTTGAGTATAGGCTGTTTTTAGAGTCCGTATGTGTGGGGAAACAAGAGATAGGGTTGGTTTCGGACCCCTCCTTCAAGGGCCACGAAATCCCCTCCTCTTCCTCCATATATACAGCCCTTAGGGCACCGTTTAGACTTTGGGATTTGTTTAGTTAAAAGTTAGCCATTGCAACTTCGTGTACTTCGTTTGTGTCCAACGACCAGACCAAGACCGCTTTCGGATCCCCACCTTGATCAATAAAGCTTTCATCTTATATTCGCAATATCCAGATTGCAAATCTTAGTTTCTTGCTTGTTCTTCGTTTGCTTGCAGGAGATAGACCCTCGTGGTCAGGTTGATTGTGCTCCGGCGTGGTCAATAACCTCTCGGAGTTGGTTTAGCGATTGCTAAGGCGCGACGTCCTCGCACGTTCGTAGTCGGATCGTCAAAGTCTACTCCACCAAAAACGATAGCTATCATCTCATCGAAAGATCGGGACACCCACGCCTCTATCACTAGTAGTCTGTAGCATCATATTCTTGTGTGTTTCTATTGCTGCTAACCATGGCAGGATCACAAGCCGACGAGATTGACTGGGAGAACATGACGAACAAGGAGTTGCATGATAAATTTCAGCAAATGATGAGTGGCCAGGTGGGAGATGTGCTAAACAGATTTGAAGAGGCCATGGAGAAGATAGATGGCATGGAGAAGTCGTTCGAGACAAAGCTGGATAACAAGTTTAATGAATTGCTCACGCGTCTTCCCCAACCACCACCGGCTGCACCTGTCGCACCTCTGCAACGACAACAACAACGCCCCCTTCCAAATCAGTTCGGACGAGCGAAGCGTGTTCCTCTTGAGGATGGCCAAACTTCTGGTGCTGCTGTACCTACTGTTGATGCTTCTTTGGTTCCTGCTCCTGCTGCTGCTGGTGCCGAGGAGGAGGATGATTACGCGGGGGATTATGAGGATGAGGTTGATCAAAATCATAACTACGTGCAACCACCAGCACCAGGTCGTCCACATGCAAATAATCGCAATGGTAGGCCTGCACCACCACTTCAGGTACGAGATCATGACCATCTTCCTAAATTAAAATTGAATATTCCACCATTCGAGGGTAGATATGTTCCTGATATATATCTTACTTGGGAGTTAGAAACTGAACAACGTTTTACATGTTTACAATATCCCGAGGAACGACGTGTTGCTGCTGCTGTTTGTGCTTTCACTAGTTTTGCATGTGTATGGTGGTCTGAACATTGTAGATTATATCCTATTCCAGCTACGTGGGCTGCTTTGAAAACTGCTATGCGTACTCGTTGGGTTCCACCATATTATCAACGTGAATTACTTCAAAAATTACAGCGCTTAAGACAAGGAAAAAATTCTGTAGAAGAATATTATCAGGAATTACAAACTGGCATGATTAGATGTGGTATTGTTGAGGAGAATGAAGCTATGCTTGCACGTTTCATGGGTGGATTAAATAGAGAGATTCAGACCATTCTAGAGTATAAGGAGTATAATAATATCACTCGTTTATTCCATCTTGCTTGTAAAGCTGAACGTGAAGTGCAGGATCGACAGGCATTGGCACGAACTAATTTTTCTGCAGGTCGATCTTCATCATGGACACCGCGTGCCTCCTCTACTCCCACACGTCCTACTGCGGCACCACTGACTTCAGCAGCCAATTCCAACCGAGATACAAGAAAACATGCACCACCACCACCATCTGCCAAGAGTACACCTTCTGGGCCTGCCCAGAGCTCTTCTTCATCTATGGCATCAACAGGGCACACACATGATATTATTTGTCGTCGTTGTAAGGGAAGAGGTCATTATGCGAGAGAATGCCAATCTCCGCGTGTTATGATTGCTACTGAGGATGGTGGGTATGAGTCCGCTAGTGACTATGATGAGGAGACTTTGGCTCTTATTACAAGTGAAGAACACGGTGGAGATGATTCTGATCATGAGACGCAATACATGGCTCCTGAAGACGCTGACAGGTATGAATGTTTAGTTCCTCAACGTGTTTTGAGTGTGCAGGTCACACAAGCTGAGCAAAATCAGAGGCATAATTTGTTCCATACAAAGGGAGTTGTGAAGGAACGTTCTGTTCGCGTCATCATAGATGGAGGGAGCTGCAACAACTTGGCTAGCATGGAGATGGTGGAGAAGCTATCTCTCACCACAAGACCACATCCACATCCTTACTATATCCAATGGTTCAACAACAGCGGCAAGGTTAAGGTAACACGTACTGTTCGTGTGCATTTTAGTATCTCTACATATGCTGATTATGTTGATTGTGATGTGGTACCCATGCATGCATGTTCATTATTACTTGGTAGACCATGGCAATTTGATAAAAATTCTGTACACCATGGTAGAAACAATCAGTATACTCTTGTTCATAAGGATAAACATATTACTTTGCTTCCTATGACTCCTGATTCTATTTTGAAAGATGATATTAATAGAGCTAGTAAAGCAAAGCAGGAGAAAAATAAGAGTGAAAATCAGATTGTGGCAAAAGAATTTGAGCAACAAATGAAGCCTAATAATAAACCATCTAGTGTTGCTTCTGAAATTAAATTGAAAAGTGCATGCTTACTTGCCACCAAATCTGATATTGATGAGCTAGATTTCAGCAATTCTGTTTGCTATGCTTTTGTGTGCAAAGAGGCGTTATTTTCATTCGAGGACGCGCCTTCCTCTTTGCCTCCTGCGGTCACTAACATTTTGCAGGAGTTCGCTGACGTCTTTCCACAAGACGTGCCACCGGGATTACCACCTATTCGCGGGATTGAGCATCAGATTGACTTAATTCCCGGTGCTTCGTTGCCAAACCGTGCGCCATACCGTACCAATCCAGAGGAGACAAAGGAGATTATGCGTCAAGTACAGGAGCTGCTCGACAAAGGTTATATACGCGAATCTCTTAGTCCTTGTGCTGTTCCTATTATACTAGTGCCAAAAAAGGATGGTACGTCGCGTATGTGTGTTGATTGTAGAGGCATTAATCATATTACTATTCGTTATCGTCATCCTATTCCTAGGCTAGATGATATGCTTGATGAATTGAGTGGCTCTACAATATTCCCCAAAGTTGATTTTAAAAATGCATGAGTTAACTAAGGAGAACATTGAGCGTATGAATGCTAAATATAAACTTGCTGGAGATAAGGGTAGAAAACATGTTGTGTTTGCACCTGGAGATCTTGTTTGGTTACATTTGCGTAAGGATAGATTTCCTGATTTGCGCAAATCAAAGCTAATGCCACGTGCTGATGGTCCTTTTAAGGTGTTAGAGAAAATAAATGATAATGCATATAAACTTGAGCTGCCTGCAGATTTTGGGGTTAGTCCCACTTTTAACATTGCAGATTTGAAGCCTTATTTGGGTGAGGAAGATGAGCTTCCGTCGAGGACGACTTCATTTCAAGAAGGGGAGGATGATGAGGACATCAATACCATTGTTACACCCACAGCCCCTGCTGCTATACATACTGGACCAATTACTAGAGCTCGCGCACGCCAATTAAATTATCAGGTACTTTCGTTTCTTGGTAATGATTCTAATGTTCATGAGAATATGATGCTGCCTAAATTGGATACATTTGTTTTGCTTACAAATGAAGGGCCTAGCTTGGACAAGAAAGAGGAACCTTGGAGCAAGTTCAAGCATGGAGATGATGGCATGCGCAAGGGGAACAAGAACGGAGTTACAAGTGATGATTTCAGGACTTTGAAGCCACCATAAGTGATAGAGGCGAGGGTGTCCCGATCTTTCGATGAGATGATATCTATCGTTTTTGGTGGAGTAGACTTTGACGATCCGACTACGAACGTGCGAGGACGTCGCGCCTTAGCAATCGCTAAACCATCTCCGAGAGGTTATTGACCACGCCGGAGCACAATCAACCTGACCCCGAGGGTCTATCTCCTGCAAGCAAACGAAGAACAAGCAAGAAACTAAGATTTGCAATCTGGATATTGCGAATATAAGATGAAAGCTTTATTGATCGAGGTGGGGTTCTGTGACGTCTTGGTCTGGTCGTTGAACACAAACGAAGTACGCGAAGTTGCAGCTATGGCGAACTTTTAATCTAAACAAAACCCAAAGTCTAAACGGTGCCCTAAGGGCTGTATATATGGAGGAAGAGGGGGGGATTTCGTGGCCCTTGAAGGAGGGGTCCGAAACCAACCCTATCTCTTGTTTCCCCACACATACGGACTCTAAAAATAGCCTATACTCAAGTATTTCGAAATTACATGGGCCTGGCCCAATAATAAGGTGACGCAGCACCTATAATAGCCTCTGGACGAAATTTATGAAGTGGCATCTTGTATATTTCGTCCAAGGCTTCCTGCACTCCTTATGGTGGCTTGAAAGTCCTGAAATCATCACTTGTAACTCCGTTCTTGTTCCCCTTGCGCATGCCATCATCTCCATGCTTGAACTTGCTCCAAGGTTCCTCTTTCTTGTCCAAGCTAGGCCCTTCATTTGTAAGCAAAACAAATGTATCCAATTTAGGCAGCATCATATTCTCATGAACATTAGAATCATTACCAAGAAACGAAAGTACCTGATAATTTAATTGGCGTGCGCGAGCTCTAGTAATTGGTCCAGTATGTATAGCAGCAGGGCCTGTGGGTGTAACAATGGTATTGATGTCCTCATCAACCATATTATCAACGTGAATGATAGAGGCGAGGGTGTCCCGATCTTTCGATGAGATGATATCTATCGTTTTTGGTGGAGTAGACTTTGACGATCCGACTACGAACGTGCGAGGACGTCGCGCCTTAGCAATCGCTAAACCAACTCCGAGAGGTTATTGACCACGTCGGAGCACAATCAACCTGACCCCGAGGGTCTATCTCCTGCAAGCAAACGAAGAACAAGCAAGAAACTAAGATTTGCAATCTGGATATTGCGAATATAAGATGAAAGCTTTATTGATCGAGGTGGGGTTCTGTGACGTCTTGGTCTGGTTGTTGAACACAAACGAAGTACGCGAAGTTGCAGCTATGGCGAACTTTTAATCTAAACAAAACCCAAAGTCTAAACGGTGCCCTAAGGGCTGTATATATGGAGGAAGAGGGGGGGATTCCGTGGCCCTTGAAGGAGGGGTCCGAAACCAACCCTATCTCTTGTTTCCCCACAGATACGGACTCTAAAAATAGCCTATACTCAAGTATTTTGAAATTACATGGGCCTGGCCCAATAATAAGGTGACGCAGCACCTATAATAGCCTCTGGACGAAATTTATGAAGTGGCATCTTGTATATTTCGTCCAAGGCTTCCTGCACTCCTTATGGTGGCTTGAAAGTCCTGAAATCATCACTTGTAACTCCGTTCTTGTTCCCCTTGCGCATGCCATCATCTCCATGCTTGAACTTGCTCCAAGGTTCATCTTTCTTGTCCAAGCTAGGCCCTTCATTTGTAAGCAAAACAAATGTATCCAATTTAGGCAGCATCATATTCTCATGAACATTAGAATCATTACCAAGAAACGAAAGTACCTGATAATTTAATTGGCGTGCGCGAGCTCTAGTAATTGGTCCAGTATGTATAGCAGCAGGGGCTGTGGGTGTAACAATGGTATTGATGTCCTCATCATCCTCCCCTTCTTGAAATGAAGTCGTCCTCGACGGAAGCTCATCTTCCTCACCCAAATAAGGCTTCAAATCTGCAATGTTAAAAGTGGGACTAACCCCAAAATCTGCAGGCAGCTCAAGTTTATATGCGTTATCATTTATTTTCTCTAACACCTTAAAAGGACCATCAGCACGTGGCATTAGCTTTGATTTGCGCAAATCAGGAAATCTATCCTTACGCAAATGTAACCAAACAAGGTCTCCAGGTGCAAACACAACATGTTTTCTACCCTTATCTCCAGCAAGTTTATATTTAGCATTCATACGCTCAATGTTCTCCTTAGTTAACTCATGCATTTTTAAGATCAATTCAGCACGTTGTTTAGCATCAAAATTAACCTTCTCCGAAGATGGAAGAGGCAACAAATCAATTGGTGCACGAGGAAGGAAACCATACACAATTTCAAAAGGACACATCTTAGTAGTAGAATGCAATGAACGATTATAAGCAAATTCAATATGAGGCAAGCATTCTTCCCACATTTTCTTGTTATTCTTCAAAACAGCCCTAAGCATAGTAGACAATGTTCTATTGACTACTTCAGTTTGTCCATCAGTTTGGGGGTGACATGTAGTACTAAAAAGCAGTTTAGTCCCCAACTTAGCCCATAAACATCTCCAAAAGTGGCTAAGAAATTTAGTATCACGATCTGAAACAATAGTATTTGGCACACCATGCAAGCGTATAATTCCACGAAAGAACAAATCAGCAACATTAACAGCATCATCGCTTTTATGACATGGTATAAAGTGTGCCATTTTCGAGAACCTATCCACGACAACAAATATGCTATCCCTCCCCTTCTTTGTTCGAGGTAAACCTAAAACAAAGTCCATAGATATATCCTCCCAAGGAACACTAGGTACAGGCAAAGGCATATATAAACCATGAGGATTGAGTCGTGACTTAGCTTTTTGACATGTAGTGCAGCGAGCAACAAAACGCTCAACATCCCGTCTCATCTTTGGCCAAAAGAAATGTGTAGCAAGTATATCCTCCGTCTTCTTCACGCCAAAGTGTCCCATTAATCCTCCTCCATGCGCCTCCTGCAACAACAAAAGACGAACGGAGCTAGCTGGAATGCATAGCTTGTTAGCACGAAACACAAATCCATCGTTAACGACGAACTTGTTCCATGTTCTCCCTTCCTTACAATTCTGCAATACATCTTTAAATTCAGCATCATGCACATATTGATCTTTGATGGTCTCCAAACCAAATATTTTAAAGTCAAGTTGTGAAAGCATAGTATAACGACGAGACAATGCATCAGCAATAACATTTTCTTTACCCTTCTTGTGTTTAATGACATAAGGGGAAGTCTCAATAAATTCAACCCATTTAGCATGTCTACGGTTCAGTTTTGCTTGACTTTTAATGTGTTTCAAAGATTCATGATCAGAATGTATAACAAATTCTTTGGGCCATAAATAATGTTGCCATGTTTCTATGGTCCGAACAAGAGCATATAATTCTTTATCATAAGTAGAATAGTTCAGACTAGGCCCACTCAATTTTTCAGAAAAGTATGCAACAGGTTTGCCCTCTTGTAATAAAACACCTCCTAATCCAATTCCACTAGCATCACATTCAAGCTCAAAAGTCTTATTAAAATCAGGAAGTTGGAGTAAAGGAGCATGTGTCAACTTATCTTTCAATACCGTGAAGGCTTCTTCCTGTGAGGTACCCCAGACAAAAGGCACATCCTTCTTTGTAAGCTCATTGAGAGGTGCGGCAATGGTGCTGAAATCTCTCACAAAACGCCTATAGAAACCAGCGAGGCCAAGGAAACTCCTCACTTGTGTGACCGTTTTGGGCTGCGGCCAACTCTCAATAGCTTCAATCTTGGCTTTATCAACTTCAATTCCCTGTGGAGTAACAACATAGCCAAGAAAAGATACTCTGTCGGTGCAAAAGGTGCACTTCCCAAGGTTACCAAACAAACGTGCATCACGTAGAGCAATAAAAACAACACGTAAATGTTCCAAATGTTCCTCCAAAGATCTGCTATAAATCAGTATATCATCAAAGTAAACTACCACAAATCGTCCAATGAAAGCACGTAAAACTTCGTTCATTAATCTCATGAAAGTACTAGGTGCATTAGTTAACCCAAAAGGCATGACTAACCACTCATATAAACCGAACTTAGTTTTAAATGCTGTTTTCCATTCATCTCCCAATTTCATACGAATTTGATGGTATCCACTACGCAAATCAACTTTGGAGAATATTGTAGAGCCACTCAATTCATCAAGCATATCATCTAGCCTAGGAATAGGATGACGATAACGAATAGTAATATTATTAATGCCTCTACAATCAACACACATACGCGACGTACCATCCTTTTTTGGCACTAGTATAATAGGAACAGCACAAGGACTAAGAGATTCGCGTATATAACCTTTGTCGAGCAGCTCCTGTACTTGACGCATAATCTCCTTCATCTCCTCTGGATTGGTACGGTATGGCGCACGGTTTGGCAACGAAGCACCGCGAATTAAGTCAATCTGATGCTCAATCCCGCGAATAGGTGGTAATCCCGGTGGCACGTCTTGTGGAAAGACGTCAGCGAACTCCTGCAAAATGTTAGTGACCGCAGGAGGCAAAGAGGAAGGCACGTCCTCGAATGAAAATAACGCCTCTTTGCACACAAAAGCATAGCAAACAGAATTGCTGAAATCTAGATCATCAATATCAGATTTGGTGGCAAGTAAGCATGCACTTTTCAATTTAATTTCAGAAGCAACACTAGATGGTTTATTATTAGGCTTCATTTGTTGCTCAAATTCTTTTGCCACAATCTGATTTTCACTCTTATTTTTCTCCTGTTTTGCTTTACTAGCTCTATTAATATCATCTTTCAAAATAGAATCAGGAGTCATAGGAAGCAAAGTAATATGTTTATCCTTATGAACAAGAGTATACTGATTGTTTCTACCATGGTGTACAGAATTTTTATCAAATTGCCATGGTCTACCAAGTAATAATGAACAGGCTTGCATGGGTACCACATCACAATCAACATAATCAGCATATGTAGAGATACTAAAATGCACACGAACAGTACGTGTTACCTTAACCTTGCCGCTGTTGTTGAACCATTGGATATAGTAAGGATGTGGATGTGGTCTTGTGGTGAGAGATAGCTTCTCCACCATCTCCATGCTAGCCAAGTTGTTGCAGCTCCCTCCATCTATGATGACGCGAACAGAACGTTCCTTCACAACTCCCTTTGTATGGAACAAATTATGCCTCTGATTTTGCTCAGCTTGTGTGACCTGCACACTCAAAACACGTTGAGCAACTAAACATTCATACCTGTCAGCGTCTTCAGGAGCCATGTATTGCGTCTCATGATCAGAATCATCTCCACCGTGTTCTTCACTTGTAATAAGAGCCAAAGTCTCCTCATCATAATCACTAGCGGACTCATACCCACCATCCTCAGTAGCAATCATAACACGCGGAGATTGGCATTCTCTTGCATAATGACCTCTTCCCTTACAACGACGACAAATAATATCATGTGTGTGCCCTGTTGATGCCATAGATGAAGAAGAGCTCTGGGCAGGCCCAGAAGGTGTACTCTTGGCAGATGGTGGTGGTGGTGCCTGTTTTCTTGTATCTCGGTTGGAATTGGCGGCTGAAGTCAGTGGTGCCGCAGTAGGACGTATGGGAGTAGAGGAGGCACGCGGTGTCCATGATGAAGATCGACCTGCAGAAAAATTAGTTCGCGCCAATGCCTGTTGATCCTGCACTTCACGTTCAGCTTTACAAGCAAGATGGAATAAACGAGTGATATTATTATACTCCTTATACTCTAGAATGGTCTGAATCTCTCTATTTAATCCACCCATGAAACGTGCAAGCATAGCTTCATTCTCCTCAACAATACCACATCTAATCATGCCAGTTTGTAATTCCTGATAATATTCTTCTACATAATTTTTTCCTTGTCTTAAGCGCTGCAATTTTTGAAGTAATTCACGTTGATAATATGGTGGAACCCAACGAGTACGCATAGCAGTTTTCAAAGCAGCCCACGTAGCTGGAATAGGATATAATCTACAATGTTCAGACCACCATACACATGCAAAACTAGTGAAAGCACAAACAGCAGCAGCAACACGTCGTTCCTCGGGATATTGTAAACATGTAAAACGTTGTTCAGTTTCTAACTCCCAAGTAAGATATATATCAGGAACATATCTACCCTTGAATGGTGGAATATTCAATTTTAATTTAGGAAGATGGTCATGATCTCGTACCTGAAGTGGTGGTACAGGCCTACCATTGCGATTATTTGCATGTGGACGACCTGGTGCTGGTGGTTGCACGTAGTTATGATTTTGATCAACCTCATCCTCATAATCGCCCGCGTAATCATCCTCCTCCTCGGCACCAGCAGCAGCAGGAGCAGGAGCCAAAGAAGCATCAACAGTAGGTACAGCAGCACCAGAAGTTTGGCCATCCTCAAGAGGAACACGCTTCGCTCGTCCGAACTGATTTGGAAGGGGGCGTTGTTGTTGTCGTTGCAGAGGTGCGACAGGTGCAGCCGGTGGTGGTTGGGGAAGACGCGTGAGCAATTCATTAAACTTGTTATCCAGCTTTGTCTCGAACGACTTCTCCATGCCATCTATCTTCTCCATGGCCTCTTCAAATCTGTTTAGCACATCTCCCACCTGGCCACTCATCATTTGCTGAAATTTATCATGCAACTCCTTCTTCATCTATGGCATCAACAGGGCACACACATGATATTATTTGTCGTCGTTGTAAGGGAAGAGGTCATTATGCGAGAGAATGCCAATCTCCGCGTGTTATGATTGCTACTGAGGATGGTGGGTATGAGTCCGCTAGTGATTATGATGAGGAGACTTTGGCTCTTATTACAAGTGAAGAACACGGTGGAGATGATTCTGATCATGAGACGCAATACATGGCTCCTGAAGACGCTGACAGGTATGAATGTTTAGTTGCTCAACGTGTTTTGAGTGTGCAGGTCACACAAGCTGAGCAAAATCAGAGGCATAATTTGTTCCATACAAAGGGAGTTGTGAAGGAACGTTCTGTTCGCGTCATCATAGATGGAGGGAGCTGCAACAACTTGGCTAGCATGGAGATGGTGGAGAAGCTATCTCTCACCACAAGACCACATCCACATCCTTACTATATCCAATGGTTCAACAACAGCGGCAAGGTTAAGGTAACACGTACTGTTCGTGTGCATTTTAGTATCTCTACATATGCTGATTATGTTGATTGTGATGTGGTACCCATGCAAGCCTGTTCATTATTACTTGGTAGACCATGGCAATTTGATAAAAATTCTGTACACCATGGTAGAAACAATCAGTATACTCTTGTTCATAAGGATAAACATATTACTTTGCTTCCTATGACTCCTGATTCTATTTTGAAAGATGATATTAATAGAGCTAGTAAAGCAAAACAGGAGAAAAATAAGAGTGAAAATCAGATTGTGGCAAAAGAATTTGAGCAACAAATGAAGCCTAATAATAAACCATCTAGTGTTGCTTCTGAAATTAAATTGAAAAGTGCATGCTTACTTGCCACCAAATCTGATATTGATGATCTAGATTTCAGCAATTCTGTTTGCTATGCTTTTGTGTGCAAAGAGGCGTTATTTTCATTCGAGGACGTGCCTTCCTCTTTGCCTCCTGCGGTCACTAACATTTTGCAGGAGTTCGCTGACGTCTTTCCACAAGACGTGCCACCGGGATTACACCTATTCGCGGGATTGAGCATCAGATTGACTTAATTCCCGGTGCTTCGTTGCCAAACCGTGCGCCATACCGTACCAATCCAGAGGAGACGAAGGAGATTATGCGTCAAGTACAGGAGTTGCTCGACAAAGGTTATATACGCGAATCCCTTAGTCCTTGTGCTGTTCCTATTATTCTAGTGCCGAAAAAGGATGGTACATCGCGTATGTGTGTTGATTGTAGAGGCATTAATAATATTACTATTCGTTATCGTCATCCTATTCCTAGACTAGATGATATGCTTGATGAATTGAGTGGCTCTACAATATTCTCCAAAGTTGATTTGCGTAGTGGATACCATCAAATTCGTATGAAATTGGGGGATGAATGGAAAACAGCATTTAAAACAAAGTTTGGATTATATGAGTGGTTAGTCATGCCTTTTGGGTTAACTAATGCACCTAGTACTTTCATGAGATTAATGAACGAAGTTTTATGTGCTTTCATTGGACGATTTGTGGTAGTCTATTTTGATGATATACTGATTTATAGCAGATCTTTGGAGGAACATTTGGAACATTTACGTGCTGTTTTTATTGTTTTACGTGATGCACGTTTGTTTGGTAACCTTGGGAAGTGCACCTTTTGCACCGACCGAGTATCTTTTCTTGGCTGTGTTGTTACTCCACAGGGAATTGAAGTTGATAAAGCCAAGATTGAAGCTATTGAGAGTTGGCCACAGCCCAAAACGGTCACTCAAGTGAGGAGTTTTCTTGGACTCGCTGGTTTCTATAGGCGTTTTGTGAGAGATTTCAGCACCATTGCTGCACCTCTCAATGAGCTTACAAAGAAGGATGTGCTTTTTGTTTGGGGTACCTCACAGGAAGAAGCCTTCACAGTATTGAAAGATAAGTTGACACATGCTCCTTTACTCCAACTTCCTGATTTTAATAAGACTTTTGAGCTTGAATGTGATGCTAGTGGAAGACGGAGGATGTACTTGCTACACATTTCTTTTGGCCAAAGATGAGACGGGATGTTGAGCGCTTTGTTGCTCGCTGCACTACATGTCAAAAAGCTAAGTCACAACTCAATCCTCATGGTTTATATATGCCGTTGCCTGTACCTAGTGTTCCATGGGAGGATATATCTATGGACTTTGTTTTGGGTTTACCTCGAACAAAGAAGGGGAGGGATAGCATATTTGTTGTCGTGGATAGGTTCTCGAAAATGGCACACTTTATACCATGTCATAAAAGCGATGATGCTGCTAATGTTGCTGATTTGTTCTTTCGTGAAATTATTCGCTTGCATGGTGTGCCAAATACTATTGTTTCAGATCGTGATACCAAATTTCTTAGCCACTTTTGGAGATGTTTATGGGCTAAGTTGGGGACTAAACTGCTTTTTAGTACTACTTGTCACCCCCAAACTGATGGACAAACTGAAGTAGTCAATAGAACTTTGTCTACTATGCTTAGGGCTGTTTTGAAGAATAACAAGAAAATGTGGGAAGAATGCTTGCCTCATATTGAATTTGCTTATAATCGTTCGTTGCATTCTACTACGAACATGTGCCCTTTTGAAATTGTATATGGTTTCCTACCTCGTGCACCTATTGATTTGTTGCCTCTTCCATCTTCGGAGAAGGTTAATTTTGATGCTAAACAACGTGCTGAATTGATCTTAAAAATGCATGAGTTAACTAAGGAGAACATTGAGCGTATGAATGCTAAATATAAACTTGCTGGAGATAAGGGTAGAAAACATGTTGTGTTTGCACCTGGAGATCTTGTTTGGTTACATTTGCGTAAGGATAGATTTCCTGATTTGCGCAAATCAAAGCTAATGCCACGTGCTGATGGTCCTTTTAAGGTGTTAGAGAAAATAAGTGATAACGCATATAAACTTGAGCTGCCTGCAGATTTTGGGGTTAGTCCCACTTTTAACATTGCAGATCTGAAGCCTTATTTGGGTGAGGAAGATGAGCTTCCGTCGAGGACGACTTCATTTCAAGAAGGGGAGGATGATGAGGACATCAATACCATTGTTACACCCACAGCCCCTGCTTCTATACATACTGGACCAATTACTAGAGCTCGCGCACGCCAATTAAATTATCAGGTACTTTCGTTTCTTGGTAATGATTCTAAAGTTCATGAGAATATGATGCTGCCTAAATTGGATACATTTGTTTTGCTTACAAATGAAGGGCCTAGCTTGGACAAGAAAGAGGAACCTTGGAGCAAGTTCAAGCATGGAGATGATGGCATGCGCAAGGGGAACAAGAACGGAGTTACAAGTGATGATTTCAGGACTTTGAAAGCCACCATAAGGAGTGCAGGAAGCCTTGGACGAAATATACAAGATGCCACTTCATAAATTTCGTCCAGAGGCTATTATAGGTGCTGCGTCACCTTATTATTGGGCCAGGCCCATGTAATTTCGAAATACTTGAGTATAGGCTATTTTTAGAGTCCGTATGTGTGGGGAAACAAGAGATAGGGTTGGTTTCGGACCCCTCCTTCAAGGGCCACGAAATCCCCCCTCTTCCTCCATATATACAGCCCTTAGGGCACCGTTTAGACTTGGGTTTTGTTTAGATTAAAAGTTCGCCATAGCTGCAACTTCGCGTACTTCGTTTGTGTTCAACGACCAGACCAAGACGTCACAGAACCCCACCTTGATCAATAAAGCTTTCATCTTATATTCGCAATATCCAGATTGCAAATCTTAGTTTCTTGCTTGTTCTTCGTTTGCTTGCAGGAGATAGACCCTCGTGGTCAGGTTGATTGTGCTCCGGCGTGGTCAATAACCTCTCAGAGTTGGTTTAGCGATTGCTAAGGCGCGACGTCCTCGCACATTCGTAGTCGGATCGTCAAAGTCTACTCCACCAAAAACGATAACTATCATCTCATCGAAAGATCGGGACACCCCCGCCTCTATCAAGACCACTTGATAGAGGCGGGGGTGTCCCGATCTTTCGATGAGGTGATAGCTATCGATTTGGTGGAGTCGACTTTGACGATCCGACTACAAACGTGCACGACGTTGCGCCTTAGCAATCGCTAAATCAATCTCCCGAGGTTACTGACGATGCTGAAAGCACGATCAGCCTGACCACGAAGGTCTATTCCTGCACGCAATCGAAGAACAAGCAAGAATATGATAATGCAATCTGAATATTGCGAATATAGATGAAGTATTGATAAAGGTGGGGATCCGAAAGCGGTCTTGGTCTGGTCGTTGGACACAAACGAAGTACACGAAGTTGCAATGGCTAACTTTTAACTAAACAAATCCCAAGTCTAAACGGTGCCCTAAGGGCTGTATATATGGAGGAAGAGGGGGGGATTTCGTGGCCCTTGAAGGAGGGGTCCGAAACCAACCCTATCTCTTGTTTCCCCACACATACGGACTCTAAAAATAGCCTATACTCAAGTATTTCGAAATTACATGGGCCTGGCCCAATAATAAGGTGACGCAGCACCTATAATAGCCTCTGGACGAAATTTATGAAGTGGCATCTTGTATATTTCGTCCAAGGCTTCCTGCACTCCTTATGGTGGCTTTCAAAGTCCTGAAATCATCACTTGTAACTCCGTTCTTGTTCCCCTTGCGCATGCCATCATCTCCATGCTTGAACTTGCTCCAAGGTTCCTCTTTCTTGTCCAAGCTAGGCCCTTCATTTGTAAGCAAAACAAATGTATCCAATTTAGGCAGCATCATATTCTCATGAACTTTAGAATCATTACCAAGAAACGAAAGTACCTGATAATTTAATTGGCGTGCGCGAGCTCTAGTAATTGGTCCAGTATGTATAGAAGCAGGGGCTGTGGGTGTAACAATGGTATTGATGTCCTCATCATCCTCCCCTTCTTGAAATGAAGTCGTCCTCGAGGGAAGCTCATCTTCCTCACCCAAATAAGGCTTCAGATCTGCAATGTTAAAAGTGGGACTAACCCCAAAATCTGCGGGCAGCTCAAGTTTATATGCGTTATCATTTATTTTCTCTAACACCTTAAAAGGACCATCAGCACGTGGCATTAGCTTTGATTTGCGCAAATCAGGAAATCTATCCTTACGCAAATGTAACCAAACAAGATCTCCAGGTGCAAACACAACATGTTTTCTACCCTTATCTCCAGCAAGTTTATATTTAGCATTCATACGCTCAATGTTCTCCTTAGTTAACTCATGCATTTTTAAGATCAATTCAGCACGTTGTTTAGCATCAAAATTAACCTTCTCCGAAGATGGAAGAGGCAACAAATCAATTGGTGCACGGGGAAGGAAACCATACACAATTTCAAAAGGACACATCTTAGTAGTAGAATGCAATGAACGATTATAAGCAAATTCAATATGAGGCAAGCATTCTTCCCACATTTTCTTGTTATTCTTCAAAACAGCCCTAAGCATAGTAGACAATGTTCTATTGACTACTTTAGTTTGTCCATCAGTTTGGGGGTGACATGTAGTACTAAAAAGCAGTTTAGTCCCCAACTTAGCCCATAAACATCTCCAAAAGTGGCTATGAAATTTCGTATCACGATCTGAAACAATAGTATTTGGCACACCATGCAAGCGTATAATTTCACGAAAGAACAAATCAGCAACATTAACAGCATCATCGCTTTTATGACATGGTATAAAGTGTGCCATTTTCGAGAACCTATCCACGACAACAAATATACTATCCCTCCCCTTCTTTGTTCGAGGTAAACCTAAAACAAAGTCCATAGATATATCCTCCCAAGGAACACTAGGTACAGGCAAAGGCATATATAAACCATGAGGATTGAGTCGTGACTTAGCTTTTTGACATGTAGTGCAGCGAGCAACAAAACGCTCAACATCCCGTCTCATCTTTGGCCAAAAGAAATGTGTAGCAAGTATATCCTCCGTCTTCTTCACGCCAAAGTGTCCCATTAATCCTCCTCCATGCGCCTCCTGCAACAACAAAAGACGAACGGAGCTAGCTGGAATGCATAGCTTGTTAGCACGAAACACAAATCCATCGTTAACGACGAACTTGTTCCATGTTCTCCCTTCCTTACAATTCTGCAATACATCTTTAAATTCAGCATCATGCACATATTGATCTTTGATGGTCTCCAAACCAAATATTTTAAAGTCAAGTTGTTAAAGCATAGTATAACGACGAGACAATGCATCAGCAATAACATTTTCTTTACCCTTCTTGTGTTTAATGACATAAGGGAAAGTCTCAATAAATTCAACCCATTTAGCATGTCTACGGTTCAGTTTTGCTTGACTTTTAATGTGTTTCAAAGATTCATGATCAGAATGTATAACAAATTCTTTGGGCCATAAATAATGTTGCCATGTTTCTAAGGTCCGAACAAGAGCATATAATTCTTTATCATAAGTAGAATAGTTCAGACTAGGCCCACTCAATTTTTCAGAAAAGTATGCAACAGGTTTGCCATCTTGTAATAAAACACCTCCTAATCCAATTCCACTAGCATCACATTCAAGCTCAAAAGTCTTATTAAAATCAGGAAGTTGGAGTAAAGGAGCATGTGTCAACTTATCTTTCAATACCGTGAAGGCTTGTTCCTGTGAGGTACCCCAAACAAAAGGCACATCCTTCTTTGTAAGCTCATTGAGAGGTGCAGCAATGGTGCTGAAATCTCTCACAAAATGCCTATAGAAACCAGCGAGGCCAAGGAAACTCCTCACTTGTGTGACCGTTTTGGGCTGCGGCCAACTCTCAATAGCTTCAATCTTGGCTTTATCAACTTCAATTCCCTGTGGAGTAACAACATAGCCAAGAAAAAATACTCGGTCGGTGCAAAAGGTGCACTTCCCAAGGTTACCAAACAAACGTGCATCACGTAGAGCAATAAAAACAACACGTAAATGTTCCAAATGTTCCTCCAAAGATCTGCTATAAATCAATATATCATCAAAGTAAACTACCACAAATCGTCCAATGAAAGCACGTAAAACTTCGTTCATTAATCTCATGAAAGTACTAGGTGCATTAGTTAACCCAAAAGGCATGACTAACCACTCATATAAACCGAACTTAGTTTTAAATGCTGTTTTCCATTCATCTCCCAATTTCATACGAATTTGATGGTATCCACTACGCAAATCAACTTTGGAGAATATTGTAGAGCCACTCAATTCATCAAGCATATCATCTAGCCTAGGAATAGGATGACGATAACGAATAGTAATATTATTATTGCCTCTACAATCAACACACATACGCAACGTACCATCCTTTTTTGGCACTAGTATAATAGGAACAGCACAAGGACTAAGAGATTCGCGTATATAACCTTTGTCGAGCAGCTCCTGTACTTGACGCATAATCTCCTTCGTCTCCTCTGGATTGGTACGGTATGGCGCACGGTTTGGCAACGAAGCACCGGGAATTAAGTCAATCTGATGCTCAATCCCGCGAATAGGTGGTAATCCCGGTGGCACGTCTTGTGGAAAGACGTCAGCGAACTCCTGCAAAATGTTAGTGACCGCAGGAGGCAAAGAGGAAGGCACGTCCTCGAATGAAAATAACGCCTCTTTGCACACAAAAGCATAGCAAACAGAATTGCTGAAATCTAGCTCATCAATATCAGATTTGGTGGCAAGTAAGCATGCACTTTTCAATTTAATTTCAGAAGCAACACTAGATGGTTTATTATTAGGCTTCATTTGTTGCTCAAATTCTTTTGCCACAATCTGATTCTCACTCTTATTTTTCTCCTGCTTTGCTTTACTAGCTCTATTAATATCATCTTTCAAAATAGAATCAGGAGTCATAGGAAGCAAAGTAATATGTTTATCCTTATGAACAAGAGTGTACTGATTGTTTCTACCATGGTGTACAGAATTTTTATCAAATTGCCATGGTCTACCAAGTAATAATGAACATGCTTGCATGGGTACCACATCACAATCAACATAATCAGCATATGTAGAGATACTAAAATGCACACGAACAGTACGTGTTACCTTAACCTTGCCGCTGTTGTTGAACCATTGGATGTAGTAAGGATGTGGATGTGGTCTTGTGGTGAGAGATAGCTTCTCCACCATCTCCATGCTAGCCAAGTTGTTGCAGCTCCCTCCATCTATGATGACGCGAACAGAACGTTCCTTCACAACTCCCTTTGTATGGAACAAATTATGCCTCTGATTTTGCTCAGCTTGTGTGACCTGCACACTCAAAACACGTTGAGCAACTAAACATTCATACCTGTCAGCGTCTTCAGGAGCCATGTATTGCGTCTCATGATCAGAATCATCTCCACCGTGTTCTTCACTTGTAATAAGAGCCAAAGTCTCCTCATCATAATCACTAGCGGACTCATACCCACCATCCTCAGTAGCAATCATAACACGCGGAGATTGGCATTCTCTCGCATAATGACCTCTTCCCTTACAACGACGACAAATTGTGTGCCCTGTTGATGCCATAGATGAAGAAGAGCTCTGGGCAGGCCCAGAAGGTGTACTCTTGGCAGATGGTGGTGGTGGTGAAAAAAAAGTGCAAAAAAAAAAAGAAAAAAAAATTCAGAGTGTGCTCCTCCCTTGTTTACGTGCAGCGCCGTGATTTTTGTTAGTGTTCTAGGCTCGCGTCTCTAGCACGGTCTAGCCTAGGACCAGCACAGTACCGTCGTTGAGAGTTTATTCAACATTGCATCTCTGAATTGATTATTGCTGACCCTTTTTGCTACCATATCATAAGCCTTCCCAGCTCCACATACATCTACATCGTGCGTTTGACACCACCTGGCAATCGCTCTGTCCAAGCTCTGAGAGTTTTGACTACAAAGGTTGCCGATCACCACCTGCTGCTGGGTAAGAACTGGTAAGAATTTGAGATTTGCTTGACGGATTTGTGACACCACACCACACCACCACCACTTTCTAGTAGTCTGTAGGATCATATTCTTGTGTGTTTCTATTGCTGCTAACCATGGCAGGATCACAAGCCAACGAGATTGACTGGGAGAACATGACGAACAAGGAGTTGCATGATAAATTTCAGCAAATGATGAGTGGCCAGGTGGGAGATGTGCTAAACAGATTTGAAGAGGCCATGGAGAAGATAGATGGCATGGAGAAGTCGTTCGAGACAAAGCTGGATAACAAGTTTAATGAATTGCTCACGCGTCTTCCCCAACCACCACCGGCTGCACCTGTCGCACCTCTGCAACGACAACAACAACGCCCCCTTCCAAATCAGTTCGGACGAGCGAAGCGTGTTCCTCTTGAGGATGGCCAAACTTCAGGTGCTGCTGTACCTACTGTTGATGCTTCTTTGGCTCCTGCTCCTGCTGCTGCTGGTGCCGAGGAGGAGGATGATTACGCGGGCGATTATGAGGATGAGGTTGATCAAAATCATAACTACGTGCAACCACCAGCACCAGGTCGTCCACATGCAAATAATCGCAATGGTAGGCCTGCACCACCACTTCAGGTACGAGATCATGACCATCTTCCTAAATTAAAATTGAATATTCCACCATTCGAGGGTAGATATGTTCCTGATATATATCTTACTTGGGAGTTAGAAACTGAACAACGTTTTACATGTTTACAATATCCCGAGGAACGACGTGTTGCTGCTGCTGTTTGTGCTTTCACTAGTTTTGCATGTGTATGGTGGTCTGAACATTGTAGATTATATCCTATTCCAGCTACGTGGGCTGCTTTGAAAACTGCTATGCGTACTCGTTGGGTTCCACCATATTATCAACGTGAATTACTTCAAAAATTGCAGCGCTTAAGACAAGGAAAAAATTCTGTAGAAGAATATTATCAGGAATTACAAACTGGCATGATTAGATGTGGTATTGTTGAGGAGAATGAAGCTATGCTTGCACGTTTCATGGGTGGATTAAATAGAGAGATTCTCGTCCGAACTGATTTGGAAGGGGGCGTTGTTGTTGTCGTTGCAGAGGTGCGACAGGTGCAGCCGGTGGTGGTTGGGGAAGACGCGTGAGCAATTCATTAAACTTGTTATCCAGCTTTGTCTCGAACGACTTCTCCATGCCATCTATCTTCTCCATGGCCTCTTCAAATCTGTTTAGCACATCTCCCACCTGGCCACTCATCATTTGCTGAAATTTATCATGCAACTCCTTGTTCGTCATGTTCTCCCAGTCAATCTCGTCGGCTTGTGATCCTGCCATGGTTAGCAGCAATAGAAACACACAAGAATATGATCCTACAGACTACTAGAAAGTGGTGGTGGTGTGGTGTGGTGTCACAAATCCGTCAAGCAAATCTCAAATTCTTACCAGTTCTTACCCAGCAGCAGATGGTGATCGGCAACCTTTGTAGTCAAAACTCTCAGAGCTTGGACAGAGCGATTGCCAGGTGGTGTCAAACACACGATGTAGATGTATGTGGAGCTGGGAAGGCTTATGATATGGTAGCAAAAAGGGTCAGCAATAATCAATTCAGAGATGCAATGTTGAATAAACTCTCAACGACGGTACTGTGCTGGTCCTAGGCTAGACCGTGCTAGAGACGCGAGCCTAGAACACTAACAAAAATCACGGCGCTGCACGTAAACAAGGGAGGAGCACACTCTGAATTTTTTTTCTTTTTTTTTTCACTTTTTTTTCCTCTTTTTTTTTTTTTGCTCCGCAACATTTTTTTTTTGAAAAAGTCTACAAATGGTCTAAAAACTGCCTAGCCAGAATTTTCCAGACTTAGTTTTTTTTTTTGAAACTGGAACTATTTTTCTTCTGCGGGTAGCACGAAAATTGGGGAATCCGACTTGTTCACGACTCGTAGTATCACGTGATCTGGCACTCTAAAATAAAGGAATAAATACTGGACTCGGACTAGGACTGGTGGCAGAGATGAATCTGGTGGAACTCGGACTGGTGATGGTATATGACGGTAGTATATGTGGGCCCGGATTGGTGGTGGTATATGGACTCAGAGAAATAGCAGATAAGCTGTGGTGGTATATGGTAGGGGCGATGATGATGGTGCGGCGGCGGCGTGACAACTTGTGAACAGAACTCGAAACTCTAAAGAACTAGACGCTAAGACCAGCAACTTGACACGACGATGCAACCGCAAATTCAACAAAGCAAAAACCCTAAAAAGATTATGCAAAGGCTCAGATTGGTTCGGATATGATGAACTAACCCTAAAAATTTTTTTTTGGCTTTTTCCTGGACTGTAGGTATGAAGAACAGACTCGATCTAAACTACGAAAAACTGTAAATCTCACCGAGCAACCTGGGAATCTGATACCACTTGATAGAGGCGAGGGTGTCCCGATCTTTCGATGAGATGATAGCTATCGTTTTTGGTGGAGTAGACTTTGACGATCCGACTACGAACGTGCGAGGACGTCGCGCCTTAGCAATCGCTAAACCAACTCCGAAAGGTTATTGACCACGCCGGAGCACAATCAACCTGACCACGAGGGTCTATCTCCTGCAAGCAAACGAAGAACAAGCAAGAAACTAAGATTTGCAATCTGGATATTGCGAATATAAGATGAAAGCTTTATTGATCAAGGTGGGGTTCTGTGACATCTTGGTCTGGTCGTTGAACACAAACGAAGTACGCGAAGTTGCAGCTATGGCGAACTTTTAATCTAAACAAAACCCAAAGTCTAAACGGTGCCCTAAGGGCTGTATATATGGAGGAAGAGGGGGGGGGGGATTTTGTGGCCCTTGAAGGAGGGGTCCGAAACCAACCCTATCTCTTGTTTCCCCACACATACGGACTCTAAAAACAGCCTATACTCAAGTATTTCGAAATTACATGGGCCTGGCCCAATAATAAGGTGACGCAGCACCTATAATAGCCTCTGGACGAAATTTATGAAGTGACATCTTGTATATTTCGTCCAAGGCTTCCTGCACTCATTATGGTGGCTTCAAAGTCCTGAAATCATCACTTGTAACTCCGTTCTTGTTCCCCTTGTGCATGCCATCATCTCCATGCTTGAACTTGCTCCAAGGTTCCTCTTTCTTGTCCAAGCTAGGCCCTTCATTTGTAAGCAAAACAAATGTATCCAATTTAGGCAGCATCATATTCTCATGAACTTTAGAATCATTACCAAGAAACGAAAGTACCTGATATTTTAATTGGCGTGCGCGAGCTCTAGTAATTGGTCCAGTATGTATAGAAGCAGGGGTTGTGGGTGTAACAATGGTATTGATGTCCTCATCACTCTAGAATGGTCTGAATCTCTCTATTTAATCCACCCATGAAACGTGCAAGCATAGCTTCATTCTCCTCAACAATACCACATCTAATCATGCCAGTTTGTAATTCCTGATAATATTCTTCTACAGAATTTTTTCCTTGTCTTAAGCGCTGCAATTTTTGAAGTAATTCACGTTGATAATATGGTGGAACCCAACGAGTACGCATAGCAGTTTTCAAAGCAGCCCACGTAGCTGGAATAGGATATAATCTACAATGTTCAGACCACCATACACATGCAAAACTAGTGAAAGCACAAACAGCAGCAGCAACACGTCGTTCCTCGGGATATTGTAAACATGTAAAACGTTGTTCAGTTTCTAACTCCCAAGTAAGATATATATCAGGAACATATCTACCCTCGAATGGTGGAATATTCAATTTTAATTTAGGAAGATGGTCATGATCTCGTACCTGAAGTGGTGGTGCAGGCCTACCATTGCGATTATTTGCATGTGGACGACCTGGTGCTGGTGGTTGCACGTAGTTATGATTTTGATCAACCTCATCCTCATAATCGCCCGCGTAATCATCCTCCTCCTCGGCACCAGCAGCAGCAGGAGCAGGAGCCAAAGAAGCATCAACAGTAGGTACAGCAGCACCTGAAGTTTGGCCATCCTCAAGAGGAACACGCTTCGCTCGTCCGAACTGATTTGGAAGGGGGCGTTGTTGTTGTCGTTGCAGAGGTGCGACAGGTGCAGCCGGTGGTGGTTGGGGAAGACGCGTGAGCAATTCATTAAACTTGTTATCCAGCTTTGTCTCGAACGACTTCTCCATGCCATCTATCTTCTCCATGGCCTCTTCAAATCTGTTTAGCACATCTCCCACCTGGCCACTCATCATTTGCTGAAATTTATCATGCAACTCCTTGTTCGTCATGTTCTCCCAGTCAATCTCGTTGGCTTGTGATCCTGCCATGGTTAGCAGCAATAGAAACACACAAGAATATGATCCTACAGACTACTAGAAAGTGGTGGTGGTGTGGTGTGGTGTCACAAATCCGTCAAGCAAATCTCAAATTCTTACCAGTTCTTACCCAGCAGCAGGTGGTGATCGGCAACCTTTGTAGTCAAAACTCTCAGAGCTTGGACAGAGCGATTGCCAGGTGGTTTCAAACGCACGATGTAGATGTATGTGGAGCTGGGAAGGCTTATGATATGGTAGCAAAAAGGGTCAGCAATAATCAATTCAGAGATGCAATGTTGAATAAACTCTCAACGACGGTACTGTGCTGGTCCTAGGCTAGACCGTGCTAGAGACGCGAGCCTAGAACACTAACAAAAATCACGGCGCTGCACGTAAACAAGGGAGGAGCACACTCTGAATTTTTTTGAAACTGGAACTATTTTTCTTCTGCGGGTAGCACGAAAATTGGCGAATGCGACTTGTTCACGACTCGTAGTATCGCGTGATCTGGAACTCTAAAATAAAGGAATAAATACTGGACTCGGACTAGGACTGGTGGCAGAGATGAATCTGGTGGAACTCGGACTGGTGATGGTATATGACGGTAGTATATGTGGGCTCGGATTGGTGGTGGTATATGGACTCGGATCGGTGGTGGTATATGGACTCGGATCGGTGGTGGTATATGGACTCAGAGAAATAGCAGATAAGCTGTGGTGGTATATGGTAGGGGCGATGATGATGGTGCGGCGGCGGCGTGACAACTTGTGAACAGAACTCGAAACTCTAAAGAACTAGACGCTAAGACCAGCAACTTGACACGACGATGCAACCGTAAATTCAACAAAGCAAAAACCCTAAAAAGATTATGCAAAGGCTCAGATTGGTTCGGATATGATGAACTAACCCTAAATTTTTTTTTTTGGCTTTTTCCTGGACTGTAGGTATGAAGAACAGACTCGATCTAAACTACGAAAAACTGTAAATCTCACCGAGCAACCTGGGAATCTGATACCACTTGATAGAGGCGAGGGTGTCCCGATCTTTCGATGAGATGATAGTTATCGTTTTTGGTGGAGTAGACTTTGACGATCCGACTACGAACGTGCGAGGACGTCGCGCCTTAGCAATCGCTAAACCAACTCCGAGAGGTTATTGACCACGCCGGAGCACAATCAACCTGACCACGAGGGTCTATCTCCTGCAAGCAAACGAAGAACAAGCAAGAAACTAAGATTTGCAATCTGGATATTGCGAATATAAGATGAAAGCTTTATTGATCAAGGTGGGGTTCTGTGACGTCTTGGTCTGGTCGTTGAACACAAACGAAGTACGCGAAGTTGCAGCTATGGCGAACTTTTAATCTAAACAAAACCCAAGTCTAAACGGTACCCTAAGGGTTGTATATATGGAGGAAGAGGGGGGGATTTCGTGGCCCTTGAAGGAGGGGTCCGAAACCAACCCTATCTCTTGTTTCCCCACACATACGGACTCTAAAAATAGCCTATACTCAAGTATTTCGAAATTACATGGGCCTGGCCCAATAATAAGGTGACGCAGCACCTATAATAGCCTCTGGACGAAATTTATGAAGTGGCATCTTGTATATTTCGTCCAAGGCTTCCTGCACTCCTTATGGTGGCTTTCAAAGTCCTGAAATCATCACTTGTAACTCCATTCTTGTTCCCCTTGCGCATGCCATCATCTCCATGCTTGAACTTGCTCCAAGGTTCCTCTTTCTTGTCCAAGCTAGGCCCTTCATTTGTAAGCAAAACAAATGTATCCAATTTAGGCAGCATCATATTCTCATGAACTTTAGAATCATTACCAAGAAACGAAAGTACCTGATAATTTAATTGGCGTGCGCGAGCTCTAGTAATTGGTCCAGTATGTATAGAAGCAGGGGCTGTGGGTGTAACAATGGTATTGATGTCCTCATCACCGGCGTCCGGGGCGGTGATGGCGGGGTCGAGGCCGGCGCGGGCGGCGTCGACGGGGGCTCGGTCGGGGAAGAGGCGCGGGTGCGCGGCGTCGTGGGGAGGAGGCGGCGCGGGCGACGGCGGCAGCCTGGCGGCGTCCTGGTGTGGTTCGGTGTCGATGGGAATGGAGAGGGAGGGGAAAATTCGTAAGTGTAGCTTATATAGGAGGCACCTTTAGTCACGGTTGGAGACACCAACCGGGACTAAAGGTCACTTTTGGCCAGCCGAAGCGACGGGAAGCGCAGGCCTTTAGTCGCGGTTGGTGGCTCCAACCGGTACTAAAGGGGGGCCTTTAGTCACGGTTGGAGCCACCAACCGCGACTAAAGGTCTCGTGCTGCCACAGCCGCGGTGCAGGAAGTTTAGTCCCACCTCGCCTAGCGAAGGCCAGCCGCACTGGTTTATAAGCCCCGCCGCGGCTGCTCCTTCGAGCTCCTCTCTAAAGCAGGCTTTCTGGGCCTACCGCACCTGCCCTGCCCTGTGGGGCCTACTGGGCCTTGCGGGCCTGTATCCTGGCCCAACTAGAGGTTGGGTTTCTAGTCGTATGTAGGCCGTTGTGGCCCAGTAGGCGGGCTTTTTTTTAATAAATTTATTTTTCATTTTTTTGTTGTCTGCTTTATTTATTTTCTTTTGTTTCTGAGTTGTTTTTTTGCTTTATTTAGAGTTTCTTTGTGAATCTTTTTGCTTTAGGTAAAAAAAATTATAAACTTTCTGTTAGTGCCAGTAGTTTTCAAATTTGAATAGTTTAAATTTGAATTATTTGAAATTTGTGTGAATCACTAGTTCGTGAATAACTTTACTTTAAAAATAGATTTTTCAGTGATTCTTTTTTGTTCTATTTAATATTAGTGTGTTTTATCATTATATTAAATTTGGTAATTCTTAGGTTATTTAAAAAATGAAATGCCTTTGTAACAGATGAGTTTTCGTCCGAAACCCTGATACTTCGAAAGAGATTGTCCATTTTGTACACGAAGTGCATCTAGTTTTTGCCGTAACCCTCTCAACTTTTTTGCACATGCTATGTGGGTGAAATGATGATACCATGCCAAATTTCAACCTTGTCAGAGTTCATTTGTAGTTCTTTTCAATTTTAGTGTCATTTAGCTAAAAAAAATCAGTAAATGCATGAAAAATAGCAAATGAAGTCAGAAAGGGTTGAAAATTGATGACGTGGCTTCGAATGGTGCATACTGAATGCACAAAAAGTCTGGAGTTGAAATAAGTTTAAAAAAATGAAATGCCTTTGTAACAGATGAGTTTTAGCCCAAAACCCTGATACTTCGAAAGAGATTGTCCATTTTGTACATGAAGTGCATCTAGTTTTTGCTGTAACCCTCTCAACTTTTTTACACATGCTATGTGGGTGAAATGATGATACCATGCCAAATTTCAACCTTTTCAGAGTTCATTTGTAGTTCTTTTCAATTTCAGGGTCGTTTAGCTAAAAAAAAAATCAGTAAATGCATGAAAAATAGCAAATGAAGTCAGAAAGGGTTGAAAATTGACGACGTGGCTTCGAATGGTGCATACTGAACGCACAAAAAGTTTGGAGTTGAAATAAGTTAAAAAAATGAAATGCCTTGTAAGACATGAGTTTTAGCCCAAAACCCTGATACTTCGAAAGAGATTGTCCATTTTGTACACAAAGTGCATCCAGTTTTTGCTGTAACCCTCTCAACTTTTTTGCACATGCTATGTGGGTGAAATGATGATACCATGCCAACTTTCAACCTTTTCAGAGTTCATTTGTAGTTCTTTTCAATTTCAGGGTCATTTAGCTAAAAAAAATCAGTAAATGCATGGAAAATAGCAAATGATGTCAGAAAGGGTTGAATATTGATGAGAAATTAATCACACATAAGTACCCTAACTATTACAAAGATTCCCCCTGGTTTGTCCGAAGTGGGACTTTCTAGATATATAAGTCCGGAAACCCACTAGAGAAGAAAGTGATGACAGTGAAGCCGGTCACATCCCAGAGTGGGATCTTTGGGTGTAAAACTTTTTCTTCGCGTGTGTCCCTTTGCACCGTAACCATGGACAATCTTCATCATTTAACTGGATGCTGTGGTCAATATTCACTGTGAAGGGAGCAATTTCATGAAACTTTTCATAATCTTCTGACATGTATGTCTTGTCCTCCACTCCCACGATGTTTCTTTTCCCTGAAAGAACTATGTGTCGCTTTGGCTCATCGTATGATGTATTCGCTTCCTTATCTTTTCTTTTTCTTGGCTTGGTAGACATGTCCTTCACATAGAAAACCTGTGCCACATCATTGGCTAGGACGAATGGTTCGTTTGCGTATGCAAGCTTGTTGAGATCCACTGTTGTCATTCCGTACTGCGGGTCTTCCGTTACCCCCCCTCCTGTCAGATTGACCCATTTGCACCGAAACAAAGGGACCTTCAAATCAAGTCCATAGTCAAGTTCCCATATGTCCACTATGTAACCATAATATGTGTCCTTTCCCCTCTTGGTTGCTGCATGAAAGCGGACACCACTGTTTTGGTTGGTGCTCTTTTTATCTTGGGTGATCGTGTAAAATGTATTCCCATTTATCTCGTACCCTTTGAAAGTCAATATATTCGAAGATGGTAACTTGGACAGCAAGTATAGCTCATCTTCAACAGCGTCGTCATGCATGAGACGTGTCTGCAACTGATAGAGGCGAGGGTGTCCCGATCTTTCGATGAGATGATAGCTATCGTTTTTGGTGGAGTAGACTTTGACGATCCGACTACGAACGTGCGAGGATGTCGCGCCTTAGCAATCGCTAAACCAACTCCGAGAGGTTATTGACCACGCCGGAGCACAATCAACCTGACCACGAGGGTCTATCTCCTGCAAGCAAACGAAGAACAAGCAAGAAACTAAGATTTGCAATCTGGATATTGCGAATATAAGATGAAAGCTTTATTGATCAAGGTGGGGTTCTGTGACGTCTTGGTCTGGTCGTTGAACACAAACGAAGTACGCGAAGTTGCAGCTATGGCGAACTTTTAATCTAAACAAAACCCAAAGTCTAAACGGTGCCCTAAGGGCTGTATATATGGAGGAAGAAGGGGGGAATTTCGTGGCCCTTGAAGGAGGGGTCCGAAACCAACCCTATCTCTTGTTTCCCCACACATACGGACTCTAAAAACAGCCTATACTCAAGTATTTCGAAATTACATGGGCCTGGCCCAATAATAAGGTGACGCAGCACCTATAATAGCCTCTGGACGAAATTTATGAAGTTGCATCTTGTATATTTCGTCCTAGGCTTCATGCACTCATTATGGTGGCTTCAAAGTCCTGAAATCATCACTTGTAACTCCGTTCTTGTTTCCCGTGCGCATGCCATCATCTCCATGCTTGAACTTGCTCCAATGTTCCTCTTTCTTGTCTAAGCTAGGCCCTTCATTCGTAAGCAAAACAAATGTATCCACTTTAGGCAGCATCATATTCTCATGAACATTAGAATCATTACCAAGAAACGAAAGTACCTGATAATTTAATTGGCGTGCGCGAGCTCTAGTAATTGGTCCAGTATGTATAGCAGCACGGGCTGTGGGTGTAACAATGGTATTGATGTCCTCATCTGCAACCAACCGGCGAAAGTCCCCGTCTGTTCACGTTTAATCCAGTCGTTAGACTGCTCCGGGTGTTTGGAGCGTAGAATATTCTTGTGTTCCTCGATATACGGAGCCACCAAGGAGGAATTTTGTAGAACTGTGTAGTGTGCTTTAGTGAGAAAATGCCCGTCCCTACATATTATTGCTTTCGGTCTTAGCGTGCCTTTTCCACCGAGTCTGCCCTCATGCCGCGATTCAGGAACACCAATCGGCTTAAGGTCAGGAATAAAGTTAACACAAAACTCAATGACCTCCTCATTTTCATGGCCCTTGGAGATGCTTCCTTCTGGCCTAGCACGGTTATGAACATATTTCTTTAAGACTCCCATGAACCTCTCAAAGGGGAACATATTGTGTAGAAATACAGGACCCAGAATGGCAATCTCTTCGGCTAGATGAACTAGGACGTGCGTCATGATATTGAAGAAGGATGGTGGGAACACCAACTCGAAACTGACAAGACATTGCGCCAAATCATTCTCTAACTTTGGTATGATTTCTGGATCGATTACCTTCTGAGAGATTGCATTGAGGAATGCACATAGCTTCACAATGGCTAATCGAACATTTTCCGGTAGAAGCCCCCTCAATGCAACCGGAAGCAGTTGCGTCATAATCACGTGGCAGTCATGAGACTTTAGGTTCTGGAACTTTTTCTCTGCCATATTTATTATTCCCTTTATATTCGATGAGAAGCCAAACGGGACCTTCATACTGAGCAGGCATTCAAAGAAGATTTCCTTCTCTTCTTTGGTAAGAGCGTAGCTGGCACGACCCTGATGTATGCCGCCTTTTCCGTGCATACGTTGCTGGTCCTCCCGTGCCTCCGGTGTATCTTTTGTGTTCCCATAAACACCCAAGAAGCCTAGCAGGTTCACACAAAGATTCTTCGTCACGTGCATCACGTCGATTGCAGAGCGGACCTCTAGGTCTTTCCAATAGGGTAGGTCCCAAAATATAGATTTCTTCTTCCACATGGGTGCGCGTCCGTCAGCGTCATTCGGAACAGATTGTCCGCCAGGACCCTTTCCAAAGATTACTTTTAAATCCTTGACCATATCAAGTACATCATCACTAGTACGGTGGTGAGGCTTCTTCCGGTGATCTGCCTCACCTTTGAAATGCTTGCCTTTCTTTCTTACGGGATGCCTGCTCAGAAGAAATCGACGATGTCCCAGGTACACATTCTTCTTACAATTATCCAAATATATACTGTCGGTATCATACAAACAGTGCGTGCATGCATGGTATCCCTTGTTTGTCTGTCCTGAAAGGTTACTGAGAGCAGGCCAATCATTGATGGTCACAAACAGCAACGCATGTAGATCAAATTCCTCCTGTCCGTGCTCATCCCACGCACGTACACCTTTTTCATTCCACAGCTGTAAGAGTTTTTCAACTAATGGCCTTAGGTACACATCAATGTCGTTGCCGGGTTGCTTAGGGCCTTGGATGAGCACTGGCATCATAATGTACTTCCGCTTCATGCACAACCAAGGAGGAAGGTTATACATACATAGAGTCACAGGCCAGGTGCTATGATTGCTGCTCTGCTCCCCAAAAGGATTAATTCCATCTGCGCTTAGACCAAACCGTACGTTCCTTGCGTCATCTGCAAAGTCCCGCCACTTTCTCTTGATTTTTCTCCACTGGGCGCTCGCCCTCAACATCACCAAGGTCATCGCGGCTGATCTTATAGCGCATTACACCGCATACCAGGCATGCATTCAAATCCTCGTACTCACCGCGGTAGAGGATGCAGTCATTAGGGCATGCATGTATCTTCTGCACCTCTAATCCTAGAGGGCAGACAGCCTTCTTTGCTTCGTACGTACTGTCGGGCAATTTGTTTTCCTTTGGAAGCATCTTCTTTAACATTACCAGCAACTTTTCAAATCCCTTGTCAGATATACCATTCTCTGTCTTCCATTGCAGCAATTCCAGTGTGGTGCCCAGCTTTTTCTTGTCAGCTCCACAATTTGGGTAAAACAATTTCTTGTAATCCTCTAACATGCACTGCAACTTCAGCCTCTCCTTTTCAGTTGCACAGTTTCTCTTTGCATCGGTAATGGCCCGACTAAGATCATCAGCGGGCTCATCTGATGCCTCTTCTTCAGCTTCTTCCCACATTGCCGGCTCAGCTTCTTCCCCCATTGTTGTACCATCGTATTCAGGGAACCCATGGCCAGGATAGCTGTCGTCGTCCTCTTCTTCTTCATTCTTGTGACGCCCCCGGCCCGATCGTGCACTAATCATACACGCAAATGCACACGATCAAGCCTAAGGACTCACGGGAAGATATCACAACACAACTCTAAAACATAAATAAAGTCATACAAGCTTTATATTACAAGCCAGGGGCCTCGAGGGCTCGAATACATAAGCTTGCGAACAAGCGTCAGCGGAAGCATCAGATATCTGAGTACAGATATGAAAGAAAGTACAGAAAGGCCTTTAGAAAGGCGGGGCAAAAGAAAACACTACGATCGAAAGGCACAAGGCCTCCTGCCTGGGACCCTCCGATCCTACTCCTGGTCGTCAGTCAACTCGTAGTAGTATCCATCCTCTGGGTAGTAGTAGTAACGATCGTCGGGGCATCTGTCTCAGGGGGCTCCGTCCTCTGGTCACGTCAAACTGATATGGGGAGAAAAAGGAAAACAAAGCAACCGTGAGTACTCAGAAGTACTCAGCAAGCAAGGATCTACACTACATATGCAACATTTTCAAGGGGAGGCTGTATATGTGGACTGGGCTGCAGAAATGCCAGAATAGAGAGAAGGCCTAGTCCTATCGAAGACTAGCATCTTCAGCGGTCTTGCAGCAGTAGAAGAGAGTAGAACAATGCCATATAATGTAGCAGTAATAATATCAACCTCACCCAGAGATCCTTTCTCGACTCCCTGCGAGAAAGCAATCCCAGAGCCATACATTCATCAACCTCGTCCTGAGATCCCTTCTTGACTCCCTGCGAGAAAGCAATCCCAGAGCCATACATTCATCAACCTCGTCCTGAGATCCCTTCTCGATTCCCTGCGAGAAGCAATCCCAGAGCCATATATACAGGTCTCATCACAGGTATCCAGTTCTAAATTGTATCAATCAGGATACAACTCCGAGTGTCCTTTACCGTAGGACCGGCTATCGATAGAAATGTTCTTCCCTGCAGGGGTGCACCAACTTACCCAACACGCTCGATTAACTTCGGCCGGACACACTTTCCTGGGTCATGCCCGGCCTCGGCCAAACGACACATCGCAACCCTACCTACAGCTCAGCAGAGAGGTCCCCGCCGGTCTACATCCTAAGCGCAAGGGGGTCTTGGCCATCGCCCCTCGCCCTCCGGGTCGTTGCGTACATGGCCCAGATCCAAGCACCACCGAAATGGCGCCAATCACTCCATGCCGCACTGCTGAACTGGACGTCTGACAGAGCTTTCGGCTGATGCATACGATGCAGAACGCCCATACTATGCCCACGTGATGGTTAGTGCTATCAGACCAGAGGCTTGCTCGGATCAAATATCCAAATCGTTAATGGACTAGGGCTTGCGGAAACGAGCAGAGACTCACGAAAGATGTGACCCCGTCGCCCCGTCTCGAGGACTTGCGGCAAGGGCCAAGAATGCCCGGCCGCGCCTCGTATTCACCACTCGGGCACCACACTGGCAACCCGCCTTCACATCACACGCGGGTACCCCTCAGAGTCGACCCGCCTTTCTAAGTAACATTGTAAGGTCCAAGTATCCGTGTGTCCATAACATCAGGGAATCCGAGGTATCACCCTCATTGAATTCCCACTCGATGTATCCGTCAAGGTGAACTAGGAGGGATCACCCTCACTGGGTCCACACTTGAGGTGTTGTAGGACAGCGTCGTTATCGGAAGCGGTGAAGGAGGAATCACCCTCGATGACCACGACCGAATAACTACTCTACAGAGTTAACATCAGAAGTGCTACAAGAGGTTTCACCCTCGGCACTCGATAGTAACGCTGCAGTGTCGTTTAAACTAAGGGGGTGATGTCGCGTGTCGGGTCCTCTGGTCTTCATCCCATTGATTCGGGTCTTCTGACGATCCAGCGGGGCAGTCGGGATAGTGGGGTCACTGATAGTCTCTACCCCAGCCTAGACTAAACAGTTTAGGATATGTAGGTAATTATCTCAACAGTAGGTTACAATGAACAGGCTATGCATCAGAATAGGTAAAGCAGCAGCAGAAGTATTTCTAATGCAAGCATGAAAGATTAGAATGGCGATATCGGTATGCTCAAGGGAGTGGGCTTGCCTGGTTGCTGGCGGCAAGGGCAAGGTCGTTCTATGTGTCTTCGGGATCCGGAGCTGCGTCGGTCTCGGGGACGACGTCGGGGGTCGGGGGCTATAGAGAGAGAAGAGGGGGAGGAAACAGATATAAATATAGAGCAAACATGAGCATGACAAATACGATACACGGTGCTAGGGGTAGTTAACGCAGCATCACACGTAACAGACGGAGCGGGAGAATATCTGACGATATTTCCCGGGTCTTTGGAATTATCGGACAGAGGATAAGAGGGGAACGGTTGCAAGTTCGGATAGTTAGGGACGCGTGACGGACGAACGGACCGCGTATTCAGATTCGTCTCGTCGTTCTGAGCAACTTTCATGTACAAAGTATTTCATCTGAGCTACGGATTATTTTATATGATTTTTAAAGTTTTTAATATTTTCTGAATTTATTTTATTATTTAATTCGAATTATCCAGAATAGTAACTGATGACATCAGCATGACATCATGCTGATGTAGCAGTCATTAGGGTTAAGTTAATTAATTACTGCTTAATTTAACTAACTAATTAATTAGACTAATTAATTAAATTAATTAATTAAATTAATTAATTATAATTGACTAATTATTTTTATTTTTATTATTTATTTGTGAAAATCATTTTGGGGGCGGGCCCCTCGTGTCATAGGCCCAGGGGCCAAATCGGGCGCCGGGTGCGGTTGCTGGCGCCAGCGGGCACCACCCGTGCGGACGAACGTCGGCGAAGAACGTGGACACGGGGCGAGCACGGCCAAGGGGGGCGGAGGTGGAGGGGAGGGGGTAGGGGGAGCGGGTCAGCGGGCTGGGCGTGGGATGCCGACGGGGCGGCAGACGGCCGGGGGTGGCCACGGGGGGGGTGAGTGAGGTGGGGCGCGGCAACAACGAGAGGACGACGGGGTCGCGCGAGGGGGGGCAGAGGCGATGCCGCGGAGGCCGCGTGAGCTGCAGAGACAGGGGCGAGACGGCGCGCAACGGGGGCGCGAGCAGCGGGGCGGAGCGCGGCGATGGGTCGTGGGGGACGCGAGCAGGCACGGGGCCGGGCGACAGAGGCGTGGCGAGGCGTCGCCGCGAGCGAGGGGAGGAGCTAGAGCCTCACGGCGTTTGCGGGGCACGGGGTCGTCGAGGCTCGATGGAGCAAGGCGTAGGGGAGACGGGGACGGAGCTGGATGACGGCGGGGCGGCGCCAGGATGGAGGCCGGACGGAGGCCGGGGCGCGGGCGCGGGATCGAGCGCTCCGTGGAGGGAGGGGAGACGTTCGGGCGGTGCGGCGATCGAAGGGCCCGAGGCAGGCAGGGCGTGCTGGCGCCGGGAAGGGCGGCGGCGGGGTCTGGGGCTCTGGTTCTCTTCCCCGCTCCAGATGGGGGAGGAGGAGCAGAGGGGATGGTGGGGGTGGGATTATGTGTTCAGTGGGGGTGAGGAGGGGGGGGTTAGGGGGGGGGGGTGGTGGGAACGGCGAGGAAGGCGGCGCCGGCGGCGGGGCTCTCGAGCTGGCGGCGGCGGCGTCAGGCGCCGGGGAGATGAGGAGGGATCGGGGGGGAATGGATCTGGGGGGGGGGGGGTTAGGTTCGGGGTCGGGGGATAAGAAGAGTGGGGGTGGGCCGAGCTGGGCGGTCGGGCCAGCTGGGCTGGGGCCCAGTGGGCCTGGGGGGGGGAGGAGTTATCTTGTGCTTTCTTTTCTTTATTTCTACACTCTGTTTAGTAAATTGTTGGGCATCCAAATGAGTTTTGTAAAATATGAGAGCTGGCCCAAAAATCACAGCACAATATATCCTACCACCAAAAACTAGTTTGGGGTAAATATCTTTTCATATTTATTTTAGATTAAATAAAAGGTTATTAAATATTACTTTCGGCCGTTGTTTGTGGATGTTCGAGCCACTTACCCAATTCCAATAAGGTTGGTTTCAATTTTAGAATGGTCTCTGATTTATTTGCTATTTAATGAACAATTTAGTTTCTATGTTGGACAACTTTTATTTTCCACTTTCATTTAAATTTGAATTTGAGGTTAGGAGTTGAAATGCAATATGATGTTAATGATGATCATGCACTGATAATCATGCTGACTTGGCATTATCAAAATGGGATTACTGTGGCTAACCACTGGGGGTGTTACAAATCTCCTCTACTAACAAGAATTCTCATCCCGAGAATTAAGAAGTAGAAGGAAAAAGTTCGGGGTATTCCGCACGAAGATTATCCTCGCGTTCCCAAGTGGCTTCATCTTCAGTATGATTTGACCACTGCACTTTGAGGAACTTGGTAACCTTCTGACGGGTTCAACGTTCAGCTTCATCGAGAATGCGGATCGGATGCTCCTTATAAGATAGGTCATCTTGCAATTCGAGCATCTCGTGATCCACAGCTCGGTGCGGAGATTCCTTGAAACATTTACAAAGTTGCGACACATGGAAGACATCGTGGATATGAGAGAATTGCGGCGGCAACTCCAATTTATACGCCACTTGACCACGTCTTGCAACAATGCGGAAAGGACCAATGTAGCGCGGAGCTAGCTTGCCCTTGATTCCAAAACGGTGAGTGCCTTTCATAGGAGTGACACGAAGATAAGCTTGATCACCAGGTTGATAAGTCAAACCCCATCGTTTGCGATCATAGTTGCTCTTCTGGCGGTCCTGAGCCGCCTTGAGATTTTCCCGGACAATACGAACTTGTTCTTCGGCTTGTTGAATAATATCTGGACCCACGAGCGGTCGTTCCCCAGTTTCTGACCAATTCAGAGGGGTTCGACACTTACGTCCATAGAGAACTTCAAAGGGGGCCATTTTCAAGCTGGCTTGATAGCTGTTGTTATAGGAGAACTCGGCATATGGAAGAGATTCTTCCCACTTCTTGCCAAACGATATAACACAAGCTCGCAGCATGTCTTCAAGCACTTGATTAACTCGTTCAACTTGGCCTTGGGATTGAGGATGATAAGCTGAACTCCAGGTAATATGAGTTCCCATAGCCTTTTGGAAACTTTCCCAGAAATGACCAGTGAATATGCTGCCACGGTCTGAACTGATCTCTTTCGGAATACCGTGGAGTGAAACAATTCTGGAGATATATAACTCTGCTAACTGACTAGCAGTGATCGTCTCCTTGACAGGCAGAAAGTGTGCAACTTTGGAGAGTTGGTCGACGACGACAAGAATAGCATCGTGACCCTTCTGTGACCTGGGAAGTCCTGTAATGAAATCCATCTGAACCTTATCCCATTTCCATAAAGGAATAGGAAGTGGTTGCAGAATTCCAGCAGGCTTCTGATGTTCTGCTTTAACGCGTCGACACACATCACATTCAGCAACATATCGAGCAATGTCTTGCTTCATTCTAGACCACCAGTACCTTTGACGGAGATCACGATACATCTTGGTGCTACCCGGATGAATAGACAACGGGGTATCATGTGCCTCCTTCATGGCTTTGTCAGTCATAAGCTCGAAGCGAGGTACCACAATGCGGTCTTTGAAATACAAGGTTCCATCTTCAGACAGCGAGAAATCCCTGTACTTTACAAGGTGAAGGTCTTTCTTCATCAGATCAATTTCAGCATCTTTAGCTTGCGCATTCTTAACAGCTTTCTCAAGGTCTGGTTCAACAACCAAGGTTTTTAGGTATCCTTGGGGAACTATCTCGAGATTTAGCTTTCGAAGCTCTTCATACAGAAGTGGTTGCTGTAGCTGAACCTCAAGTTCGCAGCAATAGGATTTGCGGCTCAACGCATCAGCCATTACATTAGCTTTGCCAGGGGTATAAGAAATACCCAAGTCATAGTCCGCAATGGTCTCCATCCATCTTTGCTGACGGAGGTTTAGAGAAGGTTGAGTGAACAAGTACTTCAGACTTTTATGATCCGTGTATATCTCGCAACGATTACCGAGAAGGTAATGTCGCCATAACTGCAATGCATAGATGACAGCAGCTAGTTCTAGATCATGTACCGGATAATTCTCTTCATGTGGGCGCAACTGACGAGAGCCATAAGCAATCACTTTACGCTCTTGCATTAGGACACAGCCTAATCCTTCACGGGATGCATCACAATAAATCACAAAGTCTTTACGGGAATCTGGAGGAGCAAGTACTGGGGCAGACGTTAGCTTGTCTTTGAGTATTTGAAAACTTTCCTGACATTTTTCTGTCCATTCAAACTTAACGCCCTTGTGAAGCAGATCAGTCAAAGGCTTAGCAATCTTAGAAAAATTCTCGACAAAACGACGACAATAACTTGCAAGACCAAGAAAACTTCTCACTTGCTTGACGTTCTTCGGAGGAGTCCAGTCAAGTATAGCCTGAACTCGTTCTGGGTTAACGGCAATGCCATCTTTCGAAATCACATGGCCGAGATATGTCACTTCAGACAACCAGAATTCACATTTAGAATATTTGGCATACAGTTGGTGTTCTCGGAGCCTTTCCAGTACAAGACGGAGGTGTTCAGCATGTTCTTCCTTATTCTTTGAATAAACCAGAATATCATCTAGATATACCACGACGAACTTGTCGAGGTAATCCATGAAGATATAATTCATCAGACGGGAAAATGTGGCTGGAGCATTGGTTAAGCCAAATGACATGACAGTGTACTCATAAGAGCCATAGCGAGTAACAAAAGCAGTCTTCGGAATATCCTCTTCACGAACACGGATCTGATGATAACCCAATCTCAAATCAAGCTTAGAGAATACTGCGGAACCAACAAGTTGATCATACAAATCATTGATCCGAGGAAGCGGATACTTGTTCTGAATTGTTGCTTGGTTGATTGGTCGATAATCCTGAACCAATCGGTTAGTTCCATCCTTCTTCTTAACGAAGAGTGAAGGTGCTCCCCAAGCAGAGGAACTGGGGCGGATGAAACCTTTCTTAAGTGATGTGTCGATTTCTTCCTTAAGCTCGAGAAGATGATGCGGAGGCATCTTATAAGGACGCTTTGCAATAGGAGTAGTGCCTGGTTTCAAGTCAATGACAAACTCAACAGCTCTAGCAGGGGGTATTCCTGGAAGTTCTTCTGGAAATACATCTTGAAAATCACGAACAACTGGAACGTTCTCGATGCCTTCAAGAGGTGAAGCATTCAATGTATTCAGAACATAAATCTGAGCTTCGGCGTCCAGAACTGTTCGAGCTGAGTATCTGACCATCTGGCCAGAAGGGTGTGTGAGGCGGACTATTTCAGTGGCACAGTCAATCAAAGCTTTATGAGGCTTCAACCAGTCCATACCCAGAATAATGTCTATGTTGGAGGTCTTGAGAGCAATGAGTGAAACGGGGAACATCAATCCTCCGATCGCAATGTGGTTACCGTGGCTTACCATGGTAGTTTGCCAATTAGCCCCAGGTGACTGGATTACTAATGGAATGGACATCTCCTCGAAAAGTATATCATGGCTTCGCGCAAAACTTTCGGACATGAAGGAGTGCGATGCTCCAGAATCAAAGAGGACTGAAGCTGGGATTGAATTCACTAGAAGGGTGCCCATCACAATGCTGGGGTCCTGCCGAGCTTCTTCCATGTTGACTTGGTTGACATGAACACGTTGACTAGCAGGTAGTCTGGTTCCAACGTTCCTAGAAGGATGTTTTCGACGGCTCTTCCTGCAACCAGCAGAAGGACGTGGTGCATCCTGACGAAAAGCCATAGCATCAGGCGGTCCAGCATGGACCGATAGCTGTCTCGGCGGTGAAGGCAAACGAGGTGCAACATAGGACGGCCTTGGTGTTGGAGCAGGTCGGTGGTGTACATTATGCGGGATCCACACTCGACGTTTCTGAACAGGCTGACCCGAGGATGAGCCAGTTTCATGAGTGCGCTTGAGCGACTCCTGGCATTCAGTCAGAGCTGTTTCAATTTGGAAAGATTTGCTGACAAGCATTTCGAAGTCTGTACAATCAAGGACTGCAAGTGCGAGTTTTATGTCAGTACGGAGTCCTTCACGGAATTTATCATGCTTGCGGGCGTCAGTGTTAACGTCATCCTCAGCATAGCGGGATAACTCGAGAAATTTCCTCTGATATTCATCCACAGTCATTTTGTCCTGTGAGAGTTTGCGGAACTCCTGCTTCTTCTGGTCTATCAGACCTTGAGGAATATAACGTGCACGAAAAGCTGACTGAAATTCCTGCCAAGTGGTTACAGTCTCTGCAGGCAACATAGCCTTGTGGCTTTCCCACCATTGAGCCGCTGGGCCCTTTAGGTGGAATGTCGCAAAGGTGACATAACTGGCAGGGGCAACATTAGCTGACTCCATTTCAAACAGGATGTCACGAAGCCAATCATCAGCATCCATAGGATTGGTGGAGTTGCGGAAAACGGACGGGTTGAGGTGCACAAATTCTGGCAGCGAGATCGGTCCAGGCTCCTGACGAGCCTCATTGCATTCCAAACGTCTTACTAGACTCTCGTTGAGCTGACGGTTCAATTCAAACTGCTGCATCATTGCGGCAATATAGGGTGGAGGTGGAGGATCGTCAGCCATCCTGCCAAATCAACAGGGGCAATTTAGCTAATAACTTGCAGGTGTAGGGAATTATTTATGAAGTAACACGCACAACAGAAGGAAGTGCAATAGATACTTCATCATATTCGCACCAGACATTCAAAGCCACACATAGCCTCGGTTAGCATCCGGCATTACGACAGTTGAAAAGGGAAGGGCTAGACATCTAGGCGGCGCGCAGGCACGCGATATGGGAGTACACAACGAGACATAGCAAAGGCTAGATCCACGTCGGAGAAAACTGTTGGAGCGAGGAATCTGCACGTGACAACACAGGGTGCCCTCGATAAAAGGATCCTGTAAGCAGAACCTGGCCCACAATCTTGAAGCAAGGGGGGAATATTTCAGAACTTCGGGTGGACGTGAGCACGAGAGCCTAATGTTGGAGTTAGTAAAATTTTAACCCGAGTAGAAGAGAGGTCAGAGGCCCAGAGTAAAGGTCGAGGAGTAAAAGATACTAATACCACCCAATTGGCGACGTGGGCCCGTAAGCCACACAACCAAGTTAGTAAAATAGTTTTCCGGTTTCTAGACTCAACTTCGGCCAAGGAGTTGAAAAGGGGGTTCCTACAGTCAGTCGGCTCTGATACCAACTTGTGACGCCCCCGGCCCAATCGTGCACTAATCATACACGCAAATGCACACGATCAAGCCTAAGGACTCACGGGAAGATATCACAACACAACTCTAAAACATAAATAAAGTCATACAAGCTTTATATTACAAGCCAGGGGCCTCGAGGGCTCGAATACATAAGCTTGCGAACAAGCGTCAGCGGAAGCATCAGATATCTGAGTACAGATATGAAAGAAAGTACAGAAAGGCCTTTAGAAAGGCGGGGCAAAAGAAAACACTACGATCGAAAGGCACAAGGCCTCCTGCCTGGGACCCTCCGATCCTAATCCTGGTCGTCAGTCAACTCGTAGTAGTATCCATCCTCTGGGTAGTAGTAGTAACGATCGTCGGGGCATCTGTCTCAGGGGGCTCCGTCCTCTGGTCACGTCAAACTGATATGGGGAGAAAAAGGAAAACAAAGCAACCGTGAGTACTCAGAAGTACTCAGCAAGCAAGGATCTACACTACATATGCAACATTTTCAAGGGGAGGCTGTATATGTGGACTGGGCTGCAGAAATGCCAGAATAGAGAGAAGGCCTAGTCCTATCGAAGACTAGCATCTTCAGCGGTCTTGCAGCAGTAGAAGAGAGTAGAACAATGCCATATAATGTAGCAGTAATAATATCAACCTCACCCAGAGATCCTTTCTCGACTCCCTGCGAGAAAGCAATCCCAGAGCCATACATTCATCAACCTCGTCCTGAGATCCCTTCTCGACTCCCTGCGAGAAAGCAATCCCAGAGCCATACATTCATCAACCTCGTCCTGAGATCCCTTCTCGATTCCCTGCGAGAAGCAATCCCAGAGCCATATATACAGGTCTCATCACAGGTATCCAGTTCTAAATTGTATCAATCAGGATACAACTCCGAGTGTCCTTTACCGTAGGACCGGCTATCGATAGAAGTGTTCTTCCCTGCAGGGGTGCACCAACTTACCCAACACGCTCGATTAACTCCGGCCGGACACACTTTCCAGGGTCATGCCCGGCCTCGGCCAAACGACACATCGCAACCCTACCTACAACTCCGCAGAGAGGTCCCCGCCGGTCTACATCCTAAGCGCAAGGGGGTCTTGGCCATCGCCCCTCGCCCTCCGGGTCGTTGCGTACATGGCCCAGATCCAAGCACCACCGAAATGGCGCCAATCACTCCATGCCGCACTGCTGAACTGGACGTCTGACAGAGCTTTCGGCTGATGCATACGATGCAGAACGCCCATACTATGCCCACGTGATGGTTAGTGCTATCAGACCAGAGGCCTGCTCGGATCAAATATCCAAATCGTTAATGGACTAGGGCTTGCGGAAACGAGCAGAGACTCACGAAAGATGTGACCCCGTCGCCCCGTCTCGAGGACTTGCGGCAAGGGCCAAGAATGCCCGGCCGCGCCTCGTATTCACCACTCGGGCACCACACTGGCAACCCGCCTTCACATCACACGCGGGTACCCCTCAGAGTCGACCCGCCTTTCTAAGTAACATTGTAAGGTCCAAGTATCCGTGTGTCCATAACATCAGGGAATCCGAGGTATCACCCTCATTGAATTCCCACTCGATGTATCCGTCAAGGTGAACTAGGAGGGATCACCCTCACTGGGTCCACACTTGAGGTGTTGTAGGACAGCGTCGTTATCGGAAGCGGTGAAGGAGGAATCACCCTCGATGACCACGACCGAATAACTACTCTACAGAGTTAACATCAGAAGTGCTACAAGAGGTTTCACCCTCGGCACTCGATAGTAACGCTGCAGTGTCGTTATAACTAAGGGGGGTGATGTGCGGTGTCGGGTCCTGGTCTTCAATCCCATTGATCGGGTCTTCTGACGATCCAGCGCGGCAGTCGGGATAAGTGGGGTCACTGATAGGTCTCTACCCAGCCTAGACTAAACAGTTTAGGATATGTAGGTAATTATCAACAGTAGGTTACAATGAACAGGCTATGCATCAGAATAGGTAAAGCAGCAGCAGAAGTAATTCTAATGCAAGCATGAGAAATTAGAATGGGCGATATCGGTATGCTCAAGGGAGGGGCTTGCCTGGTTGCTCGGCGGCAAGGGCAAGGTCGTCTATGGTGTCTTCGGGATCCGGAGCTGCGTCGGTCTCGGGGACGACGTCGGGGTCGGGGGCTATCGAGAGAGAAGAGGGGGAGCAAACAGTATAAATATAGAGCAAACATGAGCATGACAAATACGATACACGGTGCTAGGGGTAGTCTAACGCAGCATCACACGTAACAGACGGAGCGGGAGAATATCTGACGATATTTCCCGGGTCTTTGGAATTATCGGACAGAGGATAAGAGGGGAACGGTTGCAAGTTCGGATAGTTAGGGACGCGTGACGGACGAACGGACCGCGTATTCAGATTCGTCTCGTCGTTCTGAGCAACTTTCATGTACAAAGTATTTTCATCTGAGCTACGGATTATTTTATATGATTTTCTAAAGTTTTTAATATTTTCTGAATTTATTTTTATTATTTAATTTCGAATTATCCAGAATAGTAACTGATGACATCAGCATGACATCATGCTGATGTCAGCAGTCATTAGGGTTAAGTTAATTAATTACTGCTTAATTTAACTAACTAATTAATTAGACTAATTAATTAAATTAATTAATTACTTATCCCCCGGACCCCGAACCCTAACCCCCCCCCCCCCGAACCCTAACCCCCCCCCCCCCCGATCCATTCCCCCCCATCCCCTCCTCCATCCTCCCCGCGCCTGACGCCGCCGCCGCCGCTCGGACCCCGCCGCCCGCCGCCTCCTCGCCGTGCCCACCAACCTCCCCCCCCATAACCCCCACTCCTCACCCTGAACCTAATCCCCACCCCCACTCCCCTCGCTCCTCTCCTCCCCCATCTGGATCGGGGAAGAGGAGCCAGACCCCGCCGCCGCCCTTCCCGGCGCCAACGCCCGCTTGCCTCGGCCCTTCTAGTCCCGCACCGCCCGACGTCTCCCCTCCCTCCACGGGGCGCTCGATCCCGCGCCGCCCCGCGCCTCCGTCGCCGGCCTCCATCCCTGGCGCCGCCCCGCCGTCATCGCCTCGCGTCCCCGTCTCCCCCTCGCCTTGCTCCATCGAGCCTCGACGACCCCGTGCCCTGCAAACGCCGGTGAGGCTCTAGCCTCTCCCTCGCTCGCTGAAACATTTACAAGTTGCGACACATGGAAGACATCGTGGATATGAGAGAATTGCGGCGGCAACTCCAATTTATACGCCACTTGACCCGTCTTGCACAATGCGAAAGGACCAATGTAGCGCGGAGTCTAGCTTGCCCTTGATTCCAAAACGGTGAGTGCCTTTCATAGGTGTGACACGAAGATAGCTTGATCACCAGTTGATAAGTCAAACCCCATCGTTTTGCGATCATAGTTTGCTCTTCTGGCGGTCCTGCAGCGCCTTGAGATTTTCCCCAATACGAACTTGTTTCTTTCGGCTTGTTAATAATATCTGACACCACGAGCGGGTCGTTCCCCAGTTTTCTGACCAATTCAGAGGGTTCGACACTCTACGTCCATAGAGAACTTCCAAGGGGCCATTTTCAGCTGGCTTGATAGCTGTTGTTTAGGAGAACTCGGCATATGGAAGAGATTCTTCCCACTTCTTGCAAACGATATACACAAGCTCGCAGCATGTCTTCAAGCACTTGATTAACTCGTTCAACTTGGCCTTGGGATTGAGATGATAGCCGAACTCCAGGTATATGAGTTCCCATAGCCTTTTGGAAACTTTCCCCAAGAAATGACCAGTGAATATGCTGCCCCGGTCTGAACTGATCTCTTTCGGAATACCGTGGAGTGAAACAATTCTGGAGATATATAACTCTGCTAACTGACTAGCGTGATCGTCTCCTTGACAGGCAGAAAGTGTGCAACTTTGGAGAGTTGTCGACGACGACAGAATATCATCGTGGACCCTTCTGTGACCTGGGAAGTCTGTAATGAAATCCATCGACCTTATCCCATTTCCATAAAGGAATAGGTAACGGTTTGCAGAATTCCAGGCAGGCTTCTGATGTTCTGCTTTAACGCGACGACACACACATCACATTCAGCAACATATCGAGCAATGTCTTGCTTCATTCTAGACCACCAGTACCTTTGACGGGATCCCGATACATCTTGGTGCTAGCACCCGATGAATAGAACAGCGGGTACTCATGTGCCTCCTTCATGACTTTGTAGTCATAAGCTCGAAGCGAGGTACGACAATGCGGTCTCTGAAATACAGGTTCCATCTTCAGACACGAGAAATCCATGTACTTTACAAAGGTGAGGTCTTTCTTCATCAGATCAACTTCAGCATCTTTAGCTTGCGCATTCTTAACGCTTTCTCAAGGTCTGGTTCAACACACACACAGGTTTTTAGGTATCCTTGGGGAACTATCCTCGAGATTTAGCTTTCGAAGCATCTTCATACAGAAGTGGTTGCTTAGCTGTGAACCTCAGTTCGCAGCAATAGGATTTGCGCGGCTCAACGCATCAGCCATTACATTATCTTTGCCAGGGGTATAAGAAAATACCCAAGTCATAGTCCGCAATGGTCTCCATCCATCTTGGCTGACGGTAGGTTTAGAGAAGGTTGAGTGAACAAGTACTCTCAGACTTTTATGTAATCCGTGTATAATCTCGCAACGATTTACCGAAGGTAATTCGCCATAACTGCAATGCATAGATGACAGCAGCTAGTTCTAGATCATGTACGCGGATAATTCTCTTCATGTGGGCGCAACTGACGAGTAAAGCCATAGCAATCACTTTTACGCTCTTGCATTAGGACCACACTAATCCTTCACGGGATGCATCACAATAAATCACAAAGTCTTTACGGGAATCTGGAGGAGCAAGTACTGGGGCACGTTGCTTGTCCTTTGAGTATTTGAAAACTTTCCTGACATTTTTTTCTGTCCATTACTCAAACTTAACGCCCTTGTGAGCGATCAGTCAACAGGCTTAGCAATCTTAGAAAATTCTCGACAAAACGACCAATAACTTGCAGACCAAGAAAACTTCTCACTTGCTTGACGTTCTTCGGAGGAGTCCAGTCAAGTATGCCTGAACTCGTTCTGGGTTACGTGCAATGCCATCTTTCGAATCACATGGCCGAGATATGTCACTTCAGACAACCAGAAATTCACATTTAAATATTTGGCATACAGTTGGTGTTCTCGGAGCCTGTTCCAGTACAAGCACGGAGTGTTCAGCATTTCTTCCCTTATTCTTTGAATAAACCAGAATATCATCTAGTATACCACGACAACTTGTCGAGTAATCCATGAAAGATATACTTCATCAGACGGGAAAATGTGGCTGGAGCATGGTTAAGCCAAATGACTGACAGTGTACTCATAAGAGCCATAGCGAGTTACAAAGCATCTTCGGAATTCCTCTTCACGAACACGGTCTGATGATAACCCAATCTCAAATCAAGCTTGAGAATACTGTCGGAACCAACAAGTTATACATCCAAATCATTGAATCCGAGGAAGCATACTTGTTCTGAATTGTTGCTTGGTTGTATTGTCGATAAATCCTGAACCCATCGGTTAGTTCCATCCTCTTCTTAACGAAGAGTGAAGGTGCTCCCCAAGCAGAGGAACTGGGGTGGGATGAACCTT
>JAAAXO010000212.1:0-88843 GCA_011799875.1 Thinopyrum elongatum | reverse complement strand
CACATCTTTGCACCTTTCCACTTCATCATTTTGCTGAAATTATCATGTAGCTGTTTTTCATATGTTCTTCCAAACTCAGTCTCAATCGGCTGTGTGATCCTGCCATGTTTAGCTAGCAAAGAAACACAGCAAGATAATGATCCTACAGACTACGGGAAGTTGGTGGGTGGTGGTGTACACAAACGTCAGCGAATCTCAAATGCTTCAGTTCTTCCCAGCGCAGGTGGTGACGGGGCAACCGTTTGTAGTGCCAAACCCTTAAGCATTGGACAGAGCCGTTGCCAGCGTGGTGTCACGCACCGCACGCGTATGGTATGTGTGATGGGGAAGGTTTTATGATCTGGTAGCAAAAATTCAGCAATAATCAATTCAAGATGTGCAAATTGAATAAACGCTCTAACGACGGACTGTGGCTGTGTCTCTAGGCTAGACCGTACTAGAGACCGAGTCCTAGAACACTAACAAAATCACGGCGCGGCACGTAAAACAAGGGAAGAGCACACTCTAAAAAAAATTCGTTTTTTTTTGCGCTATTTTTTTTTTGTGCGGTCCTTTTTTTTTGCAAACTCACTATATAATGCGAGTTTCTCAAAACTCTTTCCCATTCAAACTAACAGGATTGGCACGAAATTTTTTTTACGACAATTTTTTTTTCAGAAAGCAGGGCAGCGACGACGAAAAAGTGCGACAAAAAAATACTATGATGGCAAGGTGTCTCAAAACGCTCCCTTGGACCAAAATAAATAGGATAGGGAAAAAATATTTTAACTGCCAAATTTTGGCCTAAAAACTGCGCCCAGGTTCTCCAGACTTTTTTTTTCCGAAACCATACTCAGGGCCAAGGAAACACGAATCGGAACTTAGATGGATCTCGAAAATAAACCATATTGAAAAGAACTCGGATTGGTGGTGGATATATATGGTGTGGTATATGGTAGCGGTGGTGTATAGGATACGGATCGGTGGGTGGTATATGGATACAGATCGGTGATGGTATAATGGATTCAAGAGCAGTGGGCGGATAAGCGGTGGTGGTTAGATGGCAGGGGCGATGATGAGGTGCGCGGGGCGGCGGCGTGACAACTTATAATGACCAGAACTCGAACTTCTAAAGGATAGCTCAAGACCAGCAACTAGAACACACGACGAGGCACACCGCAATCAACAAAGCAAAAACCCAAAAAGATTATGCAAAGGCTCAGATTGGTTTCGGATATGATGAACTAACCCTAATTTTTTTTTTGGCTTTTGCGTGGACTGAGTATGAAGAACAGACTCGTCTCTTAAACTACGAAAAACTGTAAAATCTCACCGAGCAACCTGAAAACCTGTACCATACAGCTACTTGATAGAGGCGAGGGTGTCCGATCTTTCGATGAGATGATAGCTATCGTTTTTTGGTGGCGTAGACTTGACGATCCGACTACGAACGTGCGAGGACGTCGCGCCTTAGCAATCGCTAACCAACTCGAGAGTTATTGACCACGCCGGAGCAACAATCAACCTGACCACGAGGGTCTATTCTCTGCAACAAACGACAGAGCAAGAAATCTACTAGATTTGCTTCTTTGATATGTGCTTTTTCGAATTTCTTATGCTTTTTTGTATGTCTTTCCTCTTGTCGTTGGTCTTCACAACGAAGCACGCGAAGTTCAGTATGGCGAACTTTTAACTAAACAAAACCCAAAGGTCTAAACGTGGCCCTAAGGGCTGTAATTATGGAGGAAGAGGGGGGGGGGGGGGGGGGGGATTTCGTGGCCCTTGAAGGAGGGCTGCGAAACCAACCCTATCTCTTGTTTCCCCACACATACGGACTCTAAAAACAGCCTATACTCAAGTATTTCGAAATTACATGGGCCTGGCCCAAAAATAAGGTGGCGTAGCACCTAAAATAAGGTATGGACGAAATTTATGAAGGGGCATCTTGTATATTTCGTCCATGTCCTTGTAGGTCATCACGGAGGCTTCAAAGTGCTTAAATATGCACTAGAAACGCCATTCTGGATCACTTCACGCACGCCTTCATCTCCATGCTTGATCCTGCTCCAGTGTTCATCCCTCTTGTCCATGCTAGGCCCTTCATTAGTAATCAATACAAATGTATCCAATTTAGGAAGCATCATATTCTCATGAACATTAGAATCATTACCAAGAAACGAAAGTACCTGATAATTTAATTGGCGTGCGCGAGCTCTAGTAATTGGTCCAGTATATGTAGCAGTAGGAGCTGTGGGTGTAACAACGGTATTGATGTCCTCATCAATATTATTTGTCGTCGTTGTAAGGGAAGAGGTCATTATGCGAGAGAATGCCAATCTCCGCGTGTTATGATTGCTACTGAGGATGGTGGGTATGAGTCCGCTAGTGACTATGATGAGGAGACTTTGGCTCTTATTACAAGTGAAGAAAACGGTGGAGAGGATTCTGATCATGAGACGCAATACATGGCTCCTGAAGACACTGACAGGTATGAATGTCTAGTTGCTCAACGTGTTTTGAGTGTGCAGGTCACACAAGCTGAGCAAAATCAGAGACATAATTTGTTCCATACAAAGGGAGTTGTGAAGGAACGTTCTGTTCGCGTCATCATAGATGGAGGGAGCTGCAACAACTTGGCTAGCATGGAGATGGTGGAGAAGCTATCTCTCACCACAAGACCACATCCACATCCTTACTATATCCAATGGTTCAACAACAGCGGCAAGGTTAAGGTAACACGTACTGTTCGTGTGCATTTTAGTATCTCTACATATGCTGATTATGTTGATTGTGATGTGGTACCCATGCAAGCATGTTCCTTATTACTTGGTAGACCATGGCAACTTATAAAAATTCTGTACACCATGGTAGAAACAATCAGTATACTCTTGTTCATAAGGATAAACATATTACTTTGCTTCCTATGACTCCTGATTCTATTTTGAAAGATGATATTAATAGAGCTAGTAAAGCAAAACAGGAGAAAAATAAGAGTGAAAATCAGATTGTGGCAAAAGAATTTGAGCAACAAATGAAGCCTAATAATAAACCATCTAGTGTTGCTTCTGAAATTAAATTGAAAAGTGCATGCTTACTTGCCACCAAATCTGATATTGATGATCTAGATTTCAGCAATTCTGTTTGCTATGCTTTTGTGTGCAAAGAGGCGTTATTTTCATTCGAGGACGTGCCTTCCTCTTTGCCTCCTGCGGTCACTAACATTTTGCAGGAGTTCGCTGACGTCTTTCCACAAGACGTGCCACCGGGATTACCACCTATTCGCGGGATTGAGCATCAGATTGACTTAATTCCCGGTGGTTCGTTGCCAAACCGTGCGCCATACCGTACCAATCCAGAGGAGACGAAGGAGATTATGCGTCAAGTACAGGAGTTGCTCGACAAAGGTTATATACGCGAATCCCTTAGTCCTTGTGCTGTTCCTATTATTCTAGTGCCGAAAAAGGATGGTACATCGCGTATGTGTGTTGATTGTAGAGGCATTAATAATATTACTATTCATTATCGTCATCCTATTCCTAGACTAGATGATATGCTTGATGAATTGAGTGGCCCTACAATATTCTCCAAAGTTGATTTGCGTAGTGGATACCATCAAATTCGTATGAAATTGGGGGATGAATGGAAAACAGCATTTAAAACAAAGTTTGGATTATATGAGTGGTTAGTCATGCCTTTTGGGTTAACTAATGCACCTAGTACTTTCATGAGATTAATGAACGAAGTTTTACGTGCTTTCATTGGACGATTTGTGGTAGTCTATTTTGATGATATACTGATTTATGGCAGATCTTTGGAGGAACATTTGGAACATTTACGTGCTGTTTTTATTGCTTTACGTGATGCACGTTTGTTTGGTAACCTTGGGAAGTGCACCTTTTGCACCGACCGAGTATCTTTTCTTGGCTATGTTGTTACTCCACAGGGAATTGAAGTTGATAAAGCCATGATTGAAGCTATTGAGAGTTGGCCACAGCCCAAAACGGTCACTCAAGTGAGGAGTTTTCTTGGACTCGCTGGTTTCTATAGGCGTTTTGTGAGAGATTTCAGCACCATTGCTGCACCTCTCAATGAGCTTACAAAGAAGGATGTGCCTTTTGTTTGGGGTACCTCACAGGAAGAAGCCTTCACGGTATTGAAAGATAAGTTGACACATGCTCCTTTACTCCAACTTCCTGATTTTAATAAGACTTTTGAGCTTGAATGTGATGCTAGTGGAATTGGATTAGGAGGTGTTTTATTACAAGATGGCAAACCTGTTGCATACTTTTCTGAAAAATTGAGTGGGCCTAGTCTGAACTATTCTACTTATGATAAAGAATTATATGCTCTTGTTCGGACCTTAGAAACATGGCAATATTATTTATGGCCCAAAGAATTTGTTATCCATTCTGATCATGAATCTTTGAAACACATTAAAAGTCAAGCAAAACTGAACCGTAGACATGCTAAATGGGTTGAATTTATTGAGACTTTCCCTTATGTCATTAAACACAAGAAGGGTAAAGAAAATGTTATTGCTGATGCATTGTCTCGTCGTTATACTATGCTTTCACAACTTGACTTTAAAATATTTGGTTTGGAGACCATCAAAGATCAATATGTGCATGATGCTGAATTTAAAGATGTATTGCAGAATTGTAAGGAAGGGAGAACATGGAACAAGTTCGTCGTTAACGATGGATTTGTGTTTCGTGCTAACAAGCTATGCATTCCAGCTAGCTCCGTTCGTCTTTTGTTGTTGCAGGAGGCGCATGGAGGAGGATTAATGGGACACTTTGGCGTGAAGAAGACGGAGGATATACTTGCTACACATTTCTTTTGGCCAAAGATGAGACGGGATGTTGAGCGTTGTGTTGCTCGCTGCACTACATGTCAAAAAGCTAAGTCACGACTCAATCCTCATGGTTTATATATGCCTTTGCCTGTACCTAGTGTTCCTTGGGAGGATATATCTATGGACTTTGTTTTAGGTTTACCTCGAACAAAGAAGGGGAGGGATAGCATATTTGTTGTCGTGGATAGGTTCTCGAAAATGGCACACTTTATACCATGTCATAAAAGCGATGATGCTGTTAATGTTGCTGATTTGTTCTTTCGTGAAATTATACGCTTGCATGGTGTGCCAAATACTATTGTTTCAGATCGTGATACGAAATTTCTTAGCCACTTTTGGAGATGTTTATGGGCTAAGTTGGGGACTAAACTGCTTTTTAGTACTACATGTCACCCCCAAACTGATGGACAAACTGAAGTAGTCAATAGAACATTGTCTACTATGCTTAGGGCTGTTTTGAAGAATAACAAGAAGGTTAATTTTGATGCTAAACAACGTGCTGAATTGATCTTAAAAATGCATGAGTTAACTAAGGAGAACATTGAGCGTATGAATGCTAAATATAAACTTGCTGGAGATAAGGGTAGAAAACATGTTGTGTTTGCACCTGGAGATCTTGTTTGGTTACATTTGCGTAAGGATAGATTTCCTGATTTGCGCAAATCAAAGCAAATGCCACGTGCTGATGGTCCTTTTAAGGTGTTAGAGAAAATAAATGATAATGCATATAAACTTGAGCTGCCTGCAGATTTTGGGGTTAGTCCCACTTTTAACATTGCAGATCTGAAGCCTTATTTGGGTGAGGAAGATGAGCTTCCGTCGAGGACGACTTCATTTCAAGAAGGGGAGGATGATGAGGACATCAATACCATTGTTACACCCACAACCCCTGCTTCTATACATACTGGACCAATTACTAGAGCTCGCGCACGCCAATTAAAATATCAGGTACTTTCGTTTCTTGGTAATGATTCTAAAGTTCATGAGAATATGATGCTGCCTAAATTGGATACATTTGTTTTGCTTACAAATGAAGGGCCTAGCTTGGACAAGAAAGAGGAACCTTGGAGCAAGTTCAAGCATGGAGATGATGGCATGCACAAGGGGAACAAGAACGGAGTTACAAGTGATGATTTCAGGACTTTGAAGCCACCATAATGAGTGCAGGAAGCCTTGGACGACATATAAAAGATGTCACTTCATAAATTTCGTCCAGAGGCTATTATAGGTGCTGCGTCACCTTATTATTGGGCCAGGCCCATGTAATTTCGAAATACTTGAGTATAGGCTGTTTTTAGAGTCCGTATGTGTGGGGAAACAAGAGATAGGGTTGGTTTCGGACCCCTCCTTCAAGGGCCACGAAATTCCCTCCTCTTCCTCCATATATACAGCCCTTAGGGCACCGTTTAGACTTTGGGTTTTGTTTAGATTAAAAGTTCGCCATAGCTGCAACTTCGCGTACTTCGTTTGTGTTCAACGACCAGACCAAGACGTCACAGAACCCCACCTTGATCAATAAAGCTTTCATCTTATATTCGCAATATCCAGATTGCAAATCTTAGTTTCTTGCTTGTTCTTCGTTTGCTTGCAGGAGATAGACCCTCGTGGTCAGGTTGATTGTGCTCCGGCGTGGTCAATAACCTCTCGGAGTTGGTTTAGCGATTGCTAAGGCGCGACGTCCTCGCACGTTCGTAGTCGGATCGTCAAAGTCTACTCCACCAAAAACGATAGCTATCATCTCATCGAAAGATCGGGACACCCTCGCCTCTATCATAACTTGGCTAGCATGGAGATGGTGGAGAAGCTATCTCTCACCACAAGACCACATCCACATCCTTACTATATCCAATGGTTCAACAACAGCGGCAAGGTTAAGGTAACACGTACTGTTCGTGTGCATTTTAGTATCTCTACATATGCTGATTATGTTGATTGTGATGTGGTACCCATGCAAGCATGTTCATTATTACTTGGTAGACCATGGCAATTTGATAAAAATTCTGTACACCATGGTAGAAACAATCAGTATACTCTTGTTCATAAGGATAAACATATTACTTTGCTTCCTATGACTCCTGATTCTATTTTGAAAGATGATATTAATAGAGCTAGTAAAGCAAAACAGGAGAAAAATAAGAGTGAAAATCAGATTGTGGCAAAAGAATTTGAGCAACAAATGAAGCCTAATAATAAACCATCTAGTGTTGCTTCTGAAATTAAATTGAAAAGTGCATGCTTACTTGCCACCAAATCTGATATTGATGATCTAGATTTCAGCATTTCTGTTTGCTATGCTTTTGTGTGCAAAGAGGCGTTATTTTCATTCGAGGACGTGCCTTCCTCTTTGCCTCCTGCGGTCACTAACATTTTGCAGGAGTTCGCTGACGTCTTTCCACAAGACGTGCCACCGGGATTACCACCTATTCGCGGGATTGAGCATCAGATTGACTTAATTCCCGGTGCTTCGTTGCCAAACCGTGCGCCATACCGTACCAATCCAGAGGAGACGAAGGAGATTATGCGTCAAGTACAGGAGTTGCTCGACAAAGGTTATATACGCGAATCCCTTAGTCCTTGTGATAGAGGCGAGGGTGTCCCGATCTTTCGATGAGGTGATAGCTATCATTTTTGGTGGAGTAGACTTTGACGATCCGACTACGAACGTGCGAGGACGTCGTGCCTTAGCAATCGCTAAACCAACTCCGAGAGGTTATTGACCACGCCGGAGCACAATCAACCTGACCACGAGGGTCTATCTCCTGCAAGCAAACGAAGAACAAGCAAGAAACTAAGATTTGCAATCTGGATATTGCGAATATAAGATGAAAGCTTTATTGATCAAGGTGGGGTTCTGTGACGTCTTGGTCTGGTCGTTGAACACAAACGAAGTACGCGAAGTTGCAGCTATGGCGAACTTTTAATCTAAACAAAACCCAAAGTCTAAACGGTGCCCTAAGGGCTGTATATATGGAGGAAGAGGAGGGGATTTCGTGGCCCTGGAAGGAGGGGTCCGAAACCAACCCTATCTCTTGTTTCCCCACACATACGGACTCTAAAAACAGCCTATACTCAAGTATTTCGAAATTACATGGGCCTGGCCCAATAATAAGGTGACGCAGCACCTATAATAGCCTCTGGACGAAATTTATGAAGTGACATCTTGTATATTTCGTCCAAGGCTTCCTGCACTCATTATGGTGGCTTCAAAGTCCTGAAATCATCACTTGTAACTCCGTTCTTGTTCCCCTTGTGCATGCCATAATCTCCATGCTTGAACTTGCTCCAAGGTTCCTCTTTCTTGTCCAAGCTAGGCCCTTCATTTGTAAGCAAAACAAATGTATCCAATTTAGGCAGCATCATATTCTCATGAACTTTAGAATCATTACCAAGAAACGAAAGTACCTGATATTTTAATTGGCGTGCGCGAGCTCTAGTAATTGGTCCAGTATGTATAGAAGCAGGGGTTGTGGGTGTAACAATGGTATTGATGTCCTCATCATGCTGGATTTGTGTTCCGAACTCTGCTCTTCCACCAGGATATGCACCGAGGCCATCCTATGTGGTGCCTCGTCCAGTTCAGCCGTATGCTCCACCCAGGCCTATTGGTGGACCGCCTGCCAATGTGGGTCCACATCCTATTTCATGTACTTGCGTCACATGTGGAGAGCCAGGACACTATGCACGTGACTGCTCTTAGGCCAGTTATGCTCCACCCTAGTTTGAGAAGTCTATTAGCCGTGGTAAGCCATCAGGCAAGATGATCAGTGCCAAGCCAGCTCCCACCCAGCTGTTGAAGCTCATGATGATCCGGATGTCGTTCTTGGTACACTCCTTGTCAATTGCCATCCAGCATCAGTTCTATTTGATGCTAGAGCATCTAACTCCTTCATTTCTGAAAGCTATGTAGCTTGCACAACATGTCATTTTTTGATATGCCCTCCCCACTAGTCATTCAAACTCCTGGATACAAATGACAAACTTCTAGTGTAAGCCATGGTAATGAAATCCTTGTTGACAGACTTGTATTCCTTGCATCACTTATAGCCCTAATGATGAGGACATCAATACCATTGTTACACCCACAGCCCCTGCTTCTATACATACTGGACCAATTACTAGAGCTCGCGCACGCCAATTAAAATATCAGGTACTTTCGTTTCTTGGTAATGATTCTAAAGTTCATGAGAATATGATGCTGCCTAAATTGGATACATTTGTTTTGCTTACAAATGAAGGGCCTAGCTTGGACAAGAAAGAGGAACCTTGGAGCAAGTTCAAGCATGGAGATGATGGCATGCACAAGGGGAACAAGAACGGAGTTACAAGTGATGATTTCAGGACTTTGAAGCCACCATAATGAGTGCAGGAAGCCTTGGACGAAATATACAAGATGTCACTTCATAAATTTCGTCCAGAGGCTATTATAGGTGCTGCGTCACCTTATTATTGGGCCAGGCCCATGTAATTTCGAAATACTTGAGTATAGGCTGTTTTTAGAGTCCGTATGTGTGGGGAAACAAGAGATAGGGTTGGTCTCGGACCCCTCCTTCAAGGGCCACGAAATCCCCTCCTCTTCCTCCATATATACAGCCCTTAGGGCACCGTTTAGACTTTGGGTTTTGTTTAGATTAAAAGTTCGCCATAGCTGCAACTTCGCGTACTTCGTTTGTGTTCAACGACCAGACCAAGACGTCACAGAACCCCACCTTGATCAATAAAGCTTTCATCTTATATTCGCAATAACCAGATTGCAAATCTTAGTTTCTTGCTTGTTCTTCGTTTGCTTGCAGGAGATAGACCCTCGTGGTCAGGTTGATTGTGCTCCGGCGTGGTCAATAACCTCTCGGAGTTGGTTTAGCGATTGCTAAGGCGCGACGTTCTCGCACGTTCGTAGTCGGATCGTCAAAGTCTACTCCACCAAAAACGATAGCTATCATCTCATCGAAAGATCGGGACACCCTCGCCTCTATCAGTTCGTGTGCATTTTAGTATCTCTACATATGCTGATTATGTTGATTGTGATGAGGTACCCATGCAAGCATGATCATTATTACTTGGTAGACCATGGCAATTTGATAAAAATTCTGTACACCATGGTAGAAACAATCAGTATACTCTTGTTCATAAGGATAAACATATTACTTTGCTTCCTATGACTCCTGATTCTATTTTGAAAGATGATATTAATAGAGCTAGTAAAGCAAAACAGGAGAAAAATAAGAGTGAAAATCAGATTGTGGCAAAAGAATTTGAGCAACAAATGAAGCCTAATAATAAACCATCAAGTGTTGCTTCTGAAATTAAATTGAAAAGTGCATGCTTACTTGCCACCAAGTCTGATATTGATGATCTAGATTTCAGCAATTCTGTTTGCTATGCTTTTGTGTGCAAAGAGGCGTTATTTTCATTCGAGGACGTGCCTTCCTCTTTGCCTCCTGCGGTCACTAACATTTTGCAGGAGTTCGCTGACGTCTTTCCACAAGACGTGCCACCGGGATTACCACCTATTCGCGGGATTGAGCATCAGATTGACTTAATTCCCGGTGCTTCGTTGCCAAACCGTGCGCCATACCGTACCAATCCAGAGGAGACGAAGGAGATTATGCGTCAAGTACAGTAGTTGCTCGACAAAGGTTATATACGCGAATCCCTTAGTCCTTGTGCTGTTCCTATTATTCTAGTGCCGAAAAAGGATGGTACATCGCGTATGTGTGTTGATTGTAGAGGCATTAATAATATTACTATTCGTTATCGTCATCCTATTCCTAGACTAGATGATATGCTTGATGAATTGAGTGGCTCTACAATATTCTCCAAAGTTGATTTGCGTAGTGGATACCATCAAATTCGTATGAAATTGGGGGATGAATGGAAAACAGCATTTAAAACAAAGTTTGGATTATATGAGTGGTTAGTCATGCCTTTTGGGTTAACTAATGCACCTAGTACTTTCATGAGATTAATGAACGAAGTTTTACGTGCTTTCATTGGACGATTTGTGGTAGTTTACTTTGATGATATATTGATTTATAGCAGATCTTTGGAGGAACATTTGGAACATTTACGTGTTGTTTTCATTGCTCTACGTGATGCACGTTTGTTTGGTAACCTTGGGAAGTGCACCTTTTGCACCGACCGAGTATCTTTTCTTGGCTATGTTGTTACTCCACAGGGAATTGAAGTTGATAAAGCCAAGATTGAAGCTATTGAGAGTTGGCCGCAGCCCAAAACGGTCACACAAGTGAGGAGTTTCCTTGGCCTCGCTGGTTTCTATAGGCGTTTTGTGAGAGATTTCAGTACCATTGCTGCACCTCTCAACGAGCTTACAAAGAAGGATGTGCCTTTTGTTTGGGGTACCGCACAGGAAGAAGCCTTCACGGTGTTGAAAGATAAGTTAACACATGCTCCTTTACTCCAACTTCCTGATTTTAATAAGACTTTTGAGCTTGAATGTGATGCTAGTGGAATTGGATTAGGAGGTGTGTTATTACAAGATGGCAAACCTGTTGCATACTTTTCTGAAAAATTGAGTGGGCCTAGTCTGAATTACTCTACTTATGATAAGGAATTATGTGCTCTTGTTCGGACTTTGGAAACATGGCAACATTATTTATGGCCCAAAGAATTTGTTATTCATTCTGATCATGAATCTTTGAAACATATTAAAAGTCAAGCCAAACTGAACCGTAGACATGCTAAATGGGTTGAATTCATTGAGACTTTCCCTTATGTCATTAAACACAAGAAGGGTAAAGAAAATGTTATTGCTGATGCATTGTCTCGTCGTTATACTATGCTTTCACAACTTGACTTTAAAATATTTGGTTTGGAGACCATCAAAGATCAATATGTGCATGATGCTGAATTTAAAGATGTATTGCAGAATTGTAAAGAAGGGTAGAAAACATGTTGTGTTTGCACCTGGAGATCTTGTTTGGTTACATTTGCGTAAGGATAGATTTCCTGATTTGCGCAAATCAAAGCTAATGCCACGTGCTGATGGTCCTTTTAAGGTGTTAGAGAAAATAAATGATAACGCATATAAACTTGAGCTGCCTGCAGATTTTGGGGTTAGTCCCACTTTTAACATTGCAGATTTGAAGCCTTATTTGGGTGAGGAAGATGAGCTTCCGTCGAGGACGACTTCATTTCAAGAAGGGGAGGATGATGAGGACATCAATACCATTGTTACACCCACAGCCCCTGCTGCTATACATACTGGACCAATTACTAGAGCTCGCGCACGCCAATTAAAATATCAGGTACTTTCGTTTCTTGGTAATGATTCTAAAGTTCATGAGAATATGATGCTGCCTAAATTGGATACATTTGTTTTGCTTACAAATGAAGGGCCTAGCTTGGACAAGAAAGAGGAACCTTGGAGCAAGTTCAAGCATGGAGATGATGGAATGCACAAGGGGAACAAGAACGGAGTTACAAGTGATGATTTCAGGACTTTGAAGCCACCATAATGAGTGCAGGAAGCCTTGGACGAAATATACAAGATGTCACTTCATAAATTTCGTCCAGAGGCTATTATAGGTGCTGCGTCACCTTATTATTGGGCCAGGCCCATGTAATTTCGAAATACTTGAGTATAGGCTGTTTTTAGAGTCCGTATGTGTGGGGAAACAAGAGATAGGGTTGGTTTCGGACCCCTCCTTCCAGGGCCACGAAATCCCCTCCTCTTCCTCCATATATACAGCCCTTAGGGCACCGTTTAGACTTTGGGTTTTGTTTAGATTAAAAGTTCGCCATAGCTGCAACTTCGCGTACTTCGTTTGTGTTCAACGACCAGACCAAGACGTCACAGAACCCCACCTTGATCAATAAAGCTTTCATCTTATATTCGCAATATCCAGATTGCAAATCTTAGTTTCTTGCTTGTTCTTCGTTTGCTTGCAGGAGATAGACCCTCGTGGTCAGGTTGATTGTGCTCCGGCGTGGTCAATAACCTCTCGGAGTTGGTTTAGCGATTGCTAAGGCGCGACGTCCTCGCACGTTCGTAGTCGGATCGTCAAAGTCTACTCCACCAAAAACGATAGCTATCATCTCATCGAAAGATCGGGACACCCTCGCCTCTATCATTTTCTTGGCTATGTTGTTACTCCACAGGGAATTGAAGTTGATAAAGCCAAGATTGAAGCTATTGAGAGTTGGCCGCAGCCCAAAACGGTCACACAAGTGAGGAGTTTCCTTGGCCTCGCTGGTTTCTATAGGCGTTTTGTGAGAGATTTTAGCACCATTGCTGCACCTCTCAATGAGCTTACAAGGAAGGATGTGCCTTTTGTTTGGGGTACCGCACAGGAAGAAGCCTTCACGGTATTGAAAGATAAGTTGACACATGCTCCTTTACTCCAACTTCCTGATTTTAATAAGACTTTTGAGCTTGAATGTGATGCTAGTGGAATTGGATTAGGAGGTGTGTTATTACAAGATGGCAAACCTGTTGCATACTTTTCTGAAAAATTGAGTGGGCCTAGTCTGAACTATTCTACTTATGATAAAGAATTATATGCTCTTGTTCAGACCTTAGAAACATGGCAACATTATTTATGGCCCAAAGAATTTGTTATACATTCTGATCATGAATCTTTGAAACACATTAAAAGTCAAGCAAAACTGAACCGTAGACATGCTAAATGGGTTGAATTCATTGAGACTTTCCCTTATGTCATTAAACACAAGAAGGGTAAAGAAAATGTTATTGCTGATGCATTGTCTCGTCGTTATACTATGCTTTCACAACTTGACTTTAAAATATTTGGTTTGGAGACCATCAAAGATCAATATGTGCATGATCCTGAATTTAAAGATGTATTGCAGAATTGTAAAGAAGGGAGAACATGGAATAAGTTCATCGTTAACGATGGATTTGTGTTTCGTGCTAACAAGCTATGCATTCCAGCTAGCTCCGTTCGTCTTTTGTTGTTGCAGGAGGCGCATGGAGGAGGATTAATGGGACACTTTGGCGTAAAGAAGACGGAGGATGTACTTGCTACACATTTCTTTTGGCCAAAGATGAGACGGGATGTTGAGTGCTTTGTTGCTCGCTGCACTACATGTCAAAAAGCTAAGTCACGACTCAATCCTCATGGTTTATATATGCCTTTGCCTGTACCTAGTGTTTCATGGGAGGATATATCTATGGACTTTGTTTTGGGTTTACCTCGAACAAAGAAGGGGAGGGATAGCATATTTGTTGTCGTGGATAGGTTCTCGAAAATGGCACACTTTATACCATGTCATAAAAGCGATGATGCTGCTAATGTTGCTGATTTGTTCTTTCGTGAAATTATTCGCTTGCATGGTGTGCCAAATACTATTGTTTCAGATCGTGATACCAAATTTCTTAGCCACTTTTGGAGATGTTCATGGGCTAAGTTGGGGACTAAACTGCATTTTAGTACTACTTGTCACCCCCAAACTGATGGACAAACTGAAGTAGTCAATAGAACTTTGTCTACTATGCTTAGGGCTGTTTTGAAGAATAACAAGAAAATATGGGAAGAATGCTTGCCTCATATTGAATTTGCTTATAATCGTTCGTTGCATTCTACTACTAAGATGTGCCCTTTTGAAATTGTATATGGTTTCCTACCTCATGCACCTATTGATTTGTTGCCTCTTCCATCTTCGGAGAAGGTTAATTTTGATGCTAAACAACGTACTGAATTGATCTTAAAAATGCATGAGTTAACTAAGGAGAACATTGAGCGTATGAATGCTAAATATAAACTTGCTGGAGATAAGGGTAGAAAACATGTTGTGTTTGCACCTGGAGATCTTGTTTGGTTACATTTGCGTAAGGATAGATTTCCTGATTTGCGCAAATCAAAGCTAATGCCACGTGCTGATGGTCCTTTTAAGGTGTTAGAGAAAATAAATGATAATGCATATAAACTTGAGCTGCCTGCAGATTTTGGGGTTAGTCCCACTTTTAACATTGCAGATTTGAAGCCTTATTTGGGTGAGGAAGATGAGCTTTCGTCGAGGACGACTTCATTTCAAGAAGGGGAGGATGATGAGGACATCAATACCATTGTTACACCCACAGCCCCTGCTGCTATACATACTGGACCAATTACTAGAGCTCGCGCACGCCAATTAAATTATAAGGTACTTTCGTTTCTTGGTAATGATTCTAATGTTCATGAGAATATGATGCTGCCTAAATTGGATACATTTGTTTTGCTTACAAATGAAGGGCCTAGCTTGGACAAGAAAGAGGAACCTTGGAGCAAGTTCAAGCATGGAGATGATGGCTTGCGCAAGGGGAACAAGAACGGAGTTACAAGTGATGATTTCAGGACTTTGAAGCCACCATAATGAGTGCAGGAAGCCTTGGACGAAATATACAAGATGCCACTTCATAAATTTCGTCCAGAGGCTATTATAGGTGTTGCGTCACCTTATTATTGGGCCAGGCCCATGTAATTTCGAAATACTTGAGTATAGGCTGTTTTTAGAGTCCGTATGTGTGGGGAAACAAGAGATAGGGTTGGTTTCGGACCCCTCCTTCAAGGGCCACGAAATTCGCCCTCTTCCTCCATATATACAGCCCTTAGGGCACCGTTTAGACTTTGGGTTTGTTTAGATTAAAAGTTCGTCATAGCTGCAACTTCGCGTACTTCGTTTGTGTTCAACGACCAGACAAAGGCGTCACAGAACCCCACCTTCATTAATAAAGCTTTCCTCTTATATTCGCAATATCTAGATTGCAATCTCAGTTTCTTGCTTGGTCTTCGTTTGCTCGCAGGAAACAGACCCTCGTGGTCAGGTTGATCGTGCTCCGGCGTGGTCAATAACCCCTTGGAAGTTGGTATAGCGATTGCTAAGGCGCGACGTCTCGCACGTTCGTAGTCGGATCGTCAAGGTCGACTCCCACAGAAAACGATAGCCACCATCTCATCGAAACATCGGGACACCTTCGCCTCTATCAATTTTAGCAACATTGCTTCACCTTTACACGCTTTGAGTAAGAAGAATGCACCCTTTGTTTGGGGACCATCCCAAGATACCGCTTTCAATGAGCTTAAGAATTTGCTTACTCATGCTCCCGTGCTTGCATTACCCAACTTTGACAAACCCTTTGAAATTCATTGCGATGCTAGCGGTAATGGCATAGGAGGTGTGTTAACGCAAGAGAAGCGCCCAATTGCTTACTTTAGTGAGAAACTTTCCGGAGCGCAACTCAATTACCATGACAAAGAGCTATATGCTTTAGTGCGAGTTTTGCGTGAGTGGGAACATTATCTTCGCCCTCATGAATTTGTCATTCATACCGACCATGAAACGCTTAAGTACCTTAAGGGTCAAACTAAGTTGAACAAGCGTCACGCTAAGTGGAGTGAATTCATTGAGTCATTTCCTTATGTCATCAAGTACATCAAATGTAAGGAAAATGTTGTGGCGGATGCGCTTTCCCACAAATGCATGCTTGTTACTAAACTTGAATTGAATGTCATTGGTTTTGAGCACATAAAAGACTTGTATGCGCATGATACTACCTTTGCTATTCCTTATGCCAATTGTTTGACGCATACATCTTGGGAACGCTATTACATCAAAGATGATTATCTTATGAGAGCTAACAAACTATGCATTCCCGAGTCTTCTCTTCGTTTGTTACTTTTTGATGAGGACATCAAACCATTGTTACACCCACAGCCCCTGCTTCTATACATACTGGACCAATTACTAGAGCTCGCGCACGCCAATTAAAATATCAGGTACTTTCGTTTCTTGGTAATGATTCTAAAGTTCATGAGAATATGATGCTGCCTAAATTGGACACATTTGTTTTGCTTACAAATGAAGGGCCTAGCTTGGACAAGAAAGAGGAACCTTGGAGCAAGTTCAAGCATGGAGATGATGGCATGCACAAGGGGAACAAGAACGGAGTTACAAGTGATGATTTCAGGACTTTGAAGCCACCATAATGAGTGCAGGAAGCCTTGGACGAAATATACAAGATGTCACTTCATAAATTTCGTCCAGAGGCTATTATAGGTGTTGCGTCACCTTATTATTGGGCCAGGCCCATGTAATTTCGAAATACTTGAGTATAGGCTGTTTTTAGAGTCCGTATGTGTGGGGAAACAAGAGATAGGGTTGGTTTCGGACCCCTCCTTCAAGGGCCACGAAATCCCCTCCTCTTCCTCCATATATACAGCCCTTAGGGCACCGTTTAGACTTTGGGTTTTGTTTAGATTAAAAGTTCGCCATAGCTACAACTTCGCGTACTTCGTTTGTGTTCAACGACCAAACCAAGACGTCACAGAACCCCACCTTGATCAATAAAGCTTTCATCTTATATTCGCAATATCCAGATTGCAAATCTTAGTTTCTTGCTTGTTCTTCGTTTGCTTGCAGGAGATAGACCCTCGTGGTCAGGTTGATTGTGCTCCGGCGTGGTCAATAACCTCTCGGAGTTGGTTTAGCGATTGCTAAGGCGTGACGTCCTCGCACGTTTGTAGTCGGATCGTCAAAGTCTACTCCACCAAAAAGATAGCTATCATCTCATCGAAAGATCGGGACACCCTCGCCTCTATCAAGTGGTATCAGATTCCCAGGTTGCTCGGTGAGATTTACAGTTTTTCGTAGTTTAGATCGAGTCTGTTCTTCATACCTACAGTCCAGGAAAAAGCCAAAAAAAAAATTTAGGGTTAGTTCATCATATCCGAACCAATCTGAGCCTTTGCATAATCTTTTTAGGGTTTTTGCTTTGTTGAATTTGCGGTTGCATCGTCGTGTCAAGTTGCTGGTCTTAGCGTCTAGTTCTTTAGAGTTTCGAGTTCTGTTCACAAGTTGTCACGCCGCCGCCGCACCATCATCATCGCCCCTACCATATACCACCACCGATCCGAGTCCAGATACCACCACCGATCCGAGTCCATATACCACCACCAATCCGAGCCCACATATACTACCGTCATATACCATCACCAGTCCGAGTTCCACCATATTCATCTCTGCCACCAGTCCTAGTCCGAGTCCAGTATTTATTCCTTTATTTTAGATTTCCAGATCACGCGATACTACGAGTCGTGAACAAGTCAGATTCCCCAATTTTCGTGCTACCCGCAGAAGAAAAATAGTTCCAGTTTAAAAAAAAAACTAAGTCTGGAAAATTCTGGCTAGGCAGTTTTTAGACCATTTGTAGACTTTTTCGAAAAAAAATTGTTGCGGAGCAAAAAAAAAAAAAAGAGGAAAAAAAAGTGCAAAAAAAAAATTTATATTCAGAGTGTGCTCCTCCCTTGTTTACGTGCAGCGCCGTGATTTTTGTTAGTGTTCTAGGCTCGCGTCTCTAGCACGGTCTAGCCTAGGACCAGCACAGTACCGTCGTTGAGAGTTTATTCAACATTGCATCTCTGAATTGATTATTGCTGACCCTTTTTGCTACCATATCATAAGCCTTCCCAGCTCCACATACATCTACATCGTGCGTTTGACACCACCTGGCAATCGCTCTGTCCAAGCTCTGAGATTTTTGACTACAAAGGTTGCCGATCACCACCTGCTGCTGGGTAAGAACTGGTAAGAATTTGAGATTTGCTTGACGGATTTGTGACACCACACCACACCACCACCACTTTCTAGTAGTCTGTAGGATCATATTCTTGTGTGTTTCTATTGCTGCTAACCATGGCAGGATCACAAGCCGACGAGATTAACTGGGAGAACATGACGAACAAGGAGTTGCATGATAAATTTCAGCAAATGATGAGTGGCCAGGTGGGAGATGTGCTAAACAGATTTGAAGAGGCCATGGAGAAGATAGATGGCATGGAGAAGTCGTTCGAGACAAAGCTGGATAACAAGTTTAATGAATTGCTCACGCGTCTTCCCCAACCACCACCGGCTGCACCTGTCGCACCTCTGCAACGACAACAACAACGCCCCCTTCCAAATCAGTTCGGACGAGCGAAGCGTGTTCCTCTTGAGGATGGCCAAACTTCTGGTGCTGCTGTACCTACTGTTGATGCTTCTTTGGCTCCTGCTCCTGCTGCTGCTGGTGCCGAGGAGGAGGATGATTATGCGGGCGATTATGAGGATGAGGTTGATCAAAATCATAACTACGTGCAACCACCAGCACCAGGTCGTCCACATGCAAATAATCGCAATGGTAGGTCTACACCACCACTTCAGGTACGAGATCATGACCATCTTCCTAAATTAAAATTGAATATTCCACCATTCGAGGGTAAAGAAAATGTTATTGCTGATGCATTGTCTTGTCGTTATACTATGCTTTCACAACTTGACTTTAAAATATTTGGTTTGGAGACCATCAAAGATCAATATGTGCATGATGCTGAATTTAAAGATGTATTGCAGAATTGTAAGGAAGGGAGAACATGGAACAAGTTCGTCGTTAACGATGGATTTGTGTTTCGTGCTAACAAGCTATGCATTCCAGCTAGCTCCGTTCGTCTTTTGTTGTTGCAGGAGGCGCCTGGAGGAGGATTAATGGGACACTTTGGCGTGAAGAAGACGGAGGATATACTTGCTACACATTTCTTTTGGCCAAAGATGAGACGGGATGTTGAGCGTTTTGTTGCTCGCTGCACTACATGTCAAAAAGCTAAGTCACGACTCAATCCTCATGGTTTATATATGCCTTTGCCTGTACCTAGTGTTCCTTGGGAGGATATATCTATGGACTTTGTTTTAGGTTTACCTCGAACAAAGAAGGGGAGGGATAGCATATTTGTTGTCGTGGATAGGTTCTCGAAAATGGCACACTTTATACCATGTCATAAAAGCGATGATGCTGTTAATGTTGCTGATTTGTTCTTTCGTGTAATTATACGCTTGCATGGTGTGCCAAATACTATTGTTTCAGATCGTGATACTAAATTTCTTAGCCACTTTTGGAGATGTTTATGGGCTAAGTTGGGGACTAAACTGCTTTTTAGTACTACATGTCACCCCCAAACTGATGGACAAACTGAAGTAGTCAATAGAACATTGTCTACTATGCTTAGGGCTGTTTTGAAGAATAACAAGAAAATGTGGGAAGAATGCTTGCCTCATATTGAATTTGCTTATAATCGTTCATTGCATTCTACTACTAAGATGTGTCCTTTTGAAATTGTGTATGGTTTCCTTCCTCGTGCACCAATTGATTTGTTGCCTCTTCCATCTTCGGAGAAGGTTAATTTTGATGCTAAACAACGTGCTGAATTGATCTTAAAAATGCATGAGTTAACTAAGGAGAACATTGAGCGTATGAATGCTAAATATAAACTTGCTGGAGATAAGGGTAGAAAACATGTTGTGTTTGCACCTGGAGATCTTGTGATAGAGGCGAGGGTGTCCCGATCTTTCGATGAGATGATATCTATCGTTTTTGTTGGAGTAGACTTTGACGATCCGACTACGAACGTGCGAGGACGTCGCGCCTTAGCAATCGCTAAACCAACTCCGAGAGGTTATTGACCACGCCGGAGCACAATCAACCTGACCCCGAGGGTCTATCTCCTGCAAGCAAACAAAGAACAAGCAAGAAACTAAGATTTGCAATCTGGATATTGCGAATATAAGATGAAAGCTTTATTGATCGAGGTGGGGTTCTGTGACGTCTTGGTCTGGTCGTTGAACACAAACGAAGTACGCGAAGTTGCAGCTATGGCGAACTTTTAATCTAAACAAAACCCAAAGTCTAAACGGTGCCCTAAGGGCTGTATATATGGAGGAAGAGGAGGGGATTTCGTGGCCCTTGAAGGAGGGGTCCGAAACCAACCCTATCTCTTGTTTCCCCACACATACGGACTCTAAAAACAGCCTATACTCAAGTATTTCGAAATTACATGGGCCTGGCCCAATAATAAGGTGACGCAGCACCTATAATAGCCTCTGGACGAAATTTATGAAGTGACATCTTGTATATTTCGTCCAAGGCTTCCTGCACTCATTATGGTGGCTTCAAAGTCCTGAAATCATCACTTGTAACTCCATTCTTGTTCCCCTTGTGCATGCCATCATCTCCATGCTTGAACTTGCTCCAAGGTTCCTCTTTCTTGTCCAAGCTAGGGCCTTCATTTGTAAGCAAAACAAATGTATCCAATTTAGGCAGCATCATATTCTCATGAACTTTAGAATCATTACCAAGAAACGAAAGTACCTGATAATTTAATTGGCGTGCGCGAGCTCTAGTAATTGGTCCAGTATGTATAGAAGCAGGGGCTGTGGGTGTAACAATGGTATTGATGTCCTCATCAAACTCTAAAATAAAGGAATAAATACTGGACTCGGACTAGGACTGGTGGCAGAGATGAATCTGGTGGAACTCGGACTGGTGATGGTATATGACGGTAGTATATGTGGGCTCGGATTGGTGGTGGTATATGGACTCGGATCGGTGGTGGTATATGGACTCGGATCGGTGGTGGTATATGGACTCAGAGAAATAGCAGATAAGCTGTGGTGGTATATGGTAGGGGCGATGATGATGGTGCGGCGGCGGCGTGACAACTTGTGAACAGAACTCGAAACTCTAAAGAACTAGACGCTAAGACCAGCAACTTGACACGACGATGCAACCGCAAATTCAACAAAACAAAAACCCTAAAAAGATTATGCAAAGGCTCAGATTGGTTCGGATATGATGAACTAACCCTAAATTTTTTTTTTGGCTTTTTCCTGGACTGTAGGTATGAAGAACAGACTCGATCTAAACTACGAAAAACTGTAAATCTCACCGAGCAACCTGGGAATCTGATACCACTTGATAGAGGCGAGGGTGTCCCGATCTTTCGATGAGATGATAGCTATCGTTTTTGGTGGAGTAGACTTTGACGATCCGACTACGAACGTGCGAGGACGTCGCGCCTTAGCAATCGCTAAACCAACTCCGAGAGGTTATTGACCACGCCGGAGCACAATCAACCTGACCACGAGGGTCTATCTCCTGCAAGCAAACGAAGAACAAGCAAGAAACTAAGATTTGCAATCTGGATATTGGGAATATAAGATGAGAGCTTTATTGATCAAGGTGGGGTTCTGTGACGTCTTGGTCTGGTCGTTGAACACAAACGAAGTACGCGAAGTTGCAGCTATGGCGAACTTTTAATCTAAACAAAACCCAAAGTCTAAACGGTGCCCTAAGGGCTGTATATATGGAGGAAGAGGAGGGGATTTCGTGGCCCTTGAAGGAGGGGTCCGAAACCAACCCTATCTCTTGTTTCCCCACACATACGGACTCTAAAAACAGCCTATACTCAAGTATTTCGAAATTACATGGGCCTGGCCCAATAATAAGGTGACGCAGCACCTATAATAGCCTCTGGACGAAATTTATGAAGTGACATCTTGTATATTTCGTCCAAGGCATCCTGCACTCATTATGGTGGCTTCAAAGTCCTGAAATCATCACTTGTAACTCCGTTCTTGTTCCCCTTGTGCATGCCATCATCTCCATGCTTGAACTTGCTCCAAGGTTCCTCTTTCTTGTCCAAGCTAGGCCCTTCATTTGTAAGCAAAACAAATGTATCCAATTTAGGCAGCATCATATTCTCATGAACTTTAGAATCATTACCAAGAAACGAAAGTACCTGATATTTTAATTGGCGTGCGCGAGCTCTAGTAATTGGTCCAGTATGTATAGTAATAGAGGCGAGGGTGTCCCGATCTTTCGATGAGATGATAGCTATCGTTTTTGGTGGAGTAGACTTTGACGATCCGACTACGAACGTGCGAGGACGTCGCGCCTTAGCAATCGCTAAACCAACTCCGAGAGGTTATTGACCACGCCGGAGCACAATCAACCTGACCACGAGGGTCTATCTCCTGCAAGCAAACGAAGAACAAGCAAGAAACTAAGATTTGCAATCTGGATATTGCGAATATAAGATGAAAGCTTTATTGATCAAGGTGGGGTTCTGTGACGTCTTGGTCTGGTCGTTGAACACAAACGAAGTACGCGAAGTTGCAGCTATAGCGAACTTTTAATCTAAACAAAACCCAAAGTCTAAACGGTGCCCTAAGGGCTGTATATATGGAGGAAGAGGAGGGGATTTCGTGGCCCTTGAAGGAGGGGTCCGAAACCAACCCTATCTCTTGTTTCCCCACACATACGGACTCTAAAAACAGCCTATACTCAAGTATTTCGAAATTACATGGGCCTGGCCCAATAATAAGGTGACGCAGCACCTATAATAGCCTCTGGACGAAATTTATGAAGTGACATCTTGTATATTTCGTCCAAGGCTTCCTGCACTCATTATGGTGGCTTCAAAGTCCTGAAATCATCACTTGTAACTCCGTTCTTGTTCCCCTTGTGCATGCCATCATCTCCATGCTTGAACTTGCTCCAAGGTTCCTCTTTCTTGTCCAAGCTAGGCCCTTCATTTGTAAGCAAAACAAATGTATCCAATTTAGGCAGCATCATATTCTCATGAACTTTAGAATCATTACCAAGAAACGAAAGTACCTGATATTTTAATTGACGTGCGCAAGCTCTAGTAATTGGTCCAGTATGTATAGAAGCAGGGGCTGTGGGTGTAACAATGGTATTGATGTCCTCATCAAGACTTTGGCTCTTATTACAAGTGAAGAACACGGTGGAGATGATTCTGATCATGAGACGCAATACATGGCTCCTGAAGACGCTGACAGGTATGAATGTTTAGTTGCTCAACGTGTTTTGAGTGTGCAGGTCACACAAGCTGAGCAAAATCAGAGGCATAATTTGTTCCATACAAAGGGAGTTGTGAAGGAACGTTCTGTTCGCGTCATCATAGATGGAGGGAGCTGCAACAACTTGGCTAGCATGGAGATGGTGGAGAAGCTATCTCTCACCACAAGACCACATCCACATCCTTACTATATCCAATGGTTCAACAACAGCGGCAAGGTTAAGGTAACACGTACTGTTCGTGTGCATTTTAGTATCTCTACATATGCTGATTATGTTGATTGTGATGTGGTACCCATGCAAGCATGTTCATTATTACTTGGTAGACCATGGCAATTTGATAAAAATTCTGTACACCATGGTAGAAACAATCAGTATACTCTTGTTCATAAGGATAAACATATTACTTTGCTTCCTATGACTCCTGATTCTATTTTGAAAGATGATATTAATAGAGCTAGTAAAGCAAAACAGTAGAAAAATAAGAGTGAAAATCAGATTGTGGCAAAAGAATTTGAGCAACAAATGAAGCCTAATAATAAACCATCTAGTGTTGCTTCTGAAATTAAATTGAAAAGTGCATGCTTACTTGCCACCAAATCTGATATTGATGATCTAGATTTCAGCAATTCTGTTTGCGATGCTTTTGTGTGCAAAGAGGCGTTATTTTCATTCGAGGACGTGCCTTCCTCTTTGCCTCCTGCGGTCACTAACATTTTGCAGGAGTTCGCTGACGTCTTTCCACAAGACGTGCCACCGGGATTACCACCTATTCGCGGGATTGAGCATCAGATTGACTTAATTCCCGGTGCTTCGTTGCCAAACCGTGCGCCATACCGTACCAATCCAGAGGAGACGAAGGAGATTATGCGTCAAGTACAGGAGTTGCTCGACAAAGGTTATATACGCGAATCCCTTAGTCCTTGTGTTGTTCCTATTATTCTAGTGCCGAAAAAGGATGGTACATCGCGTATGTGTGTTGATTGTAGAGGCATTAATAATATTACTATTCGTTATCGTTGATAGAGGCGAGGGTGTCCCGATCTTTCGATGAGATGATATCTATCGTTTTTGGTGGAGTAGACTTTGACGATCCGACTACGAACGTGCGAGGACGTCGCGCCTTAGCAATCGCTAAACCAACTCCGAGAGGTTATTGACCACGCCGGAGCACAATCAACCTGACCCCGAGGGTCTATCTCCTGCAAGCAAACGAAGAACAAGCAAGAAACTAAGATTTGCAATCTGGATATTGCGAATATAAGATGAAAGCTTTATTGATCGAGGTGGGGTTCTGTGACGTCTTGGTCTGGTCGTTGAACACAAACGAAGTACGCGAAGTTGCAGCTATGGCGAACTTTTAATCTAAACAAAACCCAAAGTCTAAACGGTGCCCTAAGGGCTGTATATATGGAGGAAGAGGAGGGGATTTCGTGGCCCTTGAAGGAGGGGTCCGAAACCAACCCTATCTCTTGTTTCCCCACACATACGGACTCTAAAAACAGCCTATACTCAAGTATTTCGAAATTACATCGGCCTGGCCCAATAATAAGGTGACGCAGCACCCATAATAGCCTCTGGACGAAATTTATGAAGTGACATCTTGTATATTTCGTCCAAGGCTTCCTGCACTCATTATGGTGGCTTCAAAGTCCTGAAATCATCACTTGTAACTCCGTTCTTGTTCCCCTTGTGCATGCCATCATCTCCATGCTTGAACTTGCTCCAAGGTTCCTGTTTCTTGTCCAAGCTAGGCCCTTCATTTGTAAGCAAAACAAATGTATCCAATTTAGGCAGCATCATATTCTCATGAACTTTAGAATCATTACCAAGAAACGAAAGTACCTGATATTTTAATTGGCGTGCGCGAGCTCTAGTAATTGGTCCAGTATGTATAGAAGCAGGGGCTGTGGGTGTATCTCGATTGGAATTGGCGGCTGAAGTCAGTGGTGCCGCAGTAGGACGTGTGGGAGTAGAGGAGGCACGCGGTGTCCATGATGAAGATCGACCTGCAGAAAAATTAGTTCGCGCCAATGCCTGTCGATCCTGCACTTCACGTTCAGCTTTACAAGCAAGATGGAATAAACGAGTGATATTATTATACTCCTTATACTCTAGAATGGTCTGAATCTCTCTATTTAATCCACCCATGAAACGTGCAAGCATAGCTTCATTCTCCTCAACAATACCACATCTAATCATGCCAGTTTGTAATTCCTGATAATATTCTTCTACAGAATTTTTTCCTTGTCTTAAGCGCTGCAATTTTTGAAGTAATTCACGTTGATAATATGGTGGAACCCAACGAGTACGCATAGCAGTTTTCAAAGCAGCCCACGTAGCTGGAATAGGATATAATCTACAATGTTCAGACCACCATACACATGCAAAACTAGTGAAAGCACAAACAGAGCAGCAACACGTCGTTCCTCGGGATATTGTAAACATGTAAAACGTTGTTCAGTTTCTAACTCCCAAGTAAGATATATATCAGGAACATATCTACCCTCGAATGGTGGAATATTCAATTTTAATTTAGGAAGATGGTCATGATCTCGTACCTGAAGTGGTGGTGCAGACCTACCATTGCGATTATTTGCATGTGGACGACCTGGTGCTGGTGGTTGCACGTAGTTATGATTTTGATCAACCTCATCCTCATAATCGCCCGCGTAATCATCCTCCTCCTCGGCACCAGCAGCAGCAGGAGCAGGAGCCAAAGAAGCATCAACAGTAGGTACAGCAGCACCAGAAGTTTGGCCATCCTCAAGAGGAACACGCTTCGCTCGTCCGAACTGATTTGGAAGGGGGCGTTGTTGTTGTCGTTGCAGAGGTGCGACAGGTGCAGCCGGTGGTGGTTGGGGAAGACGCGTGAGCAATTCATTAAACTTGTTATCCAGCTTTGTCTCGAACGACTTCTCCATGCCATCTATCTTCTCCATGGCCTCTTCAAATCTGTTTAGCACATCTCCCACCTGGCCACTCATCATTTGCTGAAATTTATCATGCAACTCCTTCTTCATCTATGGCATCAACAGGGCACACACATGATATTATTTGTCGTCGTTGTAAGGGAAGAGGTCATTATGCGAGAGAATGCCAATCTCCGCGTGTTATGATTGCTACTGAGGATGGTGGGTATGAGTCCGCTAGTGATTATGATGAGGAGACTTTGGCTCTTATTACAAGTGAAGAACACGGTGGAGATGATTCTGATCATGAGACGCAATACATGGCTCCTGAAGACGCTGACAGGTATGAATGTTTAGTTGCTCAACGTGTTTTGAGTGTGCAGGTCACACAAGCTGAGCAAAATCAGAGGCATAATTTGTTCCATACAAAGGGAGTTGTGAAGGAACGTTCTGTTCGCGTCATCATAGATGGAGGGAGCTGCAACAACTTGGCTAGCATGGAGATGGTGGAGAAGCTATCTCTCACCACAAGACCACATCCACATCCTTACTATATCCAATGGTTCAACAACAGCGGCAAGGTTAAGGTAACACGTACTGTTCGTGTGCCTTTTAGTATCTCTACATATGCTGATTATGTTGATTGTGATGTGGTACCCATGCAAGCATGTTCATTATTACTTGGTAGACCATGGCAATTTGATAAAAATTCTGTACACCATGGTAGAAACAATCAGTATACTCTTGTTCATAAGGATAAACATATTACTTTGCTTCCTATGACTCCTGATTCTATTTTGAAAGATGATATTAATAGAGCTACTAAAGCAAAACAGGAGAAAAATAAGAGTGAAAATCAGATTGTGGCAAAAGAATTTGAGCAACAAATGAAGCCTAATAATAAACCATCTAGTGTTGCTTCTGAAATTAAATTGAAAAGTGCATGCTTACTTGCCACCAAATCTGATATTGATGATCTAGATTTCAGCAATTCTGTTTGCTATGCTTTTGTGTGCAAAGAGGCGTTATTTTCATTCGAGGACGTGCCTTCCTCTTTGCCTCCTGCGGTCACTAACATTTTGCAGGAGTTCGCTGACGTCTGATAGAGGCGAGGGTGTCCCGATCTTTCGATGAGATGGTAACTATCGATTTGGTGGAGCCGACTTTGACGATCCGACTACAAACGTGCACGACGTTGCGCCTTAGCAATCGCTAAACCAATCTCCTGAGGTTACTGACGATGCTGGAAGCACGATCAACCTGACCACGAAGGTCTATTCCTGCACGCAATCGAAGAACAAGCAAGAATATGATAATGCAATCTGAATATTGCGAATATAGATGAAGTATTGATAATGGTGGGGATCCGAAAGCGGTCTTGGTCTGGCCGTTGGACACAAACAAAGTACACGAAGTTGCAATGGCTAACTTTTAACTAAACAAATCCCAAAGTCTAAACGGTGCCCTAAGGGCTGTATATATGGAGGAAGAGGAGGGGATTTCGTGGCCCTTGAAGGAGGGGTCCGAAACCAACCCTATCTCTTGTTTCCCCACACATACGGACTCTAAAAACAGCCTATACTCAAGTATTTCGAAATTACATGGGCCTGGCCCAATAATAAGGTGACGCAGCACCTATAATAGCCTCTGGACGAAATTTATGAAGTGACATCTTGTATATTTCGTCCAAGGCTTCCTGCACTCATTATGGTGGCTTCAAAGTCCTGAAATCATCACTTGTAACTCCGTTCTTGTTCCCCTTGTGCATGCCATCATCTCCATGCTTGAACATGCTCCAAGGTTCCTCTTTCTTGTCCAAGCTAGGCCCTTCATTTGTAAGCAAAACAAATGTATCCAATTTAGGCAGCATCATATTCTCATGAACTTTAGAATCATTACCAAGAAACGAAAGTACCTGATATTTTAATTGGCGTGCGCGAGCTCTAGTAATTGGTCCAGTATGTATAGAAGCAGGGGCTGTGGGTGTAACAATGGTATTGATGTCCTCATCATTAGGGCTATAAGTGATGCAAGGAATACAAGTCTGTCAACAAGGATTTCATTACCATGGCTTACACTAGAAGTTTGTCATTTGTATCCAGGAGTTTGAATGACTAGTGGGGAGGGCATATCAAAAAATGACATGTTGTGCAAGCTACATAGCTTTCAGAAATGAAGGAGTTAGATGCTCTAGCATCAAATAGAACTGATGCTGGATGGCAATTGACAAGGAGTGTACCAAGAACGACATCCGGATCATCATGAGCTTCAACAGCTGGGTGGGAGCTGGCTTGGCACTGATCATCTTGCCTGATGGCTTACCACGGCTAATAGACTTCTCAAACTAGGGTGGAGCATAACTGGCCTAAGAGCAGTCACGTGCATAGTGTCCTGGCTCTCCACATGTGACGCAAGTACATGAAATAGGATGTGGACCCACATTGGCAGGCGGTCCACCAATAGGCCTGGGTGGAGCATACGGCTGAACTGGACGAGGCACCACATAGGATGGCCTCGGTGCATATCCTGGTGGAAGAGCAGAGTTCGGAACACAAATCCAGCATGATGAGGACATCAATACCATTGTTACACCCACAACCCCTGCTTCTATACATACTGGACCAATTACTAGAGCTCGCGCACGCCAATTAAAATATCAGGTACTTTCGTTTCTTGGTAATGATTCTAAAGTTCATGAGAATATGATGCTGCCTAAATTGGATACATTTGTTTTGCTTACAAATGAAGGGCCTAGCTTGGACAAGAAAGAGGAACCTTGGAGCAAGTTCAAGCATGGAGATGATGGCATGCACAAGGGGAACAAGAACGGAGTTACAAGTGAAGATTTCAGGACTTTGAAGCCACCATAATGAGTGCAGGAAGCCTTGGACGAAATATACAAGATGTCACTTCATAAATTTCGTCCAGAGGCTATTATAGGTGCTGCGTCACCTTATTATTGGGCCAGGCCCATGTAATTTCGAAATACTTGAGTATAGGCTGTTTTTAGAGTCCGTATGTGTGGGGAAACAAGAGATAGGGTTGGTTTCGGACCCCTCCTTCAAGGGCCACGAAATCCCCTCCTCTTCCTCCATATATACAGCCCTTAGGGCACCGTTTAGACTTTGGGTTTTGTTTAGATTAAAAGTTCGCCATAGCTGCAACTTCGCGTACTTCGTTTGTGTTCAACGACCAGACCAAGACGTCACAGAACCCCACCTTGATCAATAAAGCCTTCATCTTATATTCGCAATATCCAGATTGCAAATCTTAGTTTCTTGCTTGTTCTTCGTTTGCTTGCAGGAGATAGACCCTCGTGGTCAGGTTGATTGTGCTCCGGCGTGGTCAATAACCTCTCGGAGTTGGTTTAGCGATTGCTAAGGCGCGACGTCCTCGCACGTTCGTAGTCGGATCGTCAAAGTCTACTCCACCAAAAACGATAGCTATCATCTCATCGAAAGATCGGGACACCCTCGCCTCTATCAAACAAGTTCGTCATTAACGATGGATTTGTGTTTCGTGCTAACAAGCTATGCATTCCAGCTAGCTCTGTTCGTCTTTTGTTGTTGCAGGAGGCGCATGGAGGAGGATTAATGGGACACTTTGGCGTGAAGAAGACGGAGGATATACTTGCTACACATTTCTTTTGGCCAAAGATGAGACGGGATGTTGAGCGTTTTGTTGCTCGCTGCACTACATGTCAAAAAGCTAAGTCACGACTCAATCCTCATGGTTTATATATGCCTTTGCCTGTACCTAGTGTTTCTTGGGAGGATATATCTATGGACTTTGTTTTAGGTTTACCTCGAACAAAGAAGGGGAGGGATAGCATATTTGTTGTCGTGGATAGGTTCTCGAAAATGGCACACTTTATACCATGTCATAAAAGCGATGATGCTGTTAATGTTGCTGATTTGTTCTTTCGTGAAATTATACGCTTGCATGGTGTGCCAAATACTATTGTTTCAGATCGTGATACTAAATTTCTTAGCCACTTTTGGAGATGTTTATGGGCTAAGTTGGGGACTGAACTGCTTTTTAGTACTACATGTCACCCCCAAACTGATGGACAAACTGAAGTAGTCAATAGAACATTGTCTACTATGCTTAGGGCTGTTTTGAAGAATAACAAGAAAATGTGGGAAGAATGCTTGCCTCATATTGAATTTGCTTATAATCGTTCATTGCATTCTACTACTAAGATGTGTCCTTTTGAAATTGTGTATGGTTTCCTTCCTCGTGCACCAATTGATTTGTTGCCTCTTCCATCTTCGGAGAAGGTTAATTTTGATGCTAAACAACGTGCTGAATTGATCTTAAAAATGCATGAGTTAACTAACGAGAACATTGAGCGTATGAATGCTAAATATAAACTTGCTGGAGATAAGGGTAGAAAACATGTTGTGTTTGCACCTGGAGATCTTGTTTGGTTACATTTGCGTAAGGATAGATTTCCTGATTTGCGCAAATCAAAGCTAATGCCACGTGCTGATGGTCCTTTTAAGGTGTTAGAGAAAATAAATGATAATGCATATAAACTTGAGCTGCCTGCAGATTTTGGGGTTAGTCCCACTTTTAACATTGCAGATATGAAGCCTTATTTGGGTGAGGAAGATGAGCTTCCGTCGAGGACGACTTCATTTCAAGAAGGGGAGGATGATGAGGACATCAATACCATTGTTACACCCACAGCCCCTGCTTCTATACATACTGGACCAATTACTAGAGCTCGCGCACGCCAATTAAATTATCAGGTACTTTCGTTTCTTGGTAATGATTCTAAAGTTCATGAGAATATGATGCTGCCTAAATTGGATACATTTGTTTTGCTTACAAATGAAGGCCCTAGCTTGGACAAGAAAGAGGAACCTTGGAGCAAGTTCAAGCATGGAGATGATGGCATGCACAAGGGGAACAACAACGGAGTTACAAGTGATGATTTCAGGACTTTGAAGCCACCATAATGAGTGCAGGAAGCCTTGGACGAAATATACAAGATGTCACTTCATAAATTTCGTCCAGAGGCTATTATAGGTGCTGCGTCACCTTATTATTGGGCCAGGCCCATGTAATTTCGAAATACTTGAGTATAGGCTGTTTTTAGAGTCCGTATGTGTGGGGAAACAAGAGATAGGGTTGGTTTCGGACCCCTCCTTCAAGGGCCACGAAATCCCCTCCTCTTCCTCCATATATACAGCCCTTAGGGCACCGTTTAGACTTTGGGTTTTGTTTAGATTAAAAGTTCGCCATAGCTGCAACTTCGCGTACTTCGTTTGTGTTCAACAACCAGACCAAGACGTCACAAAACCCCACCTCGATCAATAAAGCTTTCATCTTATATTCGCAATATCCAGATTGCAAATCTTAGTTTCTTGCTTGTTCTTCGTTTGCTTGCAGGAGATAGACCCTCGGTGATGAGGACATCAATACCATTGTTACACCCACAACCCCTGCTTCTATACATTCTGGACCAATTACTAGAGCTCGCGCACGCCAATTAAAATATCAGGTACTTTCGTTTCTTGGTAATGATTCTAAAGTTCATGAGAATATGATGCTGCCTAAATTGGATACATTTGTTTTGCTTACAAATGAAGGGCCTAGCTTGGACAAGAAAGAGGAACCTTGGAGCAAGTTCAAGCATGGAGATGATGGCATGCACAAGGGGAAGAAGAACGGAGTTACAAGTGATGATTTCAGGACTTTGAAGCCACCATAATGAGTGCAGGAAGCCTTGGACGAAATATACAAGATGTCACTTCATAAATTTCGTCCAGAGGCTATTATAGGTGCTGCGTCACCTTATTATTGGGCCAGGCCCATGTAATTTCGAAATACTTGAGTATAGGCTGTTTTTAGAGTCCGTATGTGTGGGGAAACAAGAGATAGGGTTGGTTTCGGACCCCTCCTTCAAGGGCCACGAAATCCCCTCCTCTTCCTCCATATATACAGCCCTTAGGGCACCGTTTAGACTTTGGGTTTTGTTTAGATTAAAAGTTCGCCATAGCTGCAACCTCGCGTACTTCGTTTGTGTTCAACGACCAGACCAAGACGTCACAGAACCCCACCTTGATCAATAAAGCTTTCATCTTATATTCGCAATATCCAGATTGCAAATCTTAGTTTCTTGCTTGTTCTTCGTTTGCTTGCAGGAGATAGACCCTCGTGGTCAGGTTGATTGTGCTCCGGCGTGGTCAATAACCTCTCGGAGTTGGTTTAGCGATTGCTAAGGCGCGACGTCCTCGCACGTTCGTAGTCGGATCGTCAAAGTCTACTCCACCAAAAACGATAGCTATCATCTCATCGAAAGATCGGGACACCCTCGCCTCTATCAAGTGGTATCAGATTCCCAGGTTGCTCGGTGAGATTTACAGTTTTTCGTAGTTTAGATCGAGTCTGTTTTTCATACCTACAGTCCAGGAAAAAGCCAAAAAAAAAAAAATTAGGGTTAGTTCATCATATCCGAACCAATCTGAGCCTTTGCATAATCTTTTTAGGGTTTTTGCTTTGTTGAATTTGTGGTTGCATCGTCGTGTCAAGTTGCTGGTCTTAGCGTCTAGTTCTCTAGAGTTACGAGTTCTGTTCACAAGTTGTCACGCCGCCGCCGCACCATCATCATCGCCCCTACCATATACCACCACAGCTTATCTGCTATTTCTCTGAGTCCATATATGATGAGGACATCAATACCATTGTTACACCCACAGCCCCTGCTTCTATACATACTGGACCAATTACTCGAGCTCGCGCACGCCAATTAAAATATCAGGTACTTTCGTTTCTTGGTAATGATTCTAAAGTTCATGAGAATATGATGCTGCCTAAATTGGATACATTTGTTTTGCTTACAAATGAAGGGCCTAGCTTGGACAAGAAAGAGGAACCTTGGAGCAAGTTCAAGCATGGAGATGATGGCATGCACAAGGGGAACAAGAACGGAGTTACAAGTGATGATTTCAGGACTTTGAAGCCACCATAATGAGTGCAGGAAGCCTTGGACGAAATATACAAGATGTCACTTCATAAATTTCGTGCAGAGGCTATTATAGGTGCTGCGTCACCTTATTATTGGGCCAGGCCCATGTAATTTCGAAATACTTGAGTATAGGCTGTTTTTAGAGTCCGTATGTGTGGGGAAACAAGAGATAGGGTTGGTTTCGGACCCCTCCTTCAAGGGCCACGAAATCCACTCCTCTTCCTCCATATATACAGCCCTTAGGGCACCGTTTAGACTTTGGGTTTTGTTTAGATTAAAAGTTCGCCATAGCTGCAACTTCGCGTACTTCGTTTGTGTTCAACGACCAGACCAAGACGTCACAGAACCCCACCTTGATCAATAAAGCTTTCATCTTATATTCGCAATATCCAGATTGCAAATCTTAGTTTCTTGCTTGTTCTTCGTTTGCTTGCAGGAGATAGACCCTCGTGGTCAGGTTGATTGTGCTCCGGCATGGTCAATAACCTCTCGGAGTTGGTTTAGCGATTGCTAAGGCGCGACGTCCTCGCACGTTCGTAGTCGGATCGTCAAAGTCTACTCCACCAAAAACGATAGCTATCATCTCATCGAAAGATCGGGACACCCTCGCCTCTATCATTTAATGTGTTTCAAAGATTCATGATCAGAATGTATAACAAATTCTTTGGGCCATAAATAATGTTGCCATGTTTCTAAGGTCCGAACAAGAGCATATAATTCTTTATCATAAGTAGAATAGTTCAGACTAGGCCCACTCAATTTTTCAGAAAAGTATGCAACAGGTTTGCCATCTTGTAATAAAACACCTCCTAATCCAATTCCACTAGCATCACATTCAAGCTCAAAAGTCTTATTAAAATCAGGAAGTTGGAGTAAAAGAGCATGTGTCAACTTATCTTTCAATACCGTGAAGGCTTCTTCCTGTGAGGTACCCCAAACAAAAGGCACATCCTTCTTTGTAAGCTCATTGAGAGGTGCAGCAATGGTGCTGAAATCTCTCACAAAACGCCTATAGAAACCAGCGAGTCCAAGAAAACTCCTCACTTGAGTGACTGTTTTGGGCTGTGGCCAACTCTCAATAGCTTCAATCTTGGCTTTATCAACTTCAATTCCCTGTGGAGTAACAACATAGCCAAGAAAAGATACTCGGTCGGTGCAAAAGGTGCACTTCCCAAGGTTACCAAACAAACGTGCATCACGTAAAGCAATAAAAACAGCACGTAAATGTTCCAAATGTTCCTCCAAAGATCTGCTATAAATCAGTATATCATCAAAATAGACTACCACAAATCGTCCAATGAAAGCACGTAAAACTTCGTTCATTAATCTTGATAGAGGCGAGGGTGTCCCGATCTTTCGATGAGATGATAGCTATCGTTTTTGGTGGAGTAGACTTTGACGATCCGACTACGAACGTGCGAGGACGTCGCGCCTTAGCAATTGCTAAACCAACTCCGAGAGGTTATTGACCACGCCGGAGCACAATCAACCTGACCACGAGGGTCTATCTCCTGCAAGCAAACGAAGAACAAGCAAGAAACTAAGATTTGCAATCTGGATATTGCGAATATAAGATGAAAGCTTTATTGATCAAGGTGGGGTTCTGTGACGTCTTGGTCTGGTCGTTGAACACAAACGAAGTACGCGAAGTTGCAGCTATGGCGAACTTTTAATCTAAACAAAACCCAAAGTCTAAACGGTGCCCTAAGGGCTCTATATATGGAGGAAGAGGAGGGGATTTCGTGGCCCTTGAAGGAGGGGTCCGAAACCAACCCTATCTCTTGTTTCCCCACACATACGGACTCTAAAAACAGCCTATACTCAAGTATTTCGAAATTACATGGGCCTGGCCCAATAATAAGGTGACGCAGCACCTATAATAGCCTCTGGACGAAATTTATGAAGTGACATCTTGTATATTTCGTCCAAGGCTTCCTGCACTCATTATGGTGGCTTCAAAGTCCTGAAATCATCACTTGTAACTCCGTTCTTGTTCCCCTTGTGCATGCCAGCATCTCCATGCTTGAACTTGCTCCAAGGTTCCTCTTTCTTGTCCAAGCTAGGCCCTTCATTTGTAAGCAAAACAAATGTATCCAATTTAGGCAGCATCATATTCTCATGAACTTTAGAATCATTACCAAGAAACGAAAGTACCTGATATTTTAATTGGCGTGCGCGAGCTCTAGTAATTGGTCCAGTATGTATAGCAGCAGGGGCTGTGGGTGTAACAATGGTATTGATGTCCTCATCATCCTCCCCTTCTTGAAATGAAGTCGTCCTCGACGGAAGCTCATCTTCCTCACCCAAATAAGGCTTCAAATCTGCAATGTTAAAAGTGGGACTAACCCCAAAATCTGCAGGCAGCTCAAGTTTATATGCGTTATCATTTATTTTCTCTAACACCTTAAAAGGACCATCAGCACGTGGCATTAGCTTTGATTTGCGCAAATCAGGAAATCTATCCTTACGCAAATGTAACCAAACAAGATCTCCAGGTGCAAACACAACATGTTTTCTACCCTTCTTTACAATTCTGCAATACATCTTTAAATTCAGCATCATGCACATATTGATCTTTGATGGTCTCCAAACCAAATATTTTAAAGTCAAGTTGTGAAAGCATAGTATAACGACGAGACAATGCATCAGCAATAACATTTTCTTTACCCTTCTTGTGTTTAATGACATAAGGGAAAGTCTCAATGAATTCAACCCATTTAGCATGTCTACGGTTCAGTTTGGCTTGACTTTTAATATGTTTCAAAGATTCATGATCAGAATGAATAACAAATTCTTTGGGCCATAAATAATGTTGCCATGTTTCCAAAGTCCGAACAAGAGCATATAATTCTTTATCATAAGTAGAATAGTTCAGACTAGGCCCACTCAATTTTTCAGAAAAGTATGCAACAGGTTTGCCATCTTGTAATAAAACACCTCCTAATCCAATTCCACTAGCATCACATTCAAGCTCAAAAGTCTTATTAAAATCAGGAAGTTGGAGTAAAGGAGCATGTGTCAACTTATCTTTCAATACCGTGAAGGCTTCTTCCTGTGAGGTACCCCAAACAAAAGGCACATCCTTCTTTGTAAGCTCATTGAGAGGTGCAGCAATGGTGCTGAAATCTCTCACAAAACGCCTATAGAAACCAGCGAGTCAAAGAAAACTCCTCACTTGAGTGACCGTTTTGGGCTGTGGCCAACTCTCAATAGCTTCAATCTTGGCTTTATCAACTTCAATTCCCTATGGAGTAACAACATAGCCAAGAAAAGATACTCGGTCGGTGCAAAAGGTGCACTTCCCAAGGTTACCAAACAAACGTGCATCACGTAAAGCAATAAAAACAGCACGTAAATGTTCCAAATGTTCCTCCAAAGATCTGCTATAAATCAGTATATCATCAAAATAGACTACCACAAATCGTCCAATGAAAGCACGTAAAACTTCGTTCATTAATCTCATGAAAGTACTAGGTGCATTAGTTAACCCAAAAGGCATGACTAACCACTCATATAAACCGAACTTAGTTTTAAATGCTGTTTTCCATTCATCTCCCAATTTCATACGAATTTGATGGTATCCACTACGCAAATCAACTTTGGAGAATACCATCAAATTGGTATGAAATTGGGGGATGAATGGAAAACAGCATTTAAAACAAAGTTTGGATTATATGAGTGGTTAGTCATGCCTTTTGGGTTAACTAATGCACCTAGTACTTTCATGAGATTAATGAACGAAGTTTTACGTGCTTTCATTGGACGATTTGTGGTAGTCTATTTTGATGATATACTGATTTATAGCAGATCTTTGGAGGAACATTTGGAACATTTACGTGCTGTTTTTATTGCTTTACGTGATGCACGTTTGTTTGGTAACCTTGGGAAGTGCACCTTTTGCACCGACCGAGTATCTTTTCTTGGCTATGTTGTTACTCCACAGGGAATTGAAGTTGATAAAGCCAAGATTGAAGCTATTGAGAGTTGGCCACAGCCCAAAACGGTCACTCAAGTGAGGAGTTTTCTTGGACTCGCTGGTTTCTATAGGCGTTTTGTGAGAGATTTCAGCACCATTGCTGTACCTCTCAATGAGCTTACAAAGAAGGATGTGCCTTTTGTTTGGGGTACCTCACAGGAAGAAGCCTTCACGGTATTGAAAGATAAGTTGACACATGCTCCTTTACTCCAATTTCCTGATTTTAATAAGACTTTTGAGCTTGAATGTGATGCTAGTGGAATTGGATTAGGAGGTGTTTTATTACAAGATGGCAAACCTGTTGCATACTTTTCTGAAAAATTGAGTGGGCCTAGTCTGAACTATTCTACTTATGATAAAGAATTATATGCTCTTGTTCGGACCTTAGAAACATGGCAACATTATTTATGGCCCAAAGAATTTGTTATACATTCTGATCATGAATCTTTGAAACACATTAAAAGTCAAGCAAAACTGAACCGTAGACATGCTAAATGGGTTGAATTTATTGAGACTTTCCCTTATGTCATTAAACACAAGAAGGGTAAAGAAAATGTTATTGCTGATGCATTGTCTCGTCGTTATACTATGCTTTCCCAACTTGACTTTAAAATATTTGGTTTGGAGACCATCAAAGATCAATATGTGCATGATGCTGAATTTAAAGATGTATTGCAGAATTGTAAGGAAGGGAGAACATGGAACAAGTTCGTCGTTAACGATGGATTTGTGTTTCGTGCTAACAAGCTATGCATTCCAGCTAGCTCCGTTCGTCTTTTGTTGTTGCAGGAGGCGCATGGAGGAGGATTAATGGGACACTTTGGCGTGAAGAAGACGGAGGATATACTTGCTACACATTTCTTTTGGCCAAAGATGAGACGGGATGTTGAGCGTTTTGTTGCTCGCTGCACTACATGTCAAAAAGCTAAGTCACGACTCAATCCTCATGGTTTATATATGCCTTTGCCTGTACCTAGTGTTCCTTGGGAGGATATATCTATGGACTTTGTTTTAGGTTTACCTCGAACAAAGAAGGGGAGGGATAGCATATTTGTTGTCGTGGATAGGTTCTCGAAAATGGCACACTTGATACCATGTCATAAAAGCGATGATGCTGTTAATGTTGCTGATTTGTTCTTTCGTGAAATTATACGCTTGCATGGTGTGCCAAATACTATTGTTTCAGATCGTGATACTAAATTTCTTAGCCACTTTTGGAGATGTTTATGGGCTAAGTTGGGGACTAAACTGCTTTTTAGTACTACATGTCACCCCCAAACTGATGGACAAACTGAAGTAGTCAATAGAACATTGTCTACTATGCTTAGGGCTGTTTTGAAGAATAACAAGAAAATGTGGGAAGAATGCTTGCCTCATATTGAATTTGCTTATAATCGTTCATTGCATTCTACTACTAAGATGTGTCCTTTTGAAATTGTGTATGGTTTCCTTCCTCGTGCACCAATTGATTTGTTGCCTCTTCCATCTTCGGAGAAGGTTAATTTTGATGCTAAACAACGTGCTGAATTGATCTTAAAAATGCATGAGTTAACTAAGGAGAACATTGAGCGTATTGATAGAGGCGAGGGTGTCCTGATCTTTCGATGAGATGATATCTATCGTTTTTGGTGGAGTAGACTTTGACGATCCGACTACGAACGAGCGAGGACGTCGCGCCTTAGCAATCGCTAAACCAACTCCGAGAGGTTATTGACCACGCCGGAGCACAATCAACCTGACCCCGAGGGTCTATCTCCTGCAAGCAAACGAAGAACAAGCAAGAAACTAAGATTTGCAATCTGGATATTGCGAATATAAGATGAAAGCTTTATTGATCGAGGTGGGGTTCTGTGACGTCTTGGTCTGGTCGTTGAACACAAACGAAGTACGCGAAGTTGCAGCTATGGCGAACTTTTAATCTAAACAAAACCCAAAGTCTAAACGGTGCCCTAAGGGCTGTATATATGGAGGAAGAGGAGGGGATTTCGTGGCCCTTGAAGGAGGGGTCCGAAACCAACCCTATCTCTTGTTTCCCCACACATACGGACTCTAAAAACAGCCTATACTCGAGTATTTCGAAATTACATGGGCCTGGCCCAATAATAAGGTGACGCAGCACCTATAATAGCCTCTGGACGAAATTTATGAAGTGACATCTTGTATATTTCGTCCAAGGCTTCCTGCACTCATTATGGTGGCTTCAAAGTCCTGAAATCATCACTTGTAACTCCGTTCTTGTTCCCCTTGTGCATGCCATCATCTCCATGCTTGAACTTTCTCCAAGGTTCCTCTTTCTTGTCCAAGCTAGGCCCTTCATTTGTAAGCAAAACAAATGTATCCAATTTAGGCAGCATCATATTCTCATGAACTTTAGAATCATTACCAAGAAACGAAAGTACCTGATATTTTAATTGACGTGCGCGAGCTCTAGTAATTGGTCCAGTATGTATAGAAGCAGGGGCTGTGGGTGTAACAATGGTATTGATGTCCTCATCACACTAGCATCACATTCAAGCTCAAAAGTCTTATTAAAATCAGGAAGTTGGAGTAAAGGAGCATGTGTCAACTTATCTTTCAATACCGTGAAGGCTTCTTCCTGTGAGGTACCCCAAACAAAAGGCACATCCTTCTTTGTAAGCTCATTGAGAGGTGCAGCAATGGTGCTGAAATCTCTCACAAAACGCCTATAGAAACCAGCGAGTCCAAGAAAACTCCTCACTTGAGTGACCGTTTTGGGCTGTGGCCAACTCTCAATAGCTTCAATCTTGGCTTTATCAACTTCAATTCCCTGTGGAGTAACAACATAGCCAAGAAAAGATACTCGGTCGGTGCAAAAGGTGCACTTCCCAAGGTTACCAAACAAACGTGCATCACGTAAAGCAATAAAAACAGCACGTAAATGTTCCAAATGTTCCTCCAAAGATCTGCTATAAATCAGTATATCATCAAAATAGACTACCACAAATCGTCCAATGAAAGCACGTAAAACTTCGTTCATTAATCTCATGAAAGTACTAGGTGCATTAGTTAACCCAAAAGGCATGACTAACCACTCATATAATCCAAACTTTGTTTTAAATGCTGTTTTCCATTCATCCCCCAATTTCATACCAATTTGATGGTATTCTCCAAAGTTGATTTGCGTAGTGGATACCATCAAATTCGTATGAAATTGGGAGATGAATGGAAAACAGCATTTAAAACTAAGTTCGGTTTATATGAGTGGTTAGTCATGCCTTTTGGGTTAACTAATGCACCTAGTACTTTCATGAGATTAATGAACGAAGTTTTACGTGCTTTCATTGGACGATTTGTGGTAGTCTATTTTGATGATATACTGATTTATAGCAGATCTTTGGAGGAACATTTGGAACATTTACGTGCTGTTTTTATTGCTTTACGTGATGCACGTTTGTTTGGTAACCTTGGGAAGTGCACCTTTTGCACCGACCGAGTATCTTTTCTTGGCTATGTTGTTACTCCACAGGGACTTGAAGTTGATAAAGCCAAGATTGAAGCTATTGAGAGTTGGCCACAGCCCAAAACGGTCACTCAAGTGAGGAGTTTTCTTGGACTCGCTGGTTTCTATAGGCGTTTTGTGAGAGATTTCAGCACCATTGCTGCACCTCTCAATGAGCTTACAAAGAAGGATGTGCCTTTTGTTTGGGGTACCTCACAGGAAGAAGCCTTCACGGTATTGAAAGATAAGTTGACACATGCTCCTTTACTCCAATTTCCTGATTTTAATAAGACTTTTGAGCTTGAATGTGATGCTAGTGGAATTGGATTAGGAGGTGTTTTATTACAAGATGGCAAACCTGTTGCATACTTTTCTGAAAAATTGAGTGGGCCTAGTCTGAACTATTCTACTTATGATAAAGAATTATATGCTCTTGTTCGGACCTTAGAAACATGGCAACATTATTTATGGCCCAAAGAATTTGTTATACATTCTGATCATGAATCTTTGAAACACATTAAAGTCAAGCAAAACTGAACCGTAGACATGCTAAATGGGTTGAATTTATTGAGACTTTCCCTTATGTCATTAAACACAAGAAGGGTAAAGAAAATGTTATTGCTGATGCATTGTCTCGTCGTTATACTATGCTTTCACAACTTGACTTTAAAATATTTGGTTTGGAGACCATCAAAGATCAATATGTGCATGATGCTGAATTTAAAGATGTATTGCAGAATTGTAAGGAAGGGTAGAAAACATGTTGTGTTTGCACCTGGAGATCTTGTTTGGTTACATTTGCGTAAGGATAGATTTCCTGATTTGCGCAAATCAAAGCTAATGCCACGTGCTGATGGTCCTTTTAAGGTGTTAGAGAAAATAAATGATAATGCATATAAACTTGAGCTGCCTGCAGATTTTGGGGTTAGTCCCACTTTTAACATTGCAGATCTGAAGCCTTATTTGGGTGAGGAAGATGAGCTTCCGTCGAGGACGACTTCATTTCAAGAAGGGGAGGATGATGAGGACATCAATACCATTGTTACACCCACAGCCCCTGCTTCTATACATACTGGGCCAATTACTAGAGCTCGCGCATGCCAATTAAAATATCAGGTACTTTCGTTTCTTGGTAATGATTCTAAAGTTCATGAGAATATGATGCTGCCTAAATTGGATACATTTGTTTTCTTACAAATGAAGGGCCTAGCTTGGACAAGAAAGAGGAACCTTGGAGCAAGTTCAAGCATGGAGATGATGGCATGCACAAGGGGAACAAGAACGGAGTTACAAGTGATGATTTCAGGACTTTGAAGCCACCATAATGAGTGCAGGAAGCCTTGGACGAAATATACAAGATGTCACTTCATAAATTTCGTCCAGAGGCTATTATAGGTGCTGCGTCACCTTATTATTGGGCCAGGCCCATGTAATTTCGAAATACTTGAGTATAGGCTGTTTTTAGAGTCCGTATGTGTGGGGAAACAAGAGATAGGGTTGGTTTCGGACCCCTCCTTCAAGGGCCACGAAATCCCCTCCTCTTCCTCCATATATACAGCCCTTAGGGCACCGTTTAGACTTTGGGTTTTGTTTAGATTAAAAGTTCGCCATAGCTGCAACTTCGCGTACTTCGTTTGTGTTCAACAACCAGACCAAGACGTCACAGAACCCCACCTCGATCAATAAAGCTTTCATCTTATATTCGCAATATCCAGATTGCAAATCTTAGTTTCTTGCTTGTTCTTCGTTTGCTTGCAGGAGATAGACCCTCGTGGTCAGGTTGATTGTGCTCCGGCGTGGTCAATAACCTCTCGGAGTTGGTTTAGCGATTGCTAAGGCGCGACGTCCTCGCACGTTTGTAGTCGGATCGTCAAAGTCTACTCCACCAAAAACGATAGCTATCATCTCATCGAAAGATCGGGACACCCTCGCCTCTATCACTTTTGCAAGAATCTCATGGAGGAGGACTAATGGGACACTTTGGACGCGACAAGACATTTGCTACGCTCTCCAAGAACTATTTTTGGCCCAAGATGTTTCGCGACGTTTCACGTTTCACCAACCGGTGCTCTACATGCCGCAAAGCTAAGTCTAAAGCTCAATCCCATGGTCTATATATACCACTTCCTATTCCGTACCACCCATGGGAAGATATTAGCATGGATTTTGTGCTTGGCTTGCCTAGAACTAGAAATGGCAAAGATTCCGTGCTTGTTGTTGTGGACCGATTCTCTAAGATGGCTCACTTCATCCCATGCAACAAGATAGACGATGCTTCACATGTTGCAAACCTCTTTTGTAGGGAAATATTGCGTCTCCATGGAGTACCCAAGACGATTGTCTCGGACCGCGACGTCAAGTTCCTAAGCTACTTTTGGAAGACTTTATGCACCAAGCTCGGAATCAAGCTCTTGTTCTCTTCGGCATACCATCCAAAAACCGACGGCCAAACAGAGGTGACGAACCGCACGCTCACCACTCTACTACGCGTGTTGATCAAGAGGAACATCAAGGAGTGGGAGGAGTGCCTACCCATCGACGAGTACGCCTACAACCGCGCAAGACATTCGACTACCGGCAAGTCCCCCTTCGAGGTCGTCTATGGTTTCAACCCGTTGTCCCCATTGGACATTCTTCCTCTACCACTACAAGAGCTCATCAACATGGACGCGAGTGCCTGAGTGAGCTACCTCAAGAAGATGCATGAGGATACAAGGCACACCATCGAGCGCCAAGTACAACGACTCGCGACCAAGCTCAACGTCAACAAGCAACCCATGATATTCAACATTGGAGATCTTGTGTGGTTACACCTTCGCAAGGAACGCTTCCCCAATGAAAGCAAGTCCAAACTTCTACCATGAGCCGATGGACCCTTCAAGGTGCTTGAACGCTACAACAACAACGCCTACAAGATCGACATTCCTCGCGACAAGTAATCCGTGAGCGACATATTCAACATCAAAGATCTCTCCCCGTACCATGGTGATGAGGATTTCGATCCGAGGTCGGATCTTTCCCAAGGGGGGGGGGGGAGATGATGCGGAGCATCCTATGGTCATCCCCATGGACCTATCATCGTCTCACCAAGTGCCAAGAGGACCAATGACACGAGCACGTGCAAGAGCTCTCGAGACCGAGGTGACATCTCTCTTTAATGAACTTCCATATGAATCATGTGAGACATGGGTACTACCTCAAACGGAAATGCTATGCATGCTCAGGTACCTAGAGGAACCCCCCGAAGATGCACGAGAAGACGGACAAGTCCCCAAGTTCACGGATGAAGAGGAACGGCGGAAGGAACTGGAGAAGCCCCCAGGACCCGGACATCCGGCCCCTGGAGCATCTACAGCAGCAGCAGCTCGGCCGACCAGCTACAGGGCCTGGACATCCGGCCGGCCCCCGGACATCTGGCCCGACAGCCCCGGAAATCCGGCGCCCCCACCGGACATCCGGCGCCCCGTCACAGAACCCCCAGAAGCTGAACCATGTCAGCCCGGACATCCGGCTCTTCCCGAGCCGCCGGACATCCGGCCCCCTGCCCGGACATCCGGACACCACCTGTCCAGAGAGCTTCGAGACCGGCGCCAGACCAGCCCGGACATCCGGCCCGTCGCCCGGACATCCGGCCCCCCTGCCTGCGTGCAGTGCATCTGGGCCGAGGCCCATGTACCCCTTCGCCCCTTAGACTATATATACTCCCCCTCCACCTATGTTTTAGGGTTAGCATTGTGATAGCTCATTTGAGAGATAGAGCTTTGCTCATCCATCCTGATCTACTCCTCCGAGAGAGACCGTGCCTCTACGGAGAAGATCCACTTGGATTCAAGACCCCTAACGGGACGAACTCAAGACCTCCTCACGGAGAAGAACCGGTTACCCTATGTATCATCCTTTGTTGGATTTGGATCGTGTATCTCTTTGTGTTTCGAGGATCTAGCACATGTGTGATCGTTTCTCGTTGGTTTGAGTGATTTCTCTCGTTTTCCCCTCGTGTTTCCCCTCGTGTTCTTCGTAGGATCTCTCCAATCGTGAAAGATCGGGCCCTAGGGTTCTACCCTATATCAGAGTGTGATGTGGTTCCCATGTCCGTTTGCCACGCCCTACTTGGACGGCCTTGGAAATTTGACCGCGGCGTCATCCACAATGGGCGAACCAAGCACTATAGCTTTAAGATGAAGGGAAAGGAGTACATGCTACGACCTATGTCACCGAGCCAAGTGATGGCCGACAAGCAAGCAACCACACATCATGGAGAGAATAGTGAGAGAGCGAGCCACCAAAAAGAGAGTGAGAGCCATAAGCCCAAAATGAGTGCCTCCAGGATGAGCAATAAAAACACTTGGTGCTTCTAGCTACTAAAAAAGACATGAGAGAAGTGTGTGAGAACCCATCTAGTGTCATACACTATGTCCTATTGTGCAAAGACGAAGTAACAAGAACTAACACTTCTCACCATCTACCTTTAGTGTTGTCTCAGTTATTGCAGGAATATATGGACGTTTCCCCCGATGACATACCTTCGGGTCTACCACCACTACAAGGCATCGAACACCGCATTGACCTCATCCCCGACGCACCTTTACCGAACAAGGCACCGTACCGCGTCAACCCCGAAGAAACCAAGGAAATACAAAGGCAAGTACAACACCTCATTGACAATGGACACATATGCGAGAGCGTAAGCCCTTGTGTCGTTCTGGTTATTCTTGTGCCTAATAAAGATGGTAGTTTTCGCATGGGTTTCGATTGCAGACCCATAAATGCTATCACCATTCGCTATAGGCATCCCATTCCATGCCTTGAACATATGCTAGATGAGCTTAGCGGAGCCACCATTTTCTCCAAAATTGATCTTAAAAGTGGCTATTACCAAATCCGCATCGACGAAGGTGATGAATGGAAAACCGCTTTCAAAACCAAGTTTGGCTTGTATGAGTGGTTGGTCATGCCTATGGGCTTATCCGAAGCACCCGACACTTTCATGCGTGTGATGCATTACGTTCTTCGCAAATACATTGGCATAGTTGTTGTGGTCTACTTTGATGATATACTTGTGTTTAGCGATTCTCTAGAAGATCATGTCACCCATCTTAGAGTAGCTTTGCAAACTCTTAGAAGTGAGCGCCTTTATGCTAATATGGAGAAATGCACATTTGGTGTTGACAAGCTTGTTTTCTTGGGTTTTGTTGTGTCCTCTAAGGGTGTTCATGTAGATGAAGCTAAAATTGATGCTATTAAAACTTGGTCACAACCAACTAACTTGCAACAAGTGCATAACTTCTTTGGCTTAGCAGGTTTCTATCGTCACTTGGTGAAGGATTTTAGCACCATTGCATCACCATCGCACGCATACAGCAAGAAGAATGCACCATTTGTTTGGGGACCATCCCAAGATACCGCATTTCATGAGCTTAAGAATTTGCTTACACATGCTCCATTGCTTGCATTGCCCAATTTTGATAAAACTTTTGAAGTACATTGCAACACTAGCGGTAATGGCATAGGAGGTGTGTTAATGCAAGAGAAGCGCCCAATCGCATACTTTAGTGAGAAACTTTCCAGAGCGCAACTTAACTATCCCATTTATGACAAAGAACTATATGATTTAGTGAGGGTCTTGCATGTGTGGGAGCATTATCTTCGTCCGCGTGAATTTGTCATCCATACGGATCATGAGACGCTTAAATACCTTAAAGGTAAAACTAAATTGAATAAGCGACATGCCAAATGGAGTGAGTTCATTGAGTCATTTCCTTATGTTATCAAGTACATCAAAGGCAAGGAAAATATTGTTGCGGATGCTCTTTCCCGCAAGTGCATGGATGTAACTCAACTTGAATTGACTGTCATAGGATTTGAGCACATTAAAGACTTGTATGCACATGATGTTTCATTTGCTATTCCTTATGCCAAATGCTTGAAGCGTACTTCTTGGGATTGATATTACATCAAGGATGATTATCTAATGAGAGCTAACAAGCTTTGTATCCCCAAGTCTTCTCTTTGTTTGTTGCTTTTGCAAGAGGCTCACAGTGGAGGACCTATGGGACACTTTGGACGCGACAAGACATTTGCTACGCTCTCCAAGAACTACTTTTGGCCCAAGATGTTTCGTGACGTCTCACGCTACACCAACCGATGCTCTACATGTCGCAAAGCTAAGTCTAAAGCTCAATCCCATGTCTCTATATGCCACTTCCTATTCCGTATCACCCATGGGAAATATTGGTATGTATTTTGTGTTTGGTTTGCCTAGAACTCAAAATTGAAAAGATTCGGTATTTGTTGTTGTTTACCATTTCTCTAAGATGGCACACTTTATTCCATGTAACAAGATAGACGATGCTTCACATGTTGCAAATCTCTTTTGTAGGGAAATCTTGCGTCCACATGGAGTGCCTAGGACTATTGTGTCGGACCGCGACGTCAAGTTCCTTAGCTACTTTTGGAAGACGCTATGTGCCAAGCACGGAATCAAGCTACTCTTCTCTTCGGCATACCATCCGCAAACCGACGCCCAAACGGAAGTCACCAACCGGACGCTATGTACACTTCTTCGAGTCTTGATCAAGAAGAACATCAAGGAGTGGGAGGAATGCTTACCCATCACCGAGTACGCCTACAATCAAGCAAGACACTCTACTACCGGCAAGTTCCCCTTCGAGGTTGTCTATGGATTCAATCCATTGCCCCCATTGGACATTCTACCGCTACCTCTACAAGAGCGGATCAACATGGACGCGAGTGCGCGCACAAGCTATCTCAAGAAGGTGCATGAAGATACAAGACAAGCAATCGTGTGCCAAGTACACCACCTCGCGACCAAGCGCAACATCAACAAGCAACCCATGATATTCAACATTGGAGATCTTGTGTGGTTACACCTTCGCAAGGACCGCTTCCCCAACGAACGCAAGTCCAAGCTACTACCTCGAGCCGACAGACGCTTCAAGGTGCTAGCACGATACAACAACAACGCCTACAAGATCGACATCCCACGTGACAAGTACAACGTGAGTGACATCTTCAATGTCACGGACCTATCTCCCTTCCATGGTGATGAAGATTTCGATCCAAGGTTGGATCTTTCCCAAGGGGGGGAGATGATGCGGAGCATCCCAAGGTCGAGGAAATATGAGTGGGAGAAAGAGAAGAACTAGACCAAATGTACCTTAACCGATGTTGAAGATGGATCAATGATCACTCAATAATGTAACAAGGAAATATCACAATTGGTATCGATCTCGTCAATTTCTCACACCTACACAAATAAGGCTTATGGAGTAGCTTGGTGAGGATAGTGGCAAAAAAATTTGATGCAAAATGTTAGCAAGAGTCAATAATGTTGAAAGAGATTCACAAATTCACAAGTGAAACAAGTAGACCAATAGCAAAGAATGGCACATGGAAACACACACACTGATAGATAAATGTGGTCGTGCAACCAAGGAACGAGCTCAAAATGTGGAATCCACGGATAATGCTCTTGTTGCACAACTCTAGAGAGACGCTAGCACAATTGCTCAATAGGCGGATACGACACTTGTGCACAACCTATAGGAGACAAAAATACAATGACTTCTATCCCAAGTATACTATGTATATATGGTTCCCGGTGTTTCTCTCAAGATGATCCAATATGATCTTATATGCAATGTGGTATGATGCTATGGCTCTTGCTTACAAGCTTCTTTGCTCTTTCTCTTTTGCTTAAAAGCTTTATTCTTTTTTTATATGGCCACTATGCGAAATGCACAAACCAAGATAGCAAATGTGTATATGCGGGAACAATCTTGTGACACAAGAGATGATATGATGATACCAATATGATATGGTATGTATGCAATGGAAGGGCGGATCACTAATGTGCACAAGTAACGTTGCCGGCAATACTCAAAGGCTAGTCTCGATAGGCAAGTGACACAAAATGGGCTAGGGGTTAGCAATGCAATTGCAAGGGGAAATATACAATGGTGTCGTCGAGGTTACCGTCAATGGTTTATCGTGTGTACATAAGGACGGGTTATGATGAAGTGGTCATTGTCGATGTCGGGACTGGGGCGATGATGAGTGGCGGTGGTGTCGATGTCGAAACATTCCTAATTAGCCGAAATACCTTAGGAAACCGAAAAACCGCGAGCTCAAAATCTCAAACGTCAAATGTCAAAATGGTGGTAGCGGGAATGCGGTGGTGGTTGAGGAAGTATTGGTGGAAACCCGGTCAAAATGGGTTAAGGTGGAAGGGTATGATGGGCTATACACGGTGTCGGAGTTGAAAGCACAGTCCCTAAGTAGCCGAAACACCTTAGGAGACACAACTCACAACACAAACAAAATTGGGTTAAGTTGGGGTGGCGGAAGTGTATGGTTGTGGTTGATGAAGAAGCAACTGTCCCTAAGTAGCCGAAACACCTTAGGAGACTCGAATCACAACTCAAACAACCTCAAATGCTAAGTGGAACAAAAATGGGTTAGGTTGCGAAAGTCGGTGGTGGTTATGCGGATGATATGGTGGAAGCCCTAGGCAAAGATGCCAAAGTTCCAAAAATTTGATGGAGTCAAATGAAGGTGGTAGTATTTTTATAGGATGGGGGATGTTAATAGCTTCAAAACGAGCTATAGAACGTCAAAATCAGACTCCAGATGAATTAGTTACGGACAAAACGGTGAAACGGGAAAGGCTGAAGTTACAGGGGCCAGATGTCCGGGGGCAAGGCCGGATTTCTGGGACCCTCTGTCCAGAACCGCGCGCGAATGGCGCTCCAGGAGCCGGATGTCCGGGCCTACGGGCCGGATGTCCGGGGGCCCAGATGTCCGGGGCCACGGGCCGGATGTCCGGGCTCCAGATCCGAGGATGAACTCGGGGAACTCGATTTTTGGGGCGGAAATTGATGATTTCGGGGGCAGAATTGCGGAGATTTCATTGATGAAAAGTTGGGAAACTTGGGGAAAAGCTAGATCCACTTGAAACCAAGCAAATCCATGGATCAAAATCAACAAAACCTCATCAAACCAACAAATCACAAAAAAAATTGGGGGCTATTTTTGGTGGGGAATTTTTGAAATTGGGACAAAATTAACAAAAGAAGGCTAGAAAACGAAGGGGAGGCTCCAAATTCGTGATCAACGTGGCTCATGATACCAAGATGATGTAGGGTAGAACCCTAGATGCCCGACCTTTCATGATTGGAGCGGATCCCGCGATGAACACGAAGAACACGAGGGAAAAAACATGAGGGAAAACACGAGAGAAATCACTCAAACCAACGAGATTCGATTACACATGTGCTAGATCCTCGAAACACAAAGAGATACACGATCAAAGGTCAACAAAGGACGATACATAGGGTAACTAGTTCATCTCCGTGAGGAGGCCTTGAGGGGGTCTTCCCGTGAGGGGTCTTGAATCCGCTTGGGGGATCTTCTCCGAAGAGGCCGTGGACTCCAATGGAGAAGTAACCAAGTGGATGAGCAAAGCTCTATCTCTCAAATGAGCTAATCCTTTGCTAACCCTAACTAGGAGGAGGTAGGGGAGTATATATAGTCTAAGGGGCGATGGGGTACATGGGCTGCGGCCCAGATGCACTGCACGCAGGCAGGAGGGGCTGGATGTCCGGGCGTCGGGCCAGATGTCCGGGCCTTCCCGAGACGCCGGATGTCCGGGCTATCGGGCTGGATGTCCGGGCTATCGGGCCGGATGTCCGGGCTGGCCTGGCGCCGTTCAGTTGCTCTCTGGATATAGGGGGGCCGGATATCCAGGCGGGGAGGTCGGATGTCCGGGGCTTCAGGAGGAGCCGGATGTCCGGGGCATGGGGCCGGATGTCCGGGCTATCGGGGTCGCTTCCGGAGCTCTCTAGATAGGAAGGGGCCGGATTTCCGGGGGTCGGGCCGGTTGTCCGGGCTGGGCCGGATGTCCAGAGCCTTTAGGACCTTGACGTTCTTCTTCGTCGAGCTTCTTCATCCATGTACATGGGGACTTGTCCAATGTTCCGAGCATCTCCATGGTCGTCTCCTCGGTTCCTAAGCACATATAGTATCTTTGCATGAGGTAGCAACCATGTCTCGCACGAATGGAGAGGGAAAGCATTTAGGAGCGGGTTCACCTTGTGTCCAATGGGGTATGCTTGAGATCTCGTCGTAGGTCCACTTGGGGCTTGAGGAGTAGTCGTAGTGTACATGGGGATGATCGTAGGATGCTCCGCATCAAGAGGCTATGGAGGGAGGAGGGGGAGGAAGGAGGGGTTGTGGAGGGAGGAGGGGCTGTTGATGGAGGAGGAGGGGCGGCTAGAGGAGGGAGGAGCAGGGGGAGGGATGAGGGGAGGAGAGGCGCCTAGAGGAGGGAGGAGTGGGTCGGAGGAGGGAGGAGGGGCAGCTAGAGGAGGGAGGAGGAAGAGGAGAAGAGGGAGGCTTACCGAGGTCGGAGGATGGCGGCGACGCCGGCAGCAATGCGGTGACGGCGGTAGCAATGCGGCGACAGCGGCGATGGCAGGAGGAGGACGGCCGCGACGGTGTGACAGTGAGACAGGAGAGTGAGGAAACGGGCGGGCGCGCGGGAGGATAAGGCTGGATTAGCAATAGCGCGTGCCACGGACAGGCGCTACTACTATCTAGTTAGCAGTAGCGCGGTTACCACGGGGGCGCTACTACTATAACTAGCTTGTTGTCAACGGTGTGGCATGTATAGTGGTAGCGCGTTTTATTATCGCCGCGCTACTGATATGCACATAGCAGTAGCGCTCTTTGTGCACACACGATGCTGCTAATGAGCAGTAGCGCCTCCTTTCATCCCGCGCTACTGATATGCTTCTGTGTATAAGGTTTTCCCTAGTAGTGTTGTTCCATGTTCTCCCTTCTTTACAATTCTGCATCACATCGTTAAATTCAGCATCATGCACATATTGATCTTTGATGGTCTCCAAAGCAAATATTTTAAAGTCAAGTGACGGTGTGGTGAGAACTAGGGTCCCACAAACCTTCTGAGCATGGGTCATTGACAGTACTCAGCAACAATCGGCAAACACTACTACCGCGTGGGGAGCTTCTCTCTCGTGACGATGATCAAGATTCAAGATACCAGCAAGGTACATTCCCGGCAAGTTACCTTCCCGACAAACCTGAAGCCGGAAAGTGAAGACCCGGCAAGCTCCCTTCATCCTTCCACCGCTCAACCTTAGCAACATGCTAGTCACCTATCAAGTAGGTGTCGAGCGGGCACGCTGTTAGGTGAAGCTTGTCGGGGCATGTGGCATCTCGCCGCTTGAAGATTACCTTTATTTGACACCCGTCTCAGTGCAGTCCAACATATATTTACCCTATGTATTTACTACTTTGCCACTTTGGTAACCCCTTTTCATCATAGAAGGAGGCCCATGGCGACTTTAGTGGGGGTCAGACCCCAGATCATTAGCAGTAACCTAGCTGCGCCCCCGAGGCCGCGCTCCCTGTAATGGCAGGGATTCCTCGTATGCAATGAATCCACCCAAAGCAGGAGTAGGGTTTTACACCTCATGGCGGCCCGAACCTGGGTAAAAATCCGACCATGTGAGCTCTGAGGCCGCTGCTGCTCTTTGCGTGTCGCGCGCCCCCGCCGAACGTAGGAAAGGGGCCTTCTCCGGTCCCATTGGTGTTCGTTCCGCATGACATCTTTGGCGCGCTAGGTAGGGGCGTCGCGCATGTGAATCTGCATTGGCCATATCAGCAGGTTCATGTACTTCACCAGGCAATGGCGTCTTCTTCATCAAACTCGGTTCATCCCCGAGTGATGGACCATGGCGTCTCCCTCATACTTCAGAAAAAAAGTTCCAGAACTTTAGTTGTTGTCTGTTTTATAAGTCTTTTCATTGATAGCATTTTTGTACATAACTTGTGCGCAAAGGGGCATCCTTGGAATATTTCGCGCTCTTGGCTGTTCTGGTCTGTCTAGCAACGTCGATGTAGCTGCGTTTGTTTCTGGAGTGTTAACCTGCTGATGAGGACATCAATACCATTGTTACACCCACAGCCCCTGCTGCTATACATACTGGACCAATTACTAGAGCTCGCGCACACCAATTAAATTATCAGGTACTTTCGTTTCTTGGTAATGATTCTAATGTTCATGAGAATATGATGCTGCCTAAATTGGATACATTTGTTTTGCTTACAAATGAAGGGCCTAGCTTGGACAAGAAAGAGGAACCTTGGAGCAAGTTCAAGCATGGAGATGATGGCATGCGCAAGGGGAACAAGAACGGAGTTACAAGTGATGATTTCAGGACTTTGAAGCCACCATAAGGAGTGCAGGAAGCCTTGGACGAAATATACAAGATGCCACTTCATAAATTTCGTCCAGAGGCTATTATAGGTGCTGCGTCACCTTATTATTGGGCCAGGCCCATGTAATTTCGAAATACTTGAGTATAGGCTATTTTTAGAGTCCGTATGTGTGGGGAAACAAGAGATAGGGTTGGTTTCGGACCCCTCCTTCAAGGGCCACAAAATCCCCCCCCTCTTCCTCCATATATACAGCCCTTAGGGCACCGTTTAGACTTTGGGATTTGTTTAGTTAAAAGTTAGCCATTGCAACTTCGTGTACTTCGTTTGTGTCCAACGACCAGACCAAGACCGCTTTCGGATCCCCACCTTTATCAATACTTCATCTATATTCGCAATATTCAGATTGCATTATCATATTCTTGCTTGTTCTTCGATTGCGTGCAGGAATAGACCTTCGTGGTCAGGCTGATCGTGCTTTCAGCATCGTCAGTAACCTCGGGAGATTGGTTTAGCGATTGCTAAGGCACAACGTCGTGCACGTTTGTAGTCGGATCGTTAAAGTCGACTCCACCAAATCGATAGTTATCATCTCATCGAAAGATCGGGACACCCCCTCCTCTATCAAGTGGTATCAGATTCCCAGGTTGCTCGGTGAGATTTACAGTTTTCGTAGTTTAGATCGAGTCTGTTCTTCATACCTACAGTCCAGGAAAAAGCCAAAAAAAAAATTTAGGGTTAGTTTATCATATCCGAACCAATCTGAGCCTTTGCATAATCTTTTTAGGGTTTTTGCTTTGTTGAATTTGCGGTTGCATCGTCGTGTCAAGTTGCTGGTCTTAGCGTCTAGTTCTTTGAGTTTCGAGTTCTGTTCACAAGTTGTCACGCCGCCACCGCACCATCATCATCGCCCCTACCATATACCACCACAGATTATCTGCTATTTCTCTGAGTCCATATACCACCACCGATCCGAGTCCATATACCACCACCGATCCGAGTCCATATACCACCACCAATCCGAGCCCACATATACTACCGTCATATACCATCACCAGTCCGAGTTCCACCATATTCATCTCTGCCACCAGTCCTAGTCCGAGTCCAGTATTTATTCCTTTATTTTAGAGTTCCAGATCACGCGATACTACGAGTCGTGAACAAGTCGGATTCCCCAATTTTCGTGCTACCCGCAGAAGAAAAATAGTTCCAGTTTAAAAAAAAAACTAAGTCTGGAAAATTCTGGCTAGGCAGTTTTTAGACCATTTGTAGACTTTTTCGAAAAAAAATTGTTGCGGAGCAAAAAAAAAAAGAGGAAAAAAAAGTGCAAAAAAAAAAATTCAGAGTGTGCTCCTCCCTTGTTTACGTGCAGCGCCGTGATTTTTGTTAGTGTTCTAGGCTCGCGTCTCTAGCACGGTCTAGCCTAGGACCAGCACAGTACCGTCGTTGAGAGTTTATTCAACATTGCATCTCTGAATTGATTATTGCTGACCCTTTTTGCTACCATATCATAAGCCTTCCCAGCTCCACATACATCTACATCGTGCGTTTGACACCACCTGGCAATCGCTCTGTCCAAGCTCTGAGAGTTTTGACTACAAAGGTTGCCGATCACCACCTGCTGCTGGGTAAGAACTGGTAAGAATTTGAGATTTGCTTGACGGATTTGTGACACCACACCACACCACCACCACTTTCTAGTAGTCTGTTGATGAGGACATCAATACCATTGTTACACCCACAGCCCCTGCTTCTATACATACTGGACCAATTACTAGAGCTCGCGCACGCCAATTAAAATATCAGGTACTTTCGTTTCTTGGTAATGATTCTAAAGTTCATGAGAATATGATGCTGCCTAAATTGGATACATTTGTTTTGCTTACAAATGAAGGGCCTAGCTTGGACAAGAAAGAGGAACCTTGGAGCAAGTTCAAGCATGGAGATGATGGCATGCACAAGGGGAACAAGAACGAAGTTACAAGTGATGATTTCAGGACTTTGAAGCCACCATAATGAGTGCAGGAAGCCTTGGACAAAATATACAAGATGTCACTTCATAAATTTCGTCCAGAGGCTATTATGGGTGCTGCGTCACCTTATTATTGGGCCAGGCCCATGTAATTTCGAAATACTTGAGTATAGGCTGTTTTTAGAGTCCGTATGTGTGGGGAAACAAGAGATAGGGTTGGTTTCGGACCCCTCCTTCAAGGGCCACGAAATCCCCTCCTCTTCCTCCATATATACAGCCCTTAGGGCACCGTTTAGACTTTGGGTTTTGTTTAGATTAAAAGTTCGCCATAGCTGCAACTTCGCGTACTTCGTTTGTGTTCAACGACCAGACCAAGACGTCACAGAACCCCACCTTGATCAATAAAGCTTTCATCTTATATTCGCAATATCCAGATTGCAAATCTTAGTTTCTTGCTTGTTCTTCGTTTGCTTGCAGGAGATAGACCCACGTGGTCAGGTTGATTGTGCTCCGGCGTGGTCAATAACCTCTCGGAGTTGGTTTAGCGATTGCTAAGGCGCGACGTCCTCGCACGTTCGTAGTCGGATCGTCAAAGTCTACTCCACCAAAAACGATAGCTATCATCTCATCGAAAGATCGGGACACCCTCGCCTCTATCAAGTGGTATCAGATTCCCAGGTTGCTCGGTGAGATTTACAGTTTTTCGTAGTTTAGATCGAGTCTGTTCTTCATACCTACAGTCCAGGAAAAAGCCAAAAAAAAAATTTTTTAGGGTTAGTTCATCATATCCGAACCAATCTGAGCCTTTGCATAATCTTTTTAGGGTTTTTGCTTTGTTGAATTTGCGGTTGCATCGTCGTGTCAAGTTGCTGGTCTTAGCATCTAGTTCTTTAGAGTTTCGAGTTCTGTTCACAAGTTGTCACGCCGCCGCCGCACCATCATCATCGCCCCTACCATATACCACCACAGCTTATCTGCTATTTCTCTGAGTCCATATACCACCACCGATCCGAGTCCATATACCACCACCGATCCGAGTCCATATACCACCACCAATCCGAGCCAACATATACTACCGTCATATACCATCACCAGTCCGAGTTCCACCATATTCATCTCTGCCACCAGTCCTAGTCCGAGTCCAGTATTTATTCCTTTATTTTAGAGTTCCAGATCACGCGATACTACGAGTCGTGAACAAGTCGGATTCCCCAATTTTCGTGCTACCCGCAGAGGAAAAATAGTTCCAGTTTCAAAAAAAAAAAAAATCAGTGTGTGCTCCTCCCTTGTTTACGTGCAGCGCCGTGATTTTTGTTAGTGTTCTAGGCTCACGTCTCTAGCACGGTCTAGCCTAGGACCAGCACAGTACCGTCGTTGAGAGTTTATTCAACATTGCATCTCTGAATTGATTATTGCTGACCCTTTTTGCTACCATATCATAAGCCTTCCCAGCTCCACATACATCTACATCGTGCGTTTGACACCACCTGGCAATCGCTCTGTCCAAGCTCTGAGAGTTTTGACTACAAAGGTTGCCGATCACCACCTGCTGCTGGGTAAGAACTGGTAAGAATTTGAGATTTGCTTGACGGATTTGTGACACCACACCACACCACCACCACTTTCTAGTAGTCTGTAGGATCATATTCTTGTGTGTTTCTATTGCTGCTAACCATGGCAGGATCACAAGCCGATGAGATTGACTGGGAGAACATGACGAACAAGGAGTTGCATGATAAATTTCAGCAAATGATGAGTGGCCAGGTGGGAGATGTGCTAAACGGATTTGAAGAGGCCATGGAGAAGATAGATGGCATGGAGAAGTCGTTCGAGACAAAGCTGGATAACAAGTTTAATGAATTGCTCACGCGTCTTCCCCAACCACCACCGGCTGCACCTGTCGCACCTCTGCAACGACAACAACAACGCCCCCTTCCAAATCAGTTCGGACGAGCGAAGCGTGTTCCTCTTGAGGATGGCCAAACTTCTGGTGCTGCTGTACCTACTGTTGATGCTTCTTTGGCTCCTGCTCCTGCTGCTGCTGGTGCCGAGGAGGAGGATGATTACGCGGGCGATTATGAGGATGAGGTTGATCAAAATCATAACTACGTGCAACCACCAGCACCAGGTCGAACACATGCAAATAATCGCAATGGTAGGTCTGCACCACCACTTCAGGTACGAGATCATGACCATCTTCCTAAATTAAAATTGAATATTCCACCATTCGAGGGTAGATATGTTCCTGATATATATCTTACTTGGGAGTTAGAAACTGAACAACGTTTTACATGTTTACAATATCCCGAGGAACGACGTGTTGCTGCTGCTGTTTGTGCTTTCACTAGTTTTGCATGTGTATGGTGGTCTGAACATTGTAGATTATATCCTATTCCAGCTACGTGGGCTGCTTTGAAAACTGCTATGCGTACTCGTTGGGTTCCACCATATTATCAACGTGAATTACTTCAAAAATTGCAGCGCTTAAGACAAGGAAAAAATTCTGTAGAAGAATATTATCAGGAATTACAAACTGGCATGATTAGATGTGGTATTGTTGAGGAGAATGAAGCTATGCTTGCACGTTTCATGGGTGGATTAAATAGAGAGATTCTCGTCCGAACTGATTTGGAAGGGGGCGTTGTTGTTGTCGTTGCAGAGGTGCGACAGGTGCAGCCGGTGGTGGTTGGGGAAGACGCGTGAGCAATTCATTAAACTTGTTATCCAGCTTTGTCTCGAACGACTTCTCCATGCCATCTATCTTCTCCATGGCCTCTTCAAATCTGTTTAGCACATCTCCCACCTGGCCACTCATCATTTGCTGAAATTTATCATGCAACTCCTTGTTCGTCATGTTCTCCCAGTCAATCTCGTCGGCTTGTGATCCTGCCATGGTTAGCAGCAATAGAAACACACAAGAATATGATCCTACAGACTACTAGAAAGTGGTGGTGGTGTGGTGTGGTGTCACAAATCCGTCAAGCAAATCTCAAATTCTTACCAGTTCTTACCCAGCAGCAGGTGGTGATCGGCAACCTTTGTAGTCAAAACTCTCAGGGCTTGGACAGAGCGATTGCCAGGTGGTGTCAAACACACGATGTAGATGTATGTGGAGCTGGAAAGGCTTATGATATGGTAGCAAAAAGGGTCAGCAATAATCAATTCAGAGATGCAATGTTGAATAAACTCTCAACGACGGTACTGTGCTGGTCCTAGGCTAGACCGTGCTAGAGACGCGAGCCTAGAACACTAACAAAAATCACGGCGCTGCACGTAAACAAGGGAGGAGCACACTCTGAATTTTTTTTCTTTTTCTTTTTGCACTTTTTTTTTCCTCTTTTTTTTTTTGCTCCGCAACAATTTTTTTTTGAAAAAATCTACAAATGGTCTAAAAACTGCCTAGCCAGAATTTTCCAGACTTAGTTTTTTTTTTTTGAAACTGGAACTATTTTTCTTCTGCGGGTAGCACGAAAATTGGGGAATCCGACTTGTTCACGACTCGTAGTATCGCGTGATCTGGAACTCTAAAATAAAGGAATAAATACTGGGCTCGGACTAGGACTGGTGGCAGAGATGAATATGGTGGAACTCGGACTGGTGATGGTATATGACGGTAGTATATGTGGGCTCGGATTGGTGGTGGTATATGGACTCGGATCGGTGGTGGTATATGGACTCGGATCGGTGGTGGTATATGGACTCAGAGAAATAGCAGATAAGCTGTGGTGGTATATGGTAGGGGCGATGATGATGGTGCGGCGGCGGCGTGACAACTTGTGAACAGAACTCGAAACTCTAAAGAACTAGACGCTAAGACCAGCAACTTGACACGACGATGCAACCGCAAATTCAACAAAGCAAAAACCCTAAAAAGATTATGCAAAGGCTCAGATTGGTTCGGATATGATGAACTAACCCTAATTTTTTTTTGGCTTTTTCCTCGACTGTAGGTATGAAGAACAGACTCGATCTAAACTACGAAAAACTGTAAATCTCACCGAGCAACCTGGGAATCTGATACCACTTGATAGAGGCGGGGGTGTCCCGATCTTTCGATGAGATGGTAACTATCGATTTGGTGGAGCCGACTTTGACGATCCGACTACAAACGTGCACGACGTTGCGCCTTAGCAATCGCTAAACCAATCTTCTGAGGTTACTGACGATGCTGGAAGCACGATCAGCCTGACCACGAAGGTCTATTCCTGCACGCAATCTAAGAACAAGCAAGAATATGATAATGCAATCTGAATATTGCGAATATAGATGAAGTATTGATAATGATGGGGATCCGAAAGCGGTCTTGGTCTGGTCGTTGGACACAAACGAAGTACACGAAGTTGCAATGGCTAACTTTTAACTAAACAAATCCCAAAGTCTAAACGGTGCCCTAAGGGCTGTATATATGGAGGAAGAGGGGGGGATTTTGTGGCCCTTGAAGGAGGGGTCCGAAACCAACCCTATCTCTTGTTTCCCCACACATACGGACTCTAAAAATAGCCTATACTCAAGTATTTCGAAATTACATGGGCCTGGCCCAATAATAAGGTGACGCAGCACCTATAATAGCCTCTGGACGAAATTTATGAAGTGGCATCTTGTATATTTCGTCCAAGGCTTCCTGCACTCCTTATGGTGGCTTCAAAGTCCTGAAATCATCACTTGTAACTCCGTTCTTGTTCCCCTTGCGCATGCCATCATCTCCATGCTTGAACTTGCTCCAAGGTTCCTCTTTCTTGTCCAAGCTAGGCCCTTCATTTGTAAGCAAAACAAATGTATCCAATTTAGGCAGCATCATATTCTCATGAACATTAGAATCATTACCAAGAAACGAAAGTACCTGATATTTTAATTGGCGTGCGCGAGCTCTACTAATTGGTCCAGTATGTATAGCAGCAGGGGCTGTGGGTGTAACAATGGTATTGATGTCCTCATCATCCTCCCCTTCTTGAAATGAAGTCGTCCTTGACGGAAGCTCATCTTCCTCACCCAAATAAGGCTTCAAATCTGCAATGTTAAAAGTGGGACTAACCCCAAAATCTGCAGGCAGCTCAAGTTTATATGCATTATCATTTATTTTCTCTAACACCTTAAAAGGACCATCAGCACGTGGCATTAGCTTTGATTTGCGCAAATCAGGAAATCTATCCTTACGCAAATGTAACCAAACAAGATCTCCAGGTGCAAACACAACATGTTTTCTACCCTTATCTCCAGCAAGTTTATATTTAGCATTCATACGCTCAATGTTCTCCTTAGTTAACTCATGCATTTTTACGATCAATTCAGCACGTTGTTTAGCATCAAAATTAACCTTCTCCGAAGATGGAAGAGGCAACAAATCAATTGGTGCACGAGGAAGGAAACCATACACAATTTCAAAAGGACACATCTTAGTAGTAGAATGCAATGAACGATTATAAGCAAATTCAATATGAGGCAAGCATTCTTCCCACATTTTCTTGTTATTCTTCAAAACAGCCCTAAGCATAGTAGACAATGTTCTATTGACTACTTCAGTTTGTCCATCAGTTTGGGGGTGACATGTAGTACTAAAAAGCAGTTTAGTCCCCAACTTAGCCCATAAACATCTCCAAAAGTGGCTAAGAAATTTCGTATCACGATCTGAAACAATAGTATTTGGCACACCATGCAAGCGTATAATTTCACGAAAGAACAAATCAGCAACATTAACAGCATCATCGTTTTATGACATGGTTTAAAGTGTGCCATTTTCGAGAACCTATCCACGACAACAAATATGCTATCCCTCCCCTTCTTTGTTTGAGGTAAACCTAAAACAAAGTCCATAGATATATCCTCCCAAGGAACACTAGGTACAGGCAAAGGCATATATAAACCATGAGGATTGAGTCGTGACTTAGCTTTTTGACATGTAGTGCAGCGAGCAACAAAACGCTCAACATCCCGTCTCATCTTTGGCCAAAAGAAATGTGTAGCAAGTATATCCTCCGTCTTCTTCACGCCAAAGTATCCCATTAATTGATGAGGACATCAATACCATTGTTACACCCACAGCCCCTGCTTCTATACATACTGGACCAATTACTAGAGCTCGCACACGTCAATTAAAATATCAGGTACTTTCGTTTCTTGGTAATGATTCTAAAGTTCATGAGAATATGATGCTGCCTAAATTGGATACATTTGTTTTGCTTACAAATGAAGGGCCTAGCTTGGACAAGAAAGAGGAACCTTGGAGCAAGTTCAAGCATGGAGATGATGGCATGCACAAGGGGAACAAGAACGGAGTTACAAGTGATGATTTCAGGACTTTGAAGCCACCATAATGAGTGCAGGAAGCCTTGGACGAAATATACAAGATGTCACTTCATAAATTTCGTCCAGAGGCTATTATAGGTGCTGCGTCACCCTTATTATTGGGCCAGGCCCATGTAATTTCGAAATACTTGAGTATAGGCTGTTTTTAGAGTCCGTATGTGTGGGGAAACAAGAGATAGGGTTGGTTTCGGACCCCTCCTTCAAGGGCCACGAAATCCCCTCCTCTTCCTCCATATATACAGCCCTTAGGGCACCGTTTAGACTTTGGGTTTTGTTTAGATTAAAAGTTCGCCATAGCTGCAACTTCGCGTACTTCGTTTGTGTTCAACGACCAGACCAAGACGTCACAGAACCCCACCTTGATCAATAAAGCTTTCATCTTATATTCCCAATATCCATATTGCAAATCTTAGTTTCTTGCTTGTTCTTCGTTTGCTTGCAGGAGATAGACCCTCGTGGTCAGGTTGATTGTGCTCCGGCGTGGTCAATAACCTCTCGGAGTTGGTTTAGCGATTGCTAAGGCGCGACGTCCTCGCACGTTCGTAGTCGGATCGTCAAAGTCTACTCAACCAAAAACGATAGCTATCATCTCATCGAAAGATCGGGACACCCTCGCCTCTATTAAGTGGTATCAGATTCCCAGGTTGCTCGGTGAGATTTACAGTTTTTCGTAGTTTAGATCGAGTCTGTTCTTCATACCTACAGTCCAGGAAAAAGCCAAAAAAAAAATTTAGGGTTAGTTCATCATATCCGAACCAATCTGAGCCTTTGCATAATCTTTTTAGGGTTTTTGCTTTGTTGAATTTGCGGTTGCATCGTCGTGTCAAGTTGCTGGTCTTAGCGTCTAGTTCTTTAGAGTTTCGAGTTCTGTTCACAAGTTGTCACGCCGCCGCCGCACCATCATCATCGCCCCTACCATATACCACCACAGCTTATCTGCTATTTCTCTGAGTCCATATACCACCACCGATTCGAGTCCATATACCACCACCAATCCGAGCCCACATATACTACAGTCATATACCATCACCAGTCCGAGTTCCACCAGATTCATCTCTGCCACCAGTCCTAGTCCGAGTCCAGTATTTATTCCTTTATTTTAGAGTTCCAGATCACGCGATACTACGAGTCGTGAACAAGTCGGATTCCCCAATTTTCGTGCTACCCGCAGAAGAAAAATAGTTCCAGTTTCAAAAAAAAAAAACTAAGTCTGGAAAATTCTGGCTAGGCAGTTTTTAGACCATTTGTAGACTTTTTCGAAAAAAAATTGTTGCGGAGCAAAAAAAAAAAAGAAAAAAATTCAGAGTGTGCTCCTCCCTTGTTTACGTGCAGCGCCGTGATTTTTGTTAGTGTTCTAGGCTCGCGTCTCTAGCACGGTCTAGCCTAGGACCAGCACAGTACCGTCGTTGAGAGTTTATTCAACATTGCATCTCTGAATTGATTATTGCTGACCCTTTTTGCTACCATATCATAAGCCTTCCCAGCTCCACATACATCTACATCGTGCGTTTGACACCACCTGGCAATCGCTCTGTCCAAGCTCTGAGAGTTTTGACTACAAAGGTTGCCGATCACCACCTGCTGCTGGGTAAGAACTGGTAAGAATTTGAGATTTGCTTGACGGATTTGTGACACCACACCACACCACCACCACTTTCTAGTAGTCTGTTGATGAGGACATCAATACCATTGTTACACCCACAGCCCCTGCTTCTATACATACTGGACCAATTACTAGAGCTCGCGCACGCCAATTAAAATATCAGGTACTTTCGTTTCTTGGTAATGATTCTAAAGTTCATGAGAATATGATGCTGCCTAAATTGGATACATTTGTTTTGCTTACAAATGAAGGGCCTAGCTTGGACAAGAAAGAGGAACCTTGGAGCAAGTTCAAGCATGGAGATGATGGCATGCACAAGGGGAACAAGAACGAAGTTACAAGTGATGATTTCAGGACTTTGAAGCCACCATAATGAGTGCAGGAAGCCTTGGACAAAATATACAAGATGTCACTTCATAAATTTCGTCCAGAGGCTATTATGGGTGCTGCGTCACCTTATTATTGGGCCAGGCCCATGTAATTTCGAAATACTTGAGTATAGGCTGTTTTTAGAGTCCGTATGTGTGGGGAAACAAGAGATAGGGTTGGTTTCGGACCCCTCCTTCAAGGGCCACGAAATCCCCTCCTCTTCCTCCATATATACAGCCCTTAGGGCACCGTTTAGACTTTGGGTTTTGTTTAGATTAAAAGTTCGCCATAGCTGCAACTTCGCGTACTTCGTTTGTGTTCAACGACCAGACCAAGACGTCACAGAACCCCACCTTGATCAATAAAGCTTTCATCTTATATTCGCAATATCCAGATTGCAAATCTTAGTTTCTTGCTTGTTCTTCGTTTGCTTGCAGGAGATAGACCCTCGTGGTCAGGTTGATTGTGCTCCGGCGTGGTCAATAACCTCTGGGAGTTGGTTTAGCGATTGCTAAGGCGCGACGTCCTCGCACGTTCGTAGTCGGATCGTCAAAGTCTACTCCACCAAAAACGATAGCTATCATCTCATCGAAAGATCGGGACACCCTCGCCTCTATCAAACAAGTTCGTCGTTAACGATGGATTTGTGTTTCGTGCTAACAAGCTATGCATTCCAGCTAGCTCTGTTCGTCTTTTGTTGTTGCAGGAGGCGCATGGAGGAGGATTAATGGGACACTTTGGCGTGAAGAAGACGGAGGATATACTTGCTACACATTTCTTTTGGCCAAAGATGAGACGGGATGTTGAGCGTTTTGTTGCTCGCTGCACTACATGTCAAAAAGCTAAGTCACGACTCAATCCTCATGGTTTATATATGCCTTTGCCTGTACCTAGTGTTCCTTGGGAGGATATATCTATGGACTTTGTTTTAGGTTTACCTCGAACAAAGAAGGGGAGGGATAGCATATTTGTTGTCGTGGATAGGTTCTCGAAAATGGCACACTTTATACCATGTCATAAAAGAGATGATGCTGTTAATGTTGCTGATTTGTTCTTTCGTGAAATTATACGCTTGCATGGTGTGCCAAATACTATTGTTTCAGATCGTGATACTAATTTTCTTAGCCACTTTTGGAGATGTTTATGGGCTAAGTTGGGGACTAAACTGCTTTTTAGTACTACATGTCACCCCCAAACTGATGGACAAACTGAAGTAGTCAATAGAACATTGTCTACTATGCTTAGGGCTGTTTTGAAGAATAACAAGAAAATGTGGGAAGAATGCTTGCCTCATATTGAATTTGCTTATAATCGTTCATTGCATTCTACTACTAAGATGTGTCCTTTTGAAATTGTGTATGGTTTCCTTCCTCGTGCACCAATTGATTTGTTGCCTCTTCCATCTTCGGAGAAGGTTAATTTTGATGCTAAACAACGTGCTGAATTGATCTTAAAAATGCATGAGTTAACTAAGGAGAACATTGAGCGTATGAATGCTAAATATAAACTTGTTGGAGATAAGGGTAGAAAACATGTTGTGTTTGCACCTGGAGATCTTGTTTGGTTACATTTGCGTAAGGATAGATTTCCTGATTTGCGGAAATCAAAGCTAATGCCACGTGCTGATGGTCCTTTTAAGGTGTTAGAGAAAATAAATGATAATGCATATAAACTTGAGCTGCCTGCAGATTTTGGGGTTAGTCCAACTTTTAACATTGCAGATCTGAAGCCTTATTTGGGTGAGGAAGATGAGCTTCCGTCGAGGACGACTTCATTTCAAGAAGGGGAGGATGATGAGGACATCAATACCATTGTTACACCCACAGCCCCTGCTTCTATACATACTGGACCAATTACTAGAGCTCGCGCACGCCAATTAAAATATCAGGTACTTTCGTTTCTTGGTAATGATTCTAAAGTTCATGAGAATATGATGCTGCCTAAATTGGATACATTTGTTTTTGATGAGGACATGACTACCTTGGATACGACCAAAAATATTGCATACATGTATATTTGTGAGGTGTATGGGACATTTGTACAATTCACATATGAAGATAAGGGAAAAAGAGAAGTTTAGTTGCTGTTCAAAAAGTCCTCTCACGTCACTTTTGGGCCAAGAGAAGATAGAGTCCAAGTCTCTCACGTTCTGGATTCAGATTCGGACTGCACAGACATACCTGACTCAAAACGCCAAGAACTTTTTCATACGGACTCCGAATTGGGTGATTCTTTTTTTGTTGGAAAGTAGATTTCGTGCTCTTTTTAACCCAATTGGATTCACCTTAAAATTCCTCCGGAGCTATGAGTTATCGACGAAACAATCTGACGCTGTAGCAGAATCCGAGTCAAACTACAAGTCCAAAGGTGTTGCATCACCTCCACTTGGGCCCATGAGCCTTGTACGACCTAGGGTTAGTTTTAGGCTGCCTTGGGACGTCCTCCCACCTCCTTGGCCGCCACCCCTTGCTCCTATATAGGTAGATCCATCTAGTAGCTTTTTGCTTGGGTTTTGTTTAGATTAAAAGTTCGCCATAGCTGCAACTTCGCGTACTTCGTTTGTGTTCAACGACTAGACCAAGACGTCACAGAACCCCACCTTGATCAATAAAGCTTTCATCTTATATTCGCAATATCCAGATTGCAAATCTTAGTTTCTTGCTTGTTCTTCGTTTGCTTGCAGGAGATAGACCCTCGTGGTCAGGTTGATTGTGCTCCGGCGTGGTCAATAACCTCTCGGAGTTGGTTTAGCGATTGCTAAGGCGCGACGTCCTCGCACGTTCGTAGTCGGATCGTCAAAGTCTACTCCACCAAAAACGATAGCTATCATCTCATCGAAAGATCGGGACACCCTTCCTCTATCAGTTTTGCTTACAAATGAAGGGCCTAGCTTGGACAAGAAAGAGGAACCTTGGAGCAAGTTCAAGCATGGAGATGATGGCATGCACAAGGGGAACAAGAACGGAGTTACAAGTGATGATTTCACGACTTTGAAGCCACCATAATGAGTGCAGGAAGCCTTGGACGAAATATACAAGATGTCACTTCATAAATTTCGTCCAGAGGCTATTATGGGTGCTGCGTCACCTTATTATTGGGCCAGGCCCATGTAATTTCGAAATACTTGAGTATAGGCTGTTTTTAGAGTCCGTATGTGTGGGGAAACAAGAGATAGGGTTGGTTTCGGACCCCTCCTTCAAGGGCCACGAAATCCCCTCCTCTTCCTCCATATATACAGCCCTTAGGGCACCGTTTAGACTTTGGGTTTTGTTTAGATTAAAAGTTCGCCATAGCTGCAACTTCGCGTACTTCGTTTGTGTTCAACGACCAGACCAAGACGTCACAGAACCCCACCTTGATCAATAAAGCTTTCATCTTATATTCGCAATATCCAGATTGCAAATCTTAGTTTCTTGCTTGTTCTTCGTTTGCTTGCAGGAGATAGACCCTCGTGGTCAGGTTGATTGTGCTCCGGCGTGGTCAATAACCTCTCGGAGTTGGTTTAGCGATTGCTAAGGCGCGACGTCCTCGCACGTTCGTAGTCGGATCGTCAAAGTCTACTCCACCAAAAACGATAGCTATCATCTCATCGAAAGATCGGGACACCCTCGCCTCTATCATCTGTAGGATCATCTTCTTGTGTGTTTCTATTGCTGCTAACCATGGCAGGATCACAAGCCGACGAGATTGACTGGGAGAACATGACGAACAAGGAGTTGCATGATAAATTTCAGCAAATGATGAGTGGCCAGGTGGGAGATGTGCTAAACAGATTTGAAGAGGCCATGGAGAAGATAGATGGCATGGAGAAGTCATTCGAGACACAGCTGGATAACAAGTTTAATGAATTGCTCACGCGTCTTCCCCAACCACCACCGGCTGCACCTGTCGCACCTCTGCAACGACAACAACAACGCCCCCTTCCAAATCAGTTCGGACGAGCGAAGCGTGTTCCTCTTGAGGATGGCCAAACTTCTGGTGCTGCTGTACCTACTGTTGATGCTTCTTTGGCTTCTGCTCCTGCTGCTGCTGGTGCCGAGGAGGAGGATGATTACGCGGGCGATTATGAGGATGAGGTTGATCAAAATCATAACTACGTGCAACCACCAGCACCAGGTCGTCCACATGCAAATAATCGCAATGGTAAGGCTGCACCACCACTTCAGGTACGAGATCATGACCATCTTCCTAAATTAAAATTGAATATTCCACCATTCGAGGGTAGATATGTTCCTGATATATATCTTACTTGGGAGTTAGAAACTGAACAACGTTTTACATGTTTACAATATCCCGAGGAACGACGTGTTGCTGCTGCTGTTTGTGCTTTCACTAGTTTTGCATGTGTATGGTGGTCTGAACATTGTAGATTATATCCTATTCCAGCTACGTGGGCTGCTTTGAAAACTGCTATGCGTACTCGTTGGGTTCCACCATATTATCAACGTGAATTACTTCAAAAATTGCAGCGCTTAAGACAAGGAAAATATTCTGTAGAAGAATATTATCAGGAATTACAAACTGGCATGATTAGATGTGGTATTGTTGAGGAGAATGAAGCTATGCTTGCACGTTTCATGGGTGGATTAAATAGAGAGATTCAGACCATTCTAGAGTATAAGGAGTATAATAATATCACTCGTTTATTCCATCTTGCTTGTAAAGCTGAACGTGAAGTGCAGGATCGACAGGCATTGGCGCGAACTAATTTTTCTGCAGGTCGATCTTCATCATGGACACCGCGTGCCTCCTCTACTCCCACACGTCCTACTGCGGCACCACTGACTTCAGCCGCCAATTCCAATCGAGATACAAGAAAACAGGCACCACCACCACCATCTGCCAAGAGTACACCTTCTGGGCCTGCCCAGAGCTCTTCTTCATCTATGGCATCAACAGGGCACACACATGATATTATTTGTCGTCGTTGTAAGGGAAGTAATAGAGGCGAGGGTGTCCCGATCTTTCGATGAGATGATAGCTATCGTTTTTGGTGGAGTAGACTTTGACGATCCGACTACGAACGTGCGAGGACGTCGCACCTTAGCAATCGCTAAACCAACTCCGAGAGGTTATTGACCACGCCGGAGCACAATCAACCTGACCACGAGGGTCTATCTCCTGCAAGCAAACGAAGAACAAGCAAGAAACTAAGATTTGCAATCTGGATATTGCGAATATAAGATGAAAGCTTTATTGATCAAGGTGGGGTTCTGTGACGTCTTGGTCTGGTCGTTGAACACAAACGAAGTACGCGAAGTTGCAGCTATGGCGAACTTTTAATCTAAACAAAACCCAAAGTCTAAACGGTGCCCTAAGGGCTGTATATATGGAGGAAGAGGAGGGGATTTCGTGGCCCTTGAAGGAGGGGTCCGAACCCAACCCTATCTCTTGTTTCCCCACACATACGGACTCTAAAAACAGCCTATACTCAAGTATTTCGAAATTACATGGGCCTGGCCCAATAATAAGGTGACGCAGCACCTATAATAGCCTCTGGACGAAATTTATGAAGTGACATCTTGTATATTTCGTCCAAGGCTTCCTGCACTCATTATGGTGGCTTCAAAGTCCTGAAATCATCACTTGTAACTCCGTTCTTGTTCCCCTTGTGCATGCCATCATCTCCATGCTTGAACTTGCTCCAAGGTTCCTCTTTCTTGTCCAAGCTAGGCCCTTCATTTGTAAGCAAAACAAATGTATCCAATTTAGGCAGCATCATATTCTCATGAACTTTAGAATCATTACCAAGAAACGAAAGTACCTGATATTTTAATTGACGTGCGCGAGCTCTAGTAATTGGTCCAGTATGTATAGAAGCAGGGGCTGTGGGTGTAACAATGGTATTGATGTCCTCATCACTAGTTTTGCATGTGTATGGTGGTCTGAACATTGTAGATTATATCCTATTCCAGCTACGTGGGCTGCTTTGAAAACTGCTATGCGTACTCGTTGGGTTCCACCATATTATCAACGTGAATTACTTCAAATATTGCAGCGCTTAAGACAAGGAAAAAATTCTGTAGAAGAATATTATCAGGAATTACAAACTGGCATGATTAGATGTGGTATTGTTGAGGAGAATGAAGCTATGCTTGCACGTTTCATGGGTGGATTAAATAGAGAGATTCAGACCATTCTAGAGTATAAGGAGTATAATAATATCACTCGTTTATTCCATCTTGCTTGTAAAGCTGAACGTGAGGTGCAGGATCGACAGGCATTGGCGCGAACTAATTTTTCTGCAGGTCGATCTTCATCATGGACACCGCGTGCCTCCTCTACTCCCACACGTCCTACTGCGGCACCACTGACTTCAGCCGCCAATTCCAACCGAGATACAAGAAAACAGGCACCACCACCACCATCTGCCAAGAGTACACCTTCTGGGCCTGCCCAGAGCTCTTCTTCATCTATGGCATCAACAGGGCACACACATGATATTATTTGTCGTCGTTGTAAGGGAAGAGGTCATTATGCGAGAGAATGCCAATCTCCGCGTGTTATGATTGCTACTGAGGATGGTGGGTATGAGTCCGCTAGTGATTATGATGAGGAGACTTTGGCTCTTATTACAAGTGAAGAACACGGTGGAGATGATTCTGATCATGAGACGCAATACATGGCTCCTGAAGACGCTGACAGGTATGAATGTTTAGTTGCTCAACGTGTTTTGAGTGTGCGGGTCACACAAGCTGAACAAAATCAGAGGCATAATTTGTTCCATACAAAGGGAGTTGTGAAGGAACGTTCTGTTCGCGTCATCATAGATGGAGGGAGCTGCAACAACTTGGCTAGCATGGAGATGGTGGAGAAGCTATCTCTCACCACAAGACCACATCCACATCCTTACTATATCCAATGGTTCAACAACAGCGGCAAGGTTAAGGTAACACGTACTGTTCGTGTGCATTTTAGTATCTCTACATATGCTGATTATGTTGATTGTGATGTGGTACCCATGCAAGCATGTTCATTATTACTTGGTAGACCATGGCAATTTGATAAAAATTCTGTACACCATGGTAGAAACAATCAGTATACTCTTGTTCATAAGGATAAACATATTACTTTGCTTCCTATGACTCTTGATTCTATTTTGAAAGATGATATTAATAGATCTAGTAAAGCAAAACAGGAGAAAAATAAGAGTGAAAATCAGATTGTGGCAAAAGAATTTGAGCAACAAATGAAGCCTAATAATAAACCATCTAGTGTTGCTTCTGAAATTAAATTGAAAAGTGCATGCTTACTTGCCACCAAATCCGATATTGATGATCTAGATTTCAGCAATTCTGTTTGCTATGCTTTTGTGTGCAAAGAGGCGTTATTTTCATTCGAGGACGTGCCTTCCTCTTTGCCTCCTGTGGTCACTAACATTTTGCAGGAGTTCGCTGACGTCTTTCCACAAGACGTGCCACCGGGATTACCACCTATTCGCGGGATTGAGCATCAGATTGACTTAATTCCCGGTGCTTCGTTGCCAAACCGTGCGCCATACCGTACCAATCCAGAGGAGACGAAGGAGATTATGCGTCAAGTACGGGAGTTGCTCGACAAAGGTTATATACGCGAATCCCTTAGTCCTTGTGCTGTTCCTATTATTCTAGTGCCGAAAAAGGATGGTACATCGCGTATGTGTGTTGATTGTAGAGGCATTAATAATATTACTATTCGTTATCGTCATCCTATTCCTAGACTAGATGATATGCTTGATGAATTGAGTGGCTCTACAATATTCTCCAAAGTTGATTTGCGTAGTGGATACCATCAAATTCGTATGAAATTGGCGGATGAATGGAAAACAGCATTTAAAACAAAGTTTGGATTATATGAGTGGTTAGTCATGCCTTTTGGGTTAACTAATGCACCTAGTACTTTCATGAGATTAATGAACGAAGTTTTACGTGCTTTCATTGGACGATTTGTGGTAGTCTATTTTGATGATATACTGATTTATAGCAGATCTTTGGAGGAACATTTGGAACATTTACGTGCTGTTTTTATTGCTTTACGTGATGCACGTTTGTTTGGTAACCTTGGGAAGTGCACCTTTTGCACCGACCGAGTATCTTTTCTTGGCTATGTTGTCACTCCACAGGGAATTGAAGTTGATAAAGCCAAGATTGAAGCTATTGAGAGTTGGCCACAGCCCAAAACGGTCACTCAAGTGAGGAGTTTTCTTGGACTCGCTGGTTTCTATAGGCGTTTTGTGAGAGATTTCAGCACCATTGCTGCACCTCTCAATGAGCTTACAAAGAAGGATGTGCCTTTTGTTTGGGGTACCTCACAGGAAGAAGCCTTCACGGTATTGAAAGATAAGTTGACACATGCTCCTTTACTCCAACTTCCTGATTTTAATAAGACTTTTGAGCTTGAATGTGATGCCAGTGGAATTGGATTAGGAGGTGTTTTATTACAAGATGGCAAACCTGTTGCATACTTTTCTGAAAAATTGAGTGGGCCTAGTCTGAACTATTCTACTTATGATAAAGAATTATATGCTCTTGTTCGGACCTTAGAAACATGGCAACATTATTTATGGCCCAAAGAATTTGTTATACATTCTGATCATGAATCTTTGAAACACATTAAAAGTCAAGCAAAACTAAACCGTAGACATGCTAAATGGGTTGAATTCATTGAGACTTTCCCTTATGTCATTAAACACAAGAAGGGTAAAGAAAATGTTATTGCTGATGCATTGTCTCGTCGTTATACTATGCTTTCACAACTTGACTTTAAAATATTTGGTTTGGAGACCATCAAAGATCAATATGTGCATGATGCTGAATTTAAAGATGTATTGCAGAATTGTAAAGAAGGGTAGAAAACATGTTGTGTTTGCACCTGGAGATCTTGTTTGGTTACATTTGCGTAAGGATAGATTTCCTGATTTGCGCAAATCAAAGCTAATGCCACGTGCTGATGGTCCTTTTAAGGTGTTAGAGAAAATAAATGATAACGCATATAAACTTGAGCTGCCTGCAGATTTTGGGGTTAGTCCCACTTTTAACATTGCAGATTTGAAGCCTTATTTGGGTGAGGAAGATGAGCTTCCGTCGAGGACGACTTCATTTCAAGAAGGGGAGGATGATGAGGACATCAATACCATTGTTACACCCACAGCCCCTGCTGCTATACATACTGGACCAATTACTAGAGCTCGCGCACGCCAATTAAATTATCAGGTACTTTCGTTTCTTGTTAATGATTCTAATGTTCATGAGAATATGATGCTGCCTAAATTGGATACATTTGTTTTGCTTACAAATGAAGGGCCTAGCTTGGACAAGAAAGAGGAACCTTGGAGCAAGTTCAAGCATGGAGATGATGGCATGCGCAAGGGGAACAAGAACGGAGTTACAAGTGATGATTTCAGGGCTTTGAAGCCACCATAAGGAGTGCAGGAAGCCTTGGACGAAATATACAAGATGCCACTTCATAAATTTCGTCCAGAGGCTATTATAGGTGCTGCGTCACCTTATTATTGGGCCAGGCCCATGTAATTTCGAAATACTTGAGTATAGACTATTTTTAGAGTCCGTATGTGTGGGGGAAACAAGAGATAGGGTTGGTTTCGGACCCCTCCTTCAAGGGCCACGAAATCCCCCCCTCTTCCTCCATATATACAGCCCTTAGGGCACCGTTTAGACTTTGGGTTTTGTTTAGATTAAAAGTTCGCCATAGCTGCAACTTCGCGTACTTCGTTTGTGTTCAACAACCAGACCAAGACGTCACAGAACCCCACCTTGATCAATAAAGCTTTCATCTTATATTCGCAATATCCAGATTGCAAATCTTAGTTTCTTGCTTGTTCTTCGTTTGCTTGCAGGAGATAGACCCTCGTGGTCAGGTTGATTGTGCTCCGGCGTGGTCAATAACCTCTCGGAGTTGGTTTAGCGATTGCTAAGGCGCGACGTCCTCGCACGTTCGTAGTCGGATCGTCAAAGTCTACTCCACCAAAAACGATAGCTATCATCTCATCGAAAGATCGGGACACCCTCGCCTCTATCAAATTGGATACATTTGTTTTGCTTACAAATGAAGGGCCTAGCTTGGACAAGAAAGAGGAACCTTGGAGCAAGTTCAAGCATGGAGATGATGGCATGCACAAGGGGAACAAGAACGGAGTTACAAGTGATGATTTCAGGACTTTGAAGCCACCATAATGAGTGCAGGAAGCCTTGGACGAAATATACAAGATGTCACTTCATAAATTTCGTGCAGAGGCTATTATGGGTGTTGCGTCACCTTATTATTGGGCCAGGCCCATGTAATTTCGAAATACTTGAGTATAGGCTGTTTTTAGAGTCCGTATGTGTGGGGAAACAAGAGATAGGGTTGGTTTCAGACCCCTCCTTCAAGGGCCACGAAATCCCCTCCTCTTCCTCCATATATACAGCCCTTAGGGCACCGTTTAGACTTTGGGTTTTGTTTAGATTAAAAGTTCGCCATAGCTGCAACTTCGCGTACTTCGTTTGTGTTCAACGACCAGACCAAGACGTCACAGAACCCCACCTTGATCAATAAAGCTTTCATCTTATATTCGCAATATCCAGATTGCAAATCTTAGTTTCTTGCTTGTTCTTCGTTTGCTTGCAGGAGATAGACCCTCGTGGTCAGGTTGATTGTGCTCCGGCGTGGTCAATAACCTCTCGGAGTTGGTTTAGCAATTGCTAAGGCGCGACGTCCTCGCACGTTCGTAGTCGGATCGTCAAAGTCTACTCCACCAAAAACGATAGCTATCATCTCATCGAAAGATCGGGACACCCTCGCCTCTATCAAGATTAATGAACGAAGTTTTACGTGCTTTCATTGGACGATTTGTGGTAGTCTATTTTGATGATATACTGATTTATAGCAGATCTTTGGAGGAACATTTGGAACATTTACGTGCTGTTTTTATTGCTTTACGTGATGCACGTTTGTTTGGTAACCTTGGGAAGTGCACCTTTTGCACCGACCGAGTATCTTTTCTTGGCTATGTTGTTACTCCACAGGGAATTGAAGTTGATAAAGCCAAGATTGAAGCTATTGAGAGTTGGCCACAGCCCAAAACGGTCACTCAAGTGAGGAGTTTTCTTGGACTCGCTGGTTTCTATAGGCGTTTTGTGAGAGATTTCAGCACCATTGCTGCACCTCTCAATGAGCTTACAAAGAAGGATGTGCCTTTTGTTTGGGGTACCTCACAGGAAGAAGCCTTCACGGTATTGAAAGATAAGTTGACACATGCTCCTTTACTCCAACTTCCTGATTTTAATAAGATAAGTTGACGAACAAGGAGTTGCATGATAAATTTCAGCAAATGATGAGTGGCCAGGTGGGAGATGTGCTAAACAGATTTGAAGAGGCCATGGAGAAGATAGATGGCATGGAGAAGTCGTTCGAGACAAAGCTGGATAACAAGTTTAATGAATTGCTCACGCGTCTTCCCCAACCACCACCGGCTGCACCTGTCGCACCTCTGCAACGACAACAACAACGCCCCCTTCCAAATCAGTTCGGACGAGCGAAGCGTGTTCCTCTTGAGGATGGCCAAACTTCTGGTGCTGCTATACCTACTGTTGATGCTTCTTTGGCTCCTGCTCCTGCTGCTGCTGGTGCCGAGGAGGAGGATGATTACGCGGGCGATTATGAGGATGAGGTTGATCAAAATCATAACTACGTGCAACCACCAGCACCAGGTCGTCCACATGCAAATAATCGCAATGGTAGGCCTGCACCACCACTTCAGGTACGAGATCATGACCATCTTCCTAAATTAAAATTGAATATTCCACCATTCGAGGGAAGATATGTTCCTGATATATATCTTACTTGGGAGTTAGAAACTGAACAACGTTTTACATGTTTACAATATCCCGAGGAACGACGTGTTGCTGCTGCTGTTTGTGCTTTCACTAGTTTTGCATGTGTATGGTGGTCTGAACATTGTAGACTATATCCTATTCCAGCTACGTGGGCTGCTTTGAAAACTGCTATGCGTACTCGTTGGGTTCCACCATATTATCAACGTGAATTACTTCAAAAATTGCAGCGCTTAAGACAAGGAAAAAATTCTGTAGAAGAATATTATCAGGAATTACAAACTGGCATGATTAGATGTGGTATTGTTGAGGAGAATGAAGCTATGCTTGCACGTTTCATGGGTGGATTAAATAGAGAGATTCAGACCATTCTAGAGTATAATAATATCACTCGTTTATTCCATCTTGCTTGTAAAGCTGAACGTGAAGTGCAGGATCGACAGGCATTGGCGCGAACTAATTTTTCTGCAGGTCGATCTTCATCATGGACACCGCGTGCCTCCTCTACTCCCACACGTCCTACTGCGGCACCACTGACTTCAGCCGCCAATTCCAACCGAGATACAAGAAAACAGGCACCACCTCCACCATCTGCCAAGAGTACACCTTCTGGGCCTGCCCAGAGCTCTTCTTCATCTATGGCATCAACAGGGCACACACATGATATTATTTGTCGTCGTTGTAAGGGAAGAGGTCATTATGCGAGAGAATGCCAATCTCCGCGTGTTATGATTGCTACTGAGGATGGTGGGTATGAGTCCGCTAGTGACTATGATGAGGAGACTTTGGCTCTTATTACAAGTGAAGAACACGGTGGAGATGATTCTAATCATGAGACGCAATACATGGCTCCTGAAGACGCTGACAGGTATGAATGTTTAGTTGCTCAACGTGTTTTGAGTGTGCAGGTCACACAAGCTGAGCAAAATCAGAGGCATAATTTGTTCCATACAAAGGGAGTTGTGAAGGAACGTTCTGTTCGCGTCATCATAGATGGAGGGAGCTGCAACAACTTGGCTAGCATGGAGATGGTGGAGAAGCTATCTCTCACCACAAGACCACATCCACATCCTTACTATATCCAATGGTTCAACAACAGCGGCAAGGTTAAGGTAACACGTACTGTTCGTGTGCATTTTAGTATCTCTACATATGCTGATTATGTTGATTGTCATGTGGTACCCATGCAAGCATGTTCATTATTACTTGGTAGACCATGGCAATTTGATAAAAATTCTGTACACCATGGTAGAAACAATCAGTATACTCTTGTTCATAAGGATAAACATATTACTTTGCTTCCTATGACTCCTGATTCTATTTCGAAAGATGATATTAATAGAGCTAGTAAAGCAAAACAGGAGAAAAATAAGAGTGAAAATCAGATTGTGGCAAAAGAATTTGAGCAACAAATGAAGCCTAATAATAAACCATCTAGTGTTGCTTCTGAAATTAAATTGAAAAGTGCATGCTTACTTGCCACCAAATCTGATATTGATGATCTAGATTTCAGCAATTCTGTTTGCTATGCTTTTGTGTGCAAAGAGGCGTTATTTTCATTCGAGGACGTGCCTTCCTCTTTGCCTCCTGCGGTCACTAACATTTTGCAGGAGTTCGCTGACGTCTTTCCACAAGACGTGCCACCGGGATTACCACCTATTCGCGGGATTGAGCATCAGATTGACTTAATTCCCGGTGCTTCGTTGCCAAACCGTGCGCCATACCGTACCAATCCAGAGGAGACGAAGGAGATTATGCGTCAAGTACAGGAGTTGCTCGACAAAGGTTATGCTTGCCTCATATTGAATTTGCTTATAATCGTTCATTGCATTCTACTACTAAGATGTGTCCTTTTGAAATTGTGTATGGTTTCCTTCCTCGTGCACCAATTGATTTGTTGCCTCTTCCATCTTCGGAGAAGGTTAATTTTGATGCTAAACAACGTGCTGAATTGATCTTAAAAATGCATGAGTTAACTAAGGAGAACATTGAGCGTATGAATGCTAAATATAAACTTGCTGGAGATAAGGGTAGAAAACATGTTGTGTTTGCACCTGGAGATCTTGTTTGGTTACATTTGCGTAAGGATAGATTTCCTGATTTGCGCAAATCAAAGCTAATGCCACGTGCTGATGGTCCTTTTAAGGTGTTAGAGAAAATAAATGATAATGCATATAAACTTGAGCTGCCTGCAGATTTTGGGGTTAGTCCCACTTTTAACATTGCAGATCTGAAGCCTTATTTGGGTGAGGAAGATGAGCTTCCGTCGAGGACGACTTCATTTCAAGAAGGGGAGGATGATGAGGACATCAATACCATTGTTACACCCACAGCCCCTGCTGCTATACATACTGGACCAATTACTAGAGCTCGCGCACGCCAATTAAAATATCAGGTACTTTCGTTTCTTGGTAATGATTCTAAAGTTCATGAGAATATGATGCTGTCTAAATTGGATACATTTGTTTTGCTTACAAATGAAGGGCCTAGCTTGGACAAGAAAGAGGAACCTTGGAGCAAGTTCAAGCATGGAGATGATGGCATGCACAAGGGGAACAAGAACGGAGTTACAAGTGATGATTTCAGGACTTTGAAGCCACCATAATGAGTGCAGGAAGCCTTGGACGAAATATACAAGATGCCACTTCATAAATTTCGTCCAGAGGCTATTATAGGTGCTGCGTCACCATATTATTGGGCCAGGCCCATGTAATTTCGAAATACTTGAGTATAGGCTGTTTTTAGAGTCCGTATGTGTGGGGAAACAAGAGATAGGGTTGGTTTCGGACCCCTCCTTCAAGGGCCACGAAATTCCCTCCTCTTCCTCCATATATACAGCCCTTAGGGCACCGTTTTGACTTTGGGTTTTGTTTAGATTAAAAGTTCGCCATAGCTGCAACTTCGCGTACTTCGTTTGTGTTCAACGACCAGACCAAGACGTCACAGAACCCCACCTTGATCAATAAAGCTTTCATCTTATATTCGCAATATCCAGATTGCAAATCTTAGTTTCTTGCTTGTTCTTCGTTTGCTTGCAGGAGATAGACCCTCGTGGTCAGGTTGATTGTGCTCCGGCGTGGTCAATAACCTCTCGGAGTTGGTTTATCGATTGCTAAGGCGCGACGTCCTCGCACGTTCGTAGTCGGATCGTCAAAGTCTACTCCACCAAAAACGATAGCTATCATCTCATCGAAAGATCGGGACACCCTCGCCTCTATCACATGGCGACTTTAGTGGGGGTTGAACCCTAGATCATTAGCAGTAGCTTAGCTGCGCCCTGAGCCGTGCTCCCTGTAATGGCAGGGATTGCTCGAACGCAATGAACCCACCCAAAGCAGGAGTAGGGTTTTACGCCTCACAGCAGCCCGAACATGGGTAAAAATCCGACCGTGTGAACTCTGAGGCTGATGCTGCTCTTTGCATGCCGCGCGCCCCGCCGAACATAGGAAAGGGGCCTCCTCCAGTCCCATAGGTGTTCGTTCTGCATGGCATCTTTGGTGCACCACGTAGGGGTGCCGCGCATGTGAATCTGCATTGACCACGTCAGCAGCTTCATGTTCTTCACCAGGCAATGGCATCTTCTTCGTCAAACTCGGTTCACCCCCGAGCGATGGACAATGGCGTCTCCCTCATACTTCAGAAAAAAGCTAAGTTCCAGAACTTTAGTTGTTTTTTGTTGTATAAGTCTTTTCATTGATAGCATTTTTGTACATAACCTGTGGGCAAAGGGGCATCCTTGGAGTAGTTCGCGCTCTTGGCTGTTCGGGTCCGTCTAGCAACGCCGATGTAGCTGCGTTTGTTTATGGAGTGTTAAGCTCCTGAGAAGGTGGTGTTCTCAATAGGCTGCTAACTAGGACCCAGTCCTAAGGGCCATTGACTAGAACCTGCACAATCGGGAGCATCCGGCAGGCGTAGGAAATAATGTTCAAGAATTCAGTCTTTTAAAGAGTAAGTTTAGCAGTTTGCCTTTTCTTATAATTTCACTTTATATAGTCTATTTGTTAGAGCATTTGCGGAATATGATCACGCTCGTAGCTAGTACTGATCCGCTCAGGAATGCTATTTGCAGATGTGCCTATCCTAAGAATGTAAAGCTTGTCGGGAGGTGGTGTTCTCCTTCGGCTGCTAACCAGACCAGATCCTAAGCACCATTGACTAGAACATGCGCACCTACAAGCATTCCAACAACATTTAGCGCATATAAAAGGAAATTGCAAGGAAAGGGGAAATTCTCAATAAAGCACAAGCTTCACACAAGTGGGTTGCCCATCACACGCTAACTGACTTGTCGGGTTAAAACACTGTTGTGGCATTTCATGTCCAGAACAGTGTTGCAGGTAATGGCCTCAGGAAGCAATCATGTCGGAAGCTAGTGCCAGCACAGAGAAATTCAATGTTCTCTGCTAGAACTATTAGCCTTCTTTGCTGGAGCCATACGTCTTCCCAGGTGACATTTTTTTGGCATCCAGAACGTCATAGTTCTCTCCCAAAATTATAAGCCTTCCAGCAACTAGTTTGTCGGAAGTCGGTGTCAAGAACATGAGGGTTCTCCACTGAAACCAGGCATCGAGAACATCATAGTTCTCTATGAAAATCATAAGCCTTCACGACAACGATCTTGCCGGAAGCCAGCGTCGAGAACGTCATAGTTCTTTGCCGAAATTAAAAAGCCTTCCCGGCAATGATCTTGCCGGAGGCTGGCATCGAGAACGTCAAATTTCTTCACCGAAATCGATAATCCTTCCTGCAACTAGCTTGTCGGAAGCCGGTGTCGATAACATCAGAGTTCTCCGGTGGAAACAGGAATCGAGAACGTCAAAGTTCTTCGCCAAAATCGTAGTACTTCCCGGCAATAATCTTATCGTAAGCGAGACAGAAGATAAACTTCATTCCGGCACTGAGATCTGTAGAGTTCTCTGCCGAAGAGTTTCCGTGGAAGTAAGCTTGCGGGCTGGCAGCACCTTTGAGAACAAATTTCTTGGGAATGGCCTTTCCAAAAATAATCCGTTCTAGAAAGAAAATTATAATTATCATGACCCATGCAAAATCTAGTCCCACCTCCTGCATCAAGTCTTTGAAGATCTCTGCTAAAGCTTAGCCTAGGGGCTATACTGACGGTGTGGTGAGAATCAGGGTCCCACAAACCTTCTGAGCATGGGCCATTGACAATACTCAACCACAACCGCCAGGCACTTGGCTGGCAAGCACTATTACCACATGGGGAGCTTCTCTCTCGTGGTGATGATCAAGACTTAAGATACTGGCAAGGTACCTTCCCGGCAAGTTACCTTCCAGCTAACCGGAAGCCGGCAAGCCAGAGCCGACAAGTGAAGACCCATCAAGCTTCGTGCCGGCAAGCTCCCTTCGTCCTTCCACCGCTCCACCTTAGCGACATGCTAATCAACTATCAAGTAGGTGTCGAGTGTGCAGGCTGTTAGGTGAAGCTTGTTGGGGCACATGGCATCTCGCCGCTTGAAGATTACCTTTATTTAACACCCTTCTTAGTGCGTGTCTAACATATATTCACCCTCTGTATCTACTACTTTGCCACTGTGGTAACCCCTTTTCATCTATAAAAGGAGGCCCATTGCGACTTTAGCTGCGACCCCGAGGCCGCGCTCCCTGTAATGGCAGCGATTGCTCATACGCAATGAATCCACCCAAAGCAGGAGTAGGGTTTTATGCTTCACGGCGGCCCGAACCTGGGTAAAAATCGGACCGTGTGAGCTCCGAGCCCGCTACTGCTCTTTGCGTGCCGCGCGCTCCCGCCGAATGTAGGAAAGGGCCTCCTCCGGTGATGAGGACATGACTACCTTGGATACAACCAAAAATATTGCATACATGTATATTTGTGAGGTGATTTCTAATGCAAACTATGCAATAATTTATTTATGTCATCCAGGACAAAAATACTTCACAAACTTTTGTGTCATGTCTAATTGCAGGTGTATGGGACATTTGTACAATCCACATATAAAGATAAGGGGAAAAGAGATGTTTAGGTGCTGTTCAAAAAGTCCTCTCATGTCACTTTTGGGCCAAGAGAAGATAGAGTCCATGTCTCTCATGTTCTGGATTCAGATTCGGACTGCACAGACATACCTGACTCAAAATGCCAAGAACTCTTTCATACGGACTCCGAATTGGGTGATTCTTTTTTTGTTGGAAAGTAGATTTCGTGCTCTTTCCAACCCAGTTGGATTCACCTTCAAATTCGTATGGAGCGTTGAGTTCTCGACGAAACAATCTGACGTTGCAATAGAATCCGAGTCAAACTACAAGTCCAAAGGTGTTGCATCACCTCCACTTGGGCCCATGAGCCTTGTACGACCTAGGGTTAGTTTTAGGCTGCCTTGGGACGTCCTCCCACCTCCTTGGCCACCACTCCTTGCTCCTATATAAGTAGATCCATCTAGTAACTTTTTCCTTGGGATTTGTTTAGTTAAAAGTTAGCCATTGCAACTTCGTGTACTTCGTTTGTGTCCAACGACCAGACCAAGACCGCTTTCGGATCCCCACCTTTATCAATATTTCATCTATATTCGCAATATTCAGATTGCATTATCATATTCTTGCTTGTTCTTCGATTGCGTGCAGGAATAGACGTTCGTGGTCAGGCTGATCGTGCTTTCAGCATCGTCAGTAACCTCGGGAGATTGGTTTAGCGATTGCTAAGGCGCAACGTCGTGCACGTTTGTAGTCGGATCGTCAAAGTCGACTCCACCAAATCGATAGCTATCTTCTCATCGAAATATCGGGACACCCCCGCCTCTATCAAGTGGTATCAGTTTTCAGGTTGATCGGTGAGAATTTCCAGTTATCCCTAGATTGGATTTATTTTCTTACCTATTGTCCAAAGAAAAAGCCACAAAAAAAAGTTAGATCTGTTCATCCTTTGTCCAAGCCAGTCTGAGCCTTCGCAATTTTCTTTTCAGTGCTTGTATAGTTGAATTATCGGTTGCATCGTCGTGTCGAGTTGCTGGTCTTAGTGTCTAGTTCGTTTAGAGTTTCGAGTTCTGTTCACATTAGTCACGCCACCGCTGCATCATTATTCCGTCCGCTATCCACCATCCCATCCATCAATTTCCACCACGTGCTACCCACCGTTCATTGTCATAATCATAGTTGAGGTCGGTCACATCTTTGCTTGATCCAATCTGCATCTTATCTAGTTTGTTTTGGAAAGAGGGAGAGAGAAAAAAAAAGGCAGAGAAAAAAAAGTTAAAAAAAGTCAGAGAAAAAAAGGAGAGAAAGAAAAATAAAAAAAAAGTGAGAGAAAAAAAATGAGAAGGAAAAAAAAAGAAATTTCGGATCTATCTAGAACCAATCTCGTACTTGAATTCGGATTGGAATCTGTTTTGCGCAGTGTTCAGTAAAACAGGTATATCTTTTTCATACGAAGTCCGTTTTGGCTCCCTGAGTAACGCAAATTAAAGCTAGTGACGAGCCGCATCTAAATAGTTGCAGAAGCTAGTTCAATATTTGACACCTCAAAATCGGCTTCTAAATAGGTCTTTTTGCCCTCTGAAGTTCGCGAACATAGCTTGTTCTAGTTTTTCAGGCCAGTTTTAGAATTTTTTGACACCTCATATCAACTTGGAATTGAGTGATTCTTTTTGCGTTTGAAAGCTTGAGTCAGTGCCATTCTTGAGAAAAATTATTAGAAAATTGGCACAAAATTTTCCGGAGGAAAGTTGGAGAGAAAGTTGTTGGTATATCCTGCTTGGCAGTTGTTTCACATCATTATCTTTACTGCTATTGTGATCTTCACTTTTATCTTGCTGTCCAGAGCTACTTCATATCGTTTATTGATGCTAGTTGTGCTACGCCGTGACCTCATTAGTGTTCTATGCTCGTGTCTCTAGTCCGGTCTAGCCTAGGACCAGCACTGTACCGTCGTTGAGCGTTTATTCAACATTGCATCTCTGCATTGATTATTGCTAATCTTTTGCTACCAAATATTTAAGCCTTCCAAACTCCACATATTTCTACACCGTGTATACGTATGTTCCCCTTGCAATCGCTTTGCTCAATCTTCGGAGTTATTTGACACCACTGGTTGCCTGTCACCACCTGCTGCATGGTAAGAACTTGTAAGATATTGATATTTGCTATACTGTGAGCGTTTTACCACCACATCCTAGTAGTTCATAGGAACATTATTCTCGGATTTTGTTTCTTGTTTTCTACTAACTATGGCAGGTTCCGGAGTTGTTAGTTCTTGGGCTTCATCGATCGTGGGAGATTTGCCACCACCTAAGAAAATACAACAACCGTCACAAGAGGAGCAGCAACATCAGAATGCACATAATCAGGTTAATGTTTTCATGCCATAATTTATTGGTCGTTTTAGGCCTGATTTATATATTGAATGGGAGTACGAAATAAATGCTATATTTGCTTCCCATAATTTTGATGAGCGTGGAAAATTTCAAGCTGCGGTTAGTACTTTCAGTAGCTTTGCTTTAGTTTGGTGGAGTGAATATTGTCGGTTAAACCATGATTTTATACCTACTACTTGGGATGATTTAAAACTTGTCATGAGAGATCGATTCATTGATGTTTATTATACTCGTGGCATGATTAAAAAATTACAACATTTAAAACAAGGCACTGACACGGTAACAAAATATTATGATGATTTACAAACTACATTGTTGCACTCATTTTTAGAAGAAAGTGAAGAAGATTTTATGGATAGATTTTGGGGATGATTAAACCGTGATATTCAAGAGATACTAATTCATGAAGAGCGTTATCCTATGGACCATTTGTTTCGTCTTGCTTGCAAAGCTGAACAGGAAATAAAATGACGTGTTGCCCACAAGGAGAACAAGCGCACGGTGCACATTCCAAGTGTTGATATAGATGTTTCTTCAACTACTAGGCGTACTATGACAACCACATCCGTTGTTGCGATGACTACATCATCTCCACCATGTGACACATCACCATCGAGAGTGCCTACATCATCTGAGTTGATCATAAGAGGTAATGACAAAGGTACATATTTTCCACTTTCACATGAGAATGATGCATGCCTAGTTAACTTGAATACATCATGTGTTGAGTTACCTATTGATTTGGGCACGTCACCTATTTTAGAGAATTGTGTTACTGTCATGAATGCGTCATGTGATCAAACAACTGAAATACCAACAATTTTGAGTGCACCCATTCAATTAACTGTTGATGCAAAAGAACCAATGTTTAATCATTTTGATATGACCTCTAATCTTGGTGAAGATTCTGTGACCAATGACTTATTGCATGTTTGCTTATTTAAGCATGTTGTAGCATGTAAATTTGATGCAACTAAGGTTTATTCACCAATGTTAGGATGGTTTAATGATGAACATTGTCAACCTTTTGAAATGAATAAGTGCTTCACTTATATGTGCAAACTAAGTTGCAATATTTTCATGCCTTCTACTTCTTGTGATAATATTTTGGCTTTAGATTTTATGAACTATGAAGGTTACTCATGTATACATGTGTCATATATGCAAAAACTAAGGGCAGTAAAACTGGATGACATATACATATACAACATGTACACCTTGTCTCTTTTGTTAGCCACAGTTCAGCTTAAGCAACGCCGAGGACGGCTTTGTTTTCAAGAAGGGGACGATGATGAGGACATGACTACCTTGGATACAACCAAAAATATTGCATACATGTATATTTGTGAGGTGATTTCTAATGCAAACTATGCAATAATTTATTTATGTCATCCAGGACAAAAATACTTCACAAACTTTTGTGTCATGTCTAATTGCATGTGTATGGGACATTTGTACAATCCACATATGAAGATAAGGGGAAAAGAGATGTTTAGGTGCTGTTCAAAAAGTCCTCTCATGTCACTTTTGGGCCAAGAGAAGATAGAGTCCAAGTCTCTCACGTTCTGGATTCAGATTCGGACTGCACAGACATACCTGACTCAAAACGCCAAGAACTCTTTCATACGGACTCCGAATTGGGTGATTCTTTTTTTGTTGGAAAGTAGATTTCGTGCTCTTTCCAACCCAGTTGGATTCACCTTCAAATTCGTATGGAGCGTTGAGTTCTCAACGAAACAATCTGAAGCTGCAACAGAATCCGAGTCAAACTACAAGTCCAAAGGTGTTGCATCACCTCCACTTGGGCCCATGAGCCTTGTACGACCTAGGGTTAGTTTTAGGCTGCCTTGGGACGTCCTCCCACCTCCTTGGCTGCCACCCCTTGCTCCTATATAAGTAGATCCATCTAGTAACTTTTTCCTTGGGATTTGTTTAGTTAAAAGTTAGCCATTGCAACTTCGTGTACTTCGTTTGTGTCCAACGACCAGACCAAGACCGCTTTCGGATCCCCACCTTTATCAATATTTCATCTATATTCGCAATATTCAGATTGCATTATCATATTCTTGCTTGTTCTTCGATTGCGTGCAGGAATAGACGTTCGTGGTCAGGCTGATCGTGCTTTCAGCATCGTCAGTAACCTCGGGAGATTGGTTTAGCGATTGCTAAGGCGCAACGTCGTGCACGTTTGTAGTCGGATCGTCAAAGTCGACTCCACCAAATCGATAGCTATCTTCTCATCGAAATATCGGGACACCCCCGCCTCTATCAAGTGGTATCAGTTTTCAGGTTGATCGGTGAGAATTTCCAGTTATCCCTAGATTGGATTTATTTTCTTACCTATTGTCCAAAGAAAAAGCCACAAAAAAAAGTTAGATCTGTTCATCCTTTGTCCAAGCCAGTCTGAGCCTTCGCAATTTTCTTTTCAGTGCTTGTATAGTTGAATTATCGGTTGCATCGTCGTGTCGAGTTGCTGGTCTTAGTGTCTAGTTCGTTTAGAGTTTCGAGTTCTGTTCACATTAGTCACGCCACCGCTGCATCATTATTCCTTCCGCTATCCACCATCCCATCCATCAATTTCCACCACGTGCTACCCACCGTTCATTGTCATAATCATAGTTGAGGTCGGTCACATCTTTGCTTGATCCAATCTGCATCTTATCTAGTTTGTTTTGGAAAGAGGGAGAGAGAAAAAAAAAGGCAGAGAAAAAAAAGTTAAAAAAAGTCAGAGAAAAAAAGGAGAGAAAGAAAAATAAAAAAAAAGTGAGAGAAAAAAAATGAGAAGGAAAAAAAAAGAAATTTCGGATCTATCTAGAACCAATCTCGTACTTGAATTCGGATTGGAATCTGTTTTGCGCAGTGTTCAGTAAAACAGGTATATCTTTTTCATACGAAGTCCGTTTTGGCTCCCTGAGTAACGCAAATTAAAGCTAGTGACGAGCCGCATCTAAATAGTTGCAGAAGCTAGTTCAATATTTGACACCTCAAAATCGGCTTCTAAATAGGTCTTTTTGCCCTCTGAAGTTCGCGAACATAGCTTGTTCTAGTTTTTCAGGCCAGTTTTAGAATTTTTTGACACCTCATATCAACTTGGAATTGAGTGATTCTTTTTGCGTTTGAAAGCTTGAGTCAGTGCCATTCTTGAGAAAAATTATTAGAAAATTGGCACAAAATTTTCCGGAGGAAAGTTGGAGAGAAAGTTGTTGGTATATCCTGCTTGGCAGTTGTTTCACATCATTATCTTTACTGCTATTGTGATCTTCACTTTTATCTTGCTGTCCAGAGCTACTTCATATCGTTTATTGATGCTAGTTGTGCTACGCCGTGACCTCATTAGTGTTCTATGCTCGTGTCTCTAGTCCGGTCTAGCCTAGGACCAGCACTGTACCGTCGTTGAGCGTTTATTCAACATTGCATCTCTGCATTGATTATTGCTAATCTTTTGCTACCAAATATTTAAGCCTTCCAAACTCCACATATTTCTACACCGTGTATACGTATGTTCCCCTTGCAATCGCTTTGCTCAATCTTCGGAGTTATTTGACACCACTGGTTGCCTGTCACCACCTGCTGCATGGTAAGAACTTGTAAGATATTGATATTTGCTATACTGTGAGCGTTTTACCACCACATCCTAGTAGTTCATAGGAACATTATTCTCGGATTTTGTTTCTTGTTTTCTACTAACTATGGCAGGTTCCGGAGTTGTTAGTTCTTGGGCTTCATCGATCGTGGGAGATTTGCCACCACCTAAGAAAATACAACAACCGTCACAAGAGGAGCAGCAACATCAGAATGCACATAATCAGGTTAATGTTTTCATGCCATAATTTATTGGTCGTTTTAGGCCTGATTTATATATTGAATGGGAGTACGAAATAAATGCTATATTTGCTTCCCATAATTTTGATGAGCGTGGAAAATTTCAAGCTGCGGTTAGTACTTTCAGTAGCTTTGCTTTAGTTTGGTGGAGTGAATATTGTCGGTTAAACCATGATTTTATACCTACTACTTGGGATGATTTAAAACTTGTCATGAGAGATCGATTCATTGATGTTTATTATACTCGTGGCATGATTAAAAAATTACAACATTTAAAACAAGGCACTGACACGGTAACAAAATATTATGATGATTTACAAACTACATTGTTGCACTCATTTTTAGAAGAAAGTGAAGAAGATTTTATGGATAGATTTTGGGGATGATTAAACCGTGATATTCAAGAGATACTAATTCATGAAGAGCGTTATCCTATGGACCATTTGTTTCGTCTTGCTTGCAAAGCTGAACAGGAAATAAAATGACGTGTTGCCCACAAGGAGAACAAGCGCACGGTGCACATTCCAAGTGTTGATATAGATGTTTCTTCAACTACTAGGCGTACTATGACAACCACATCCGTTGTTGCGATGACTACATCATCTCCACCATGTGACACATCACCATCGAGAGTGCCTACATCATCTGAGTTGATCATAAGAGGTAATGACAAAGGTACATATTTTCCACTTTCACATGAGAATGATGCATGCCTAGTTAACTTGAATTCATCATGTGTTGAGTTACCTATTGATTTGGGCACGTCACCTATTTTAGAGAATTGTGTTACTGTCATGAATGCGTCATGTGATCAAACAACTGAAATACCAACAATTTTGAGTGCACCCATTCAATTAACTGTTGATGCAAAAGAACCAATGTTTAATCATTTTGATATGACCTCTAATCTTGGTGAAGATTCTGTGACCAATGACTTATTGCATGTTTGCTTATTTAAGCATGTTGTAGCATGTAAATTTGATGCAACTAAGGTTTATTCACCAATGTTAGGATGGTTTAATGATGAACATTGTCAACCTTTTGAAATGAATAAGTGCTTCACTTATATGTGCAAACTAAGTTGCAATATTTTCATGCCTTCTACTTCTTGTGATAATATTTTGGCTTTAGATTTTATGAACTATGAAGGTTACTCATGTATACATGTGTCATATATGCAAAAACTAAGGGCAGTAAAACTGGATGACATATACATATACAACATGTACACCTTGTCTCTTTTGTTAGCCACAGTTCAGCTTAAGCAACGCCGAGGACGGCTTTGTTTTCAAGAAGGGGACGATGATGAGGACATGACTACCTTGGATACAACCAAAAATATTGCATACATGTATATTTGTGAGGTGATTTCTAATGCAAACTATGCAATAATTTATTTATGTCATCCAGGACAAAAATACTTCACAAACTTTTGTGTCATGTCTAATTGCATGTGTATGGGACATTTGTACAATCCACATATGAAGATAAGGGGAAAAGAGATGTTTAGGTGCTGTTCAAAAAGTCCTCTCATGTCACTTTTGGGCCAAGAGAAGATAGAGTCCA
>JAAAXO010000211.1:41313-89619 GCA_011799875.1 Thinopyrum elongatum | reverse complement strand
ATCGGGACACCCTCGCCTCTATCACGCGTACTTCGTTTGTGTTCAACGACCAGACCAAGACGTCACAGAACCCCACCTTGATCAATAAAGCTTTCATCTTATATTCGCAATATCTAGATTGCAAATCTTAGTTTCTTGCTTGTTCTTCGTTTGCTTGCAGGAGATAGACCCTCGTGGTCAGGTTGATTGTGCTCCGGCGTGGTCAATAACCTCTCAGAGTTGGTTTAGCGATTGCTAAGGCGCGACGTCCTCGCACGTTCGTAGTCGGATCGTCAAAGTCTACTCCACCAAAAATGATAGCTATCATCTCATCGAAAGATAGGGACACCCTCGCCTCTATCAAGTGGTATCAGATTTCCAGGTTGCTCGGTGAGATTTTACAGTTTTTCGTAGTTTAGATCGAGTCTGTTCTTCATACCTACAGTCCACGAAAAAGCCAAAAAAAATTTAGGGTTAGTTCATCATATCCAAACCAATCTGAGCCTTTGCATAATCTTTTTAGGGTTTTTGCTTTGTTGAATTTGCGGTTGCATCGTTGTGTCTAGCTGCTGGTCTTAGCGTCTAGTCCTTTAGAGTTTCGAGTTCTGTCACAGTTTGTCACGCCGCCGCCGCACCATATACCGCCAGCGCTGCCATATACCACCACCGCTGCCATATCCTACCACCGCTGCCATATACCATCACCGCTGCCATATTCTACCACCTTATATCCACCACCAATCCGAGTTCTTTTCATATTAGATTTGTTTTCGAGACCCATCTATTTTCCGATTCGTGTTTCCTTGCCTGAGTAGGATTCGAAAAAAAAAAGAGTCTGGAGACCCCCGAGCAGTTTTTAGGCCAAAATTTCGGCAGTCAAAAATATTTTTTCCCTATCCTATTTTTAGGTCCCAAGGAGCGTTTTGAGACACTCACCATCATAGTGATTTTTTGTCGCACTTTTTCGTCGTCGCTGCCCTGATTTCCGAAAAAAAAAATTGTTAAAAAAAAAATTCATGCCAATCCTGATAGTTTGACTTGGGAAGAGTTTTGAGACACTCGCCATTATAGTGATTTTTTGCAAAAAAAAAAGGAGCGCAAAAAAAAAGAGCGAAAAAAAAGAGCGTAAAAAAACGAATTTTTTTTAGAGTGTGCTCTTCCCTTGTTTATGTGCCGCGCCGTGATTTTGTTAGTGTTCTAGGCTCGCGTCTCTAGTACGGTCTAGCCTAGGACCAGCATAGTACCGTCGTTGAGCGTTTATTCAACTTTGCATCTCTGAATTGATTATTGCTGACATTTTTGCTACCATATCATAAGCCTTCCCAGCTCCACATACATCTACGTCGTGCGTTTGACACCACCTGGCAATCGCTCTGTCCAATCTTTGAGAGTTTTGACTACAACGGTGGCCGATCACCACCTGCTGCTCGGTAAGAACTGGTAAGCATTTGAGATTCGCTTGACGGATTTGTGATACACCACCACCTCCACTTCCTAGTAGTCTGTAGGATCATATTCTTGTGTGTTTCTATTGCTGCTAACCATGGCAGGATCACAAGCCGATGAGACTGATTGGGAGAACATGACGAACAAACAGCTACATGATAAATTTCAGCAAATGATGAGTGGACAGGTGCAAGATGTGCTAAACAGATTTGAAGAGGCCATGGAGAAGATAGATGGAATTGAGAAGACGTTCGAAACAAAGCTCGATAACAAGTTTAATGAATTGCTCGCGCGTCTTCCACAACCACCGCCGGCTGCACCTGTCGCACCTCTACAACAACAACAACGTCGCCTTCCAAATCAAGTGGGACGAGCACAGCGCGTTCCCCTTGAGCCTGGTCAAACTTCTGGTGCCGCTGCACCTACTGTTGATGCTTCTCTGGCTCCCGCTGCCACTGAGGAGGACGATTATGCGGGCGATTACGAGGATGAGGTTGATCAAAATCAAAACTACGTACCAGCACCAGGTCGTCCACATGCAAATAATCGCAATGGTAGGGTTGCATTCCCAGCTCAGGTACGAGATCATGACCATCTTCCTAAACTGAAATTGAATATTCCACCATTTGAGGGTAGATATGTTCCTGATATATATCTTACTTGGGAGTTAGAAACTGAACAACGTTTTACATGTTTACAATACCCCGAGGAGAGACGTGTTGCTGCTGCTGTTTGTGCTTTTACTAGTTTTGCATGTGTGTGGTGGTCTGAACATTGTAGATTATATCCTATTCCAACTACTTGGGCTGCTTTGAAAACTGCTATGCGTACTCGTTGGGTTCCCCCATATTATCAACATGAATTACTTCAAAAATTGCAGCGCTTAAGACAAGGAAAAAATTCTGTAGAAGAATATTATCAGGAATTACAAACTGGTATGATTAGATGTGGTATTGTTGAGGAGAATGAAGCTATTCTTGCACGTTTTACGGGTGGATTAAATAGAGAGATTCAGACCATTCTAAAGTATAAGGAGTATAATAATATCACTCGTTTATTCCATCTTGCTTGTAAAGCTGAACGTGAAGTGCAGGATCGACAGGCATTGGCGCGGACTAACTTTTCTGCAGGTCGACCTTCATCGTGGACACCGCGTGCATCCTCTACTTCCACACATTCTATTGCACCGACACCTCCATCAGCTGCCACCTCCAGCCGTGATACAAGGAAGCAGGCACAACCACCACTATCTGCCAAGAGCACACCTACCGGGCCTGCATAGAGTTCTTCTTCTTCCATGGCATCAACAGGGCACACAAGTGATATTATTTGTCGTCGTCGTAAGGGAAGAGGTCATTATGCGAGAGAATGCAAATCTCAGCGTGTCATGATTGCTACCGAGGATGGTGGGTATGAGTCCGCTAGTGACTATGATGAGGAGACTTTGGCTCTCATTACACGTGAAGAACACGGTGGAGATGATTCTGAACAAGAGACGCAATACATGGCTCCTGAAGACGCTGACAGGTATGAATGTTTAGTTGCTCAACGTGTTTTGAGTGAGCAGGTCACACAAGCTGAGCAAAATCAGAGGCATAATTTGTTCCATACAAAGGGAGTTGTGAAGGAACGTTCTGTTCGCGTCATCATAGATGGAGGGAGCTGCAACAACTTGGCTAGCATGGAGATGGTGGAGAAGCTCTCTCTCACCACAAGACCACATCCACATCCTTACTATATCCAATGGTTCAACAACAGCGGCAAGGTTAAGGTAACACGTACTGTTCGTGTGCATTTTAGTATCTCTACGTATGCTAATTTTGTTGATTGTGATGTGGTACCCATGCAAGCATGTTCCTTATTACTTGGTAGACCATGGCAATTTTATAAAAAATTCTGTACACCATGGTAGAAACAATCAGTATACTCTTGTTCATAAGGATAAACATATTACTTTGCTTCCTATGACTCCTGATTCTATTTTGAAAGATGATATTAATAGAGCTAGTAAAGCAAAACAGGAGAAAAATAAGAGTGAAAATCATATTGTGGCAAAAGAATTTGAGCAACAAATGAAGCCTAATAATAAACCATCTACGGTTGCTTCTGAAATTAAATTGAAAAGTGCATGTTTACTTGCCACCAAATCTGATATTGATGAGCTAGATTTAAGCAAATCTGTTTGCTATGCTTTTGTGTGCAAAGAGGCATTATTTTCATTCGAGGACGTGCCTTCCTCTTTGCCTCCTGCTGTCACTAATATTTTGCAGGAGTTCGCTGCCGTCTTTCCACAAGACGTGCCACCGGGATTACCACATATTCACGGGATTGAGCATCAGATTGATTTAATTCCTGGTGCTTCGCTGCCAAACCGTGCGCCATACCGTACCAATCCAGAGGAGACGAAGGAGATTTTGCGTCAAGTACAGGAGTTGCTCAACAAAGGTTATATACGTGAATCTCTTAGTCCTTGTGCTGTTCCTGTTATACTAGTGCCAAATAAGGATGGTACGTCGCGTATGTGTGTTGATTGTAGAGGCATTAATAATATTACTATTCATTATCGTCATCCTATTCCTAGGCTAGATGATATGCTTGATGAATTGAGTGGCTCTACAATATTCTCCAAAGTTGATTTGCGAAGTGGATACCATCAAATTCATATGAAATTCGAAGATGAATGGAAAACAGCTTTTAAAACTAAGTTTGGATTATATGAGTGGTTAGTCATGCCTTTTGGGTTAACTAATGCACCTAGTACTTTCATGAGATTAATGAACAAAGTTTTACGTGCTTTTATTAGACGATTTGTGGTAGTTTACTTTGATGATATATTGATTTATAGCAGATCTTTGGAGGAACATTTGGAACATTTACGTGCTGTTTTTATTGCTCTACGTGAAGCACGTTTGTTTGGTAACCTTGGGAAGTGCTCCTTTTCCACCGACCGAGTATCTTTTCTTGGCTATGTTGTTACTCCACAGGGTATTGAAGTTGATAAAGCCAGGATTGAAGCTATTGAGAGTGGGCCGCAGCCCAAAACGGTCACCCAAGTGAGGAGTTTTCTTGGCCATGCTAGTTTCTATAGGCGTTTTGTGAGAGATTTCAGCACCATTGCTGCACCTCTCAATGAGCTTACAAAGAAGGATGTGCCTTTTGTTTGGGGTACTGATAGAGGCGAGGGTGTCCCGATCTTTCGATGAGATGATAGCTATCGTTTTTGGTGGAGTAGACTTTGACGATCCGACTACGAACGTGCGAGGACGGCGCGCCTTAGCAATCGCTAAACCAACTCCGAGAGGTTATTGACCACGCCGGAGCACAATCAACCTGACCACGAGGGTCTATCTCCTGCAAGCAAACGAAGAACAAGCAAGAAACTAAGATTTGCAATCTGGATATTGCGAATATAAGATGAAAGCTTTATTGATCAAGGTGGGGTTCTGTGACGTCTTGGTCTGGTCGTTGAACACAAACGAAGTACGCGAAGTTGCAGCTATGGCGAACTTTTAATCTAAACAAAACCCAAAGTCTAAACGGTGCCCTAAGGGCTGTATATATGGAGGAAGAGGAGGGGATTTCGTGGCCCTTGAAGGAGGGGTCCGAAACCAACCCTATCTCTTGTTTCCCCACACATACGGACTCTAAAAACAGCCTATACTCAAGTATTTCGAAATTACATGGGCCTGGCCCAATAATAAGTTGACGCAGCACCTATAATAGCCTCTGGACGAAATTTATGAAGTGACATCTTGTATATTTCGTCCAAGGCTTCCTGCACTCATTATGGTGGCTTCAAAGTCCTGAAATCATCACTTGTAACTCCGTTCTTGTTCCCCTTGTGCATGCCATCATCTCCATGCTTGAACTTGCTCCAAGGTTCCTCTTTCTTGTCCAAGCTAGGCCCTTCATTTGTAAGCAAAACAAATGTATCCAATTTAGGCAGCATCATATTCTCATGAACTTTAGAATCATTACCAAGAAACGAAAGTACCTGATATTTTAATTGGCATGCGCGAGCTCTAGTAATTGGTCCAGTATGTATAGAAGCAGGGGCTGTGGGTGTAACAATGGTATTGATGTCCTCATCACTAGATGATATGCTTGATGAATTGAGTGGCTCTACAATATTCTCCAAAGTTGATTTGCGTAGTGGATACCATCAAATTCGTATGAAATTGGGGGATGAATGGAAAACAGCATTTAAAACAAAGTTTGGATTATATGAGTGGTTAGTCATGCCTTTTGGGTTAACTAATGCACCTAGTACTTTCATGAGATTAATGAACGAAGTTTTACGTGCTTTCATTGGACGATTTGTGGTAGTCTATTTTGATGATATACTGATTTATAGCAGATCTTTGGAGGAACATTTGGAACATTTACGTGGTGTTTTTATTGCTTTACGTGATGCACGTTTGTTTGGTAACCTTGGGAAGTGCACCTTTTGCACCGACCGAGTATCTTTTCTTGGCTATGTTGTTACTCCACAGGGAATTGAAGTTGATAAAGCCAAGATTGAAGCTATTGAGAGTTGGCCACAGCCCAAAACGGTCACTCAAGTGAGGAGTTTTCTTGGACTCGCTGGTTTCTATAGGCGTTTTGTGAGAGATTTCAGCACCATTGCTGCACCTCTCAATGAGCTTACAAAGAAGGATGTGCCTTTTGTTTGGGGTACCTCACAGGAAGAAGCCTTCACGGTATTGAAAGATAAGTTGACACATGCTCCTTTACTCCAACTTCCTGATTTTAATAAGACTTTTGAGCTTGAATGTGATGCTAGTGGAATTGGATTAGGAGGTGTTTTATTATAAGATGGCAAACCTGTTGCATACTTTTCTGAAAAATTGAGTGGGCCTAGTCTGAACTATTCTACTTATGATAAAGAATTATATGCTCTTGTTCGGACCTTAGAAACATGGCAACATTATTTATGGCCCAAAGAATTTGTTATACATTCTGATCATGAATCTTTGAAACACATTAAAAGTCAAGCAAAACTGAACCGTAGACATGCTAAATGGGTTGAATTTATTGAGACTTTCCCTTATGTCATTAAACACAAGAAGGGTAAAGAAAATGTTATTGCTGATGCATTGTCTCGTCGTTATACTATGCTTGCACAACTTGACTTTAAAATATTTGGTTTGGAGACCATCAAAGATCAATATGTGCATGATGCTGAATTTAAAGATGTATTGCAGAATTGTAAGGAAGGGAGAACATGGAACAAGTTCGTCGTTAACGATGGATTTGTGTTTCGTGCTAACAAGCTATGCATTCCAGCTAGCTCCGTTCGTCTTTTGTTGTTGCAGGAGGCGCATGGAGGAGGATTAATGGGACACTTTGGCGTGAAGAAGACGGAGGATATACTTGCTACACATTTCTTTTGGCCAAAGATGAGACGGGATGTTGAGCGTTTTGTTGCTCGCTGCACTACATGTCAAAAAGCTAAGTCACGACTCAATCCTCATGGTTTATATATGCCTTTGCCTGTACCTAGTGTTCCTTGTGAGGATATATCTATGGACTTTGTTTTAGGTTTACCTCGAACAAAGAAGGGGAGGGATAGCATATTTGTTGTCGTGGATAGGTTCTCGAAAATGGCACACTTTATACCATGTCATAAAAGCGATGATGCTGTTAATGTTGCTGATTTGTTCTTTCGTGAAATTATACGCTTGCATGGTGTGCCAAATACTATTGTTTCAGATCGTGATACTAAATTTCTTAGCCACTTTTGGAGATGTTTATGGGCTAAGTTGGGGACTAAACTGCTTTTTAGTACTACATGTCACCCCCAAACTGATGGACAAACTGAAGTAGTCAATAGAACATTGTCTACTATGCTTAGGGCTGTTTTGAAGAATAACAAGAAAATGTGGGAAGAATGCTTGCCTCATATTGAATTTGCTTATAATCGTTCATTGCATTCTACTACTAAGATGTGTCCTTTTGAAATTTTGTATGGTTTCCTTCCTCGTGCACCAATTGATTTGTTGCCTCTTCCATCTTCGGAGAAGGTTAATTTTGATGCTAAACAACGTGCTGAATTGATCTTAAAAATGCATGAGTTAACTAAGGAGAACATTGAGCGTATAAATGCTAAATATAAACTTGCTGGAGATAAGGGTAGAAAACATGTTGTGTTTGCACCTGGAGATCTTGTTTGGTTACATTTGCGTAAGGATAGATTTCCTGATTTGCGCAAATCAAAGCTAATGCCACGTGCTGATGGTCCTTTTAAGGTGTTAGAGAAAATAAATGATAATGCATATAAACTTGAGCTGCCTGCAGATTTTGGGGTTAGTCCCACTTTTAACATTGCAGATCTGAAGCCTTATTTGGGTGAGGAAGATGAGCTTCCGTCGAGGACGACTTCATTTCAAGAAGGGGAGGATGATGAGGACATCAATACCATTGTTACACCCACAGCCCCTGCTTCTATACATACTGGACCAATTACTAGAGCTCGCGCACGTCAATTAAAATATCAGGTACTTTCGTTTCTTGGTAATGATTCTAAAGTTCATGAGAATATGATGCTGCCTCTATTAAGACTCGATCTAAACTACGAAAAACTGTAAATCTCACCGAGCAACTTGGGAATCTGATACCACTTGATAGAGGCGAGGGTGTCCCGATCTTTCGATGAGATGATAGCTATCGTTTTTGGTGGAGTAGACTTTGACGATCCGACTACGAACGTGCGAGGACGTCGCGCCTTAGCAATCGCTAAACCAACTCCGAGAGGTTATTGACCACGCCGGAGCACAATCAACCTGACCACGACGGTCTATCTCCTGCAAGCAAACGAAGAACAAGCAAGAAACTAAGATTTGCAATCTGGATATTGCGAATATAAGATGAAAGCTTTATTGATCAAGGTGGGGTTCTGTGACGTCTTGGTCTGGTCGTTGAACACAAACGAAGTACGCGAAGTTGCAGCTATGGCGAACTTTTAATCTAAACAAAACCCAAAGTCTAAACGGTGCCCTAAGGGCTGTATATATGGAGGAAGAGGAGGGGATTTCGTGGCCCTTGAAGGAGGGGTCCGAAACCAACCCTATCTCTTGTTTCCCCACACATACGGACTCTAAAAACAGCCTATACTCAAGTATTTCGAAATTACATGGGCCTGGCCCAATAATAAGGTGATGCAGCACCTATAATAGCCTCTGGACGAAATTTATGAAGTGACATCTTGTATATTTCGTCTAAGGCTTCCTGCACTCATTATGGTGGCTTCAAAGTCCTGAAATCATCACTTGTAACTCCGTTCTTGTTCCCCTTGTGCATGCCATCATCTCCATGCTTGAACTTGCTCCAAGGTTCCTCTTTCTTGTCCAAGCTAGGCCCTTCATTTGTAAGCAAAACAAATGTATCCAATTTAGGCAGCATCATATTCTCATGAACTTTAGAATCATTACCAAGAAACGAAAGTACCTGATATTTTAATTGACGTGCGCGAGCTCTAGTAATTGGTCCAGTATGTATAGAAGCAGGGGCTGTGGGTGTAACAATGGTATTGATGTCCTCATCATCCTCCCCTTCTTGAAATGAAGTCGTCCTCGACGGAAGCTCATCTTCCTCACCCAAATAAGGCTTCAGATCTGCAATGTTAAAAGTGGGACTAACCCCAAAACCTGCAGGCAGCTCAAGTTTATATGCATTATCATTTATTTTCTCTAACACCTTAAAAGGACCATCAGCACGTGGCATTAGCTTTGATTTGCGCAAATCAGGAAATCTATCCTTACGCAAATGTAACCAAACAAGATCTCCAGGTGCAAACACAACATGTTTTCTACCCTTATCTCCAGCAAGTTTATATTTAGCATTCATACGCTCAATGTTCTCCTTAGTTAACTCATGCATTTTTAAGATCAATTCAGCACGTTGTTTAGCATCAAAATTAACCTTCTCCGAAGATGGAAGAGGCAACAAATCAATTGGTGCACGAGGAAGGAAACCATACACAATTTCAAAAGGACACATCTTAGTAGTAGAATGCAATGAACGATTATAAGCAAATTCAATATGAGGCAAGCATTCTTCCCACATTTTCTTGTTATGCTTCAAAACAGCCCTAAGCATAGTAGACAATGTTCTATTGACTACTTCAGTTTGTCCATCAGTTTGGGGGTGACATGTAGTACTAAAAAGCAGTTTAGTCCCCAACTTAGCCCATAAACATCTCCAAAAGTGGCTAAGAAATTTAGTATCACGATCTGAAACAATAGTATTTGGCACACCATGCAAGCGTATAATTTCACGAAAGAACAAATCAGCAACATTAACAGCATCATCGCTTTTATGACATGGTATAAAGTGTGCCATTTTCGAGAACCTATCCACGACAACAAATATGCTATCCCTCCCCTTTTTTGTTCGAGGTAAACCTAAAACAAAGTCCATAGATATATCCTGCCAAGGAACACTAGGTACAGGCAAAGGCATATATAAACCATGAGGATTGAGTCGTGACTTAGCTTTTTGACATGTAGTGCAGCGAGCAACAAAACGCTCAACATCCCGTCTCATCTTTGGCCAACAGAAATGTGTAGCAAGTATATCCTCCGTCTTCTTCACGCCAAAGTGTCCCATTAATCCTCCTCCATGCGCCTCCTGCAACAACAAAAGACGAACAGAGCTAGCTGGAATGCATAGCTTGTTAGCACGAAACACAAATCCATCGTTAATGACGAACTTGTTTGATAGAGGCGAGGGTGTCCCGATCTTTCGATGAGATGATAGCTATCGTTTTTGGTGGAGTAGACTTTGACGATCCGACTACGAACGTGCGAGGACGTCGCGCCTTAGCAATCGCTAAACCAACTCCGAGAGGTTATTGACCACGCCGGAGCACAATCAACCTGACCACGAGGGTCTATCTCCTGCAAGCAAACGAAGAACAAGCAAGAAACTAAGATTTGCAATCTGGATATTGCGAATATAAGATGAAAGCTTTATTGATCAAGGTGGGGTTCTGTGACGTCTTGGTCTGGTCGTTGAACACAAACGAAGTACGCGAAGTTGCAGCTATAGCGAACTTTTAATCTAAACAAAACCCAAAGTCTAAACGGTGCCCTAAGGGCTGTATATATGGAGGAAGAGGAGGGGATTTCGTGGCCCTTGAAGGAGGGGTCCGAAACCAACCCTATCTCTTGTTTCCCCACACATACGGACTCTAAAAACAGCCTATACTCAAGTATTTCGAAATTACATGGGCCTGGCCCAATAATAAGGTGACGCAGCACCTATAATAGCCTCTGGACGAAATTTATGAAGTGACATCTTGTATATTTCGTCCAAGGCTTCCTGCACTCATTATGGTGGCTTCAAAGTCCTGAAATCATCACTTGTAACTCCGTTCTTGTTCCCCTTGTGCATGCCATCATCTCCATGCTTGAACTTGCTCCAAGGTTCCTCTTTCTTGTCCAAGCTAGGGCCTTCATTTGTAAGCAAAACAAATGTATCCAATTTAGGCAGCATCATATTCTCATGAACTTTAGAATCATTACCAAGAAACGAAAGTACCTGATAATTTAATTGGCGTGCGCGAGCTCTAGTAATTGGTCCAGTATGTATAGAAGCAGGGGCTGTGGGTGTAACAATGGTATTGATGTCCTCATCAGAACACTAGGTACAGGCAAAGGCATATATAAACCATGAGGATTGAGTCGTGACTTAGCTTTTTGACATGTAGTGCAGCGAGCAACAAAACGCTCAACATCCCGTCTCATCTTTGGCCAAAAGAAATGTGTAGCAAGTATATCCTCCGTCTTCTTCACGCCAAAGTGTCCCATTAATCCTCCTCCATGCGCCTCCTGCAACAACAAAAGACGAACGGAGCTAGCTGGAATGCATAGCTTGTTAGCACGAAACACAAATCCATCGTTAACGACGAACTTGTTCCATGTTCTCCCTTCCTTACAATTCTGCAATACATCTTTAAATTCAGCATCATGCACATATTGATCTTTGATGGTCTCCAAACCAAATATTTTAAAGTCAAGTTGTGCAAGCATAGTATAACGACGAGACAATGCATCAGCAATAACATTTTCTTTACCCTTCTTGTGTTTAATGACATAAGGGAAAGTCTCAATAAATTCAACCCATTTAGCATGTCTACGGTTCAGTTTTGCTTGACTTTTAATGTGTTTCAAAGATTCATGATCAGAATGTATAACAAATTCTTTGGGCCATAAATAATGTTGCCATGTTTCTAAGGTCCGAACAAGAGCATATAATTCTTTATCATAAGTAGAATAGTTCAGACTAGGCCCACTCAATTTTTCAGAAAAGTATGCAACAGGTTTGCCATCTTGGAATAAAACACCTCCTAATCCAATTCCACTAGCATCACATTCAAGCTCAAAAGTCTTATTAAAATCAGGAAGTTGGAGTAAAGGAGCATGTGTCAACTTATCTTTCAATACCGTGAAGGCTTCTTCCTGTGAGGTACCCCAAACAAAAGGCACATCCTTCTTTGTAAGCTCATTGAGAGGTGCAGCAATGGTGCTGAAATCTCTCACAAAACGCCTATAGAAACCAGCGAGTCCAAGAAAACTCCTCACTTGAGTGACCGTTTTGGGCTGTGGCCAACTCTCAATAGCTTCAATCTTGGCTTTATCAACTTCAATTCCCTGTGGAGTAACAACATAGCCAAGAAAAGATACTCGGTCGGTGCAAAAGGTGCACTTCCCAAGGTTACCAAACAAACGTGCATCACGTAAAGCAATAAAAACAGCACGTAAATGTTCCAAATGTTCCTCCAAAGATCTGCTATAAATCAGTATATCATCAAAATAGGCTACCACAAATCGTCCAATGAAAGCACGTAAAACTTCGTTCATTAATCTCATGAAAGTACTAGGTGCATTAGTTAACCCAAAAGGCATGACTAACCACTCATATAATCCAAACTTTGTTTTAAATGCTGTTTTCCATTCATCCCTCAATTTCATACGAATTTGATGGTATCCACTACGCAAATCAACTTTGGAGAATATTGTAGAGCCACTCAATTCATCAAGCATATCATCTAGTCTAGGAATAGGATGACGATAACGAATAGTAATATTATTAATGCCTCTACAATCAACACACATACGCGATGTACCATCCTTTTTCGGCACTAGAATAGTAGGAACAGCACAAGGACTAAGGGATTCGCGTATATGACCTTTGTCGAGCAACTCCTGTACTTGACGCATAATCTCCTTCGTCTCCTCTGGATTGGTACGGTATGGCGCACGGTTTGGCAACGAAGCACCGGGAATTAAGTCAATCTGATGCTCAATCCCGCGAATAGGTGGTAATCCCGGTGGCACGTCTTGAGGAAAGACGTCAGCGAACTCCTGCAAAATGTTAGTGACCGCAGGAGGCAAAGAGGAAGGCACGTCCTCGAATGAAAATAACGCCTCTTTGCACACAAAAGCATATTAAACAGAATTGTTGAAATCTAGATCATCAATATCAGATTTGGTGGCAAGTAAGCATGCACTTTTCAATTTAATTTCAGAAGCAACACTAGATGGTTTATTATTAGGCTTCATTTGTTGCTCAAATTCTTTTGCCACAATCTGATTTTCACTCTTATTTTTCTCCTGTTTTGCTTTACTAGCTCTATTAATATCATCTTTCAAAATAGAATCAGGAGTCATAGGAAGCAAAGTAATATGTTTATCCTTATGAACAAGAGTATACTGATTGTTTCTACCATGGTGTACAGAATTTTTATCAAATTGCCATGGTCTACCAAGTAATAATGAACATGCTTGCATGGGTACCACATCACAATCAACATAATCAGCATATGTAGAGATACTAAAATGCACACGAACAGTACGTGTTACCTTAACCTTGCCGCTGTTGTTGAACCTTTGGATATAGTAAGGATGTGGATGTGGTCTTGTGGTGAGAGATAGCTTCTCCACCATCTCCATGCTAGCCAAGTTGTTGCAGCTCCCTCCATCTATGATGACGCGAACAGAACGTTCCTTCACAACTCCCTTTGTATGGAACAAATTATGCCTCTGATTTTGCTCAGCTTGTGTGACCTGCACACTCAAAACACGTTGAACAACTAAACATTCATACCTGTCAGCATCTTCAGGAGCCATGTATTGCGTCTCATGATCAGAATCATCTCCACCGTGTTCTTCACTTGTAATAAGAGCCAAAGTCTCCTCATCATAATCACTAGCGGACTCATACCCACCATCCTCAGTAGCAATCATAACACGCGGAGATTGGCATTCTCTCGCATAATGACCTCTTCCCTTACAACGACGACAAATAATATCATGTGTGTGCCCTGTTGATGCCATAGATGAAGAAGAGCTCTGGGCAGGCCCAGAAGGTGTACTCTTGGCAGATGGTGGTGGTGGTGCCTGTTTTCTTGTATCTCGATTGGAATTGGCGGCTGAAGTCAGTGGTGCCGTAGTAGGACGTGTGGGAGTAGAGGAGGCACGCGGTGTCCATGATGAAGATCGACCTGCAGAAAAATTAGTTCGCGCCAATGCCTGTCGATCCTGCACTTCACGTTCAGCTTTACAAGCAAGATGGAATAAACGAGTGATATTATTATACTCCTCATACTCTAGAATGGTCTGAATCTCTCTATTTAATCCACCCATGAAACGTGCAAGCATAGCTTCATTCTCCTCAACAATACCACATCTAATCATGCCAGTTTGTAATTCCTGATAATATTCTCCTACAGAATTTTTTCCTTGTCTTAAGCGCTGCAATTTTTGAAGTAATTCACGTTGATAATATGGTGGAACCAAACGAGTACGCATAGCAGTTTTCAAAGCAGCCCACGTAGCTGGAATAGGATATAATCTACAATGTTCAGACCACCATACACATGCAAAACTAGTGAAAGCACAAACAGCAGCAGCAACACGTGTTCCTCGGGATATTGTAAACATGTAAAACGTTGTTCAGTTTCTAACTCCCAAGTAAGATATATATCAGGAACATATCTACCCTCGAATGGTGGAATATTCAATTTTAATTTAGGAAGATGGTCATGATCTCGTACCTGAAGTGGTGGTGCAGACCTACCATTGCGATTATTTGCATGTGGACGACCTGGTGCTGGTGGTTGCACGTAGTTATGATTTTGATCAACCTCATCCTCATAATCGCCCGCGTAATCATCCTCCTCCTCGGCACCAGCAGCAGCAGGAGCAGGAGCCAAAGAAGCATCAACAGTAGGTACAGCAGCACCAGAAGTTTGGCCATCCTCAAGAGGAACACGCTTCGCTCGTCCGAACTGATTTGGAAGGGGGCGTTGTTGTTGTCGTTGCAGAGGTGCGACAGGTGCAGCCGGTGGTGGTTGGGGAAGACGCGTGAGCAATTCATTAAACTTGTTATCCAGCTTTGTCTCGAACGACTTCTCCATGCCATCTATCTTCTCCATGCCCTCTTCAAATCTGTTTAGCACATCTCCCACCTGGCCACTCATCATTTGCTGAAATTTATCATGCAACTCCTTGTTCGTCATGTTCTCCCAGTCAATCTCGTCGGCTTGTGATCCTGCCATGGTTAGCAGCAATAGAAACACACAAGAATATGATCCTACAGACTACTAGAAAGTGGTGGTGGTGTGGTGTGGTGTCACAAATCCGTCAAGCAAATCTCAAATTCTTACCAGTTCTTACCCAGCAGCAGGTGGTGATCGGCAACCTTTGTAGTCAAAACTCTCAGAGCTTGGACAGAGCGATTGCCAGGTGGTGTCAAACGCACGATGTAGATGTATGTGGAGCTGGGAAGGCTTATGATATGGTAGCAAAAAGGGTCAGCAATAATCAATTCAGAGATGCAATGTTGAATAAACTCTCAACGACGGTACTGTGCTCGTCCTAGGCTAGACCGTGCTAGAGACGCGAGCCTAGAACACTAACAAAAATCACGGCGCTGCACGTAAACAAGGGAGGAGCACACTCTGAATATATTTTTTTTTGCACTTTTTTTTCCTCTTTTTTTTTTTTTTTGCTCCGCAACAATTTTTTTTTCGAAAAAGTCTACAAATGGTCTAAAAACTGCCTAGCCAGAATTTTCCAGACTATTTTTTTTTTAAAACTGGAACTATTTTTCTTCTGCGGGTAGCACGAAAATTGGGGAATCCGACTTGTTCACGACTTGTAGTATCGCGTGATCTGGAACTCTAAAATAAAGGAATAAATACTGGACTCGGACTAGGACTGGTGGCAGAGATGAATATGGTGGAACTCGGACTGGTGATGGTATATGACGGTAGTATATGTGGGCTCGGATTGGTGGTGGTATATGGACTCGGATCGGTGGTGGTATCTGGACTCGGATCGGTGGTGGTATATGGTAGGGCCGATGATGATGGTGCGGCGGCGGCGTGACAACTTGTGAACAGAACTCGAAACTCTAAAGAACAAGACGCTAAGACCAGCAACTTGACACGACGATGCAACCGCAAATTCAACAAAGCAAAAACCCTAAAAAGATTATGCAAAGGCTCAGATTGGTTCGGATATGATGAACTAACACAAATAAATTATTGCATAGTTTGCATTAGAAATCACCTCGCAAATATACATGTATGCAATATTTTTGGTCGTATCCAAGGTAGTCATGTCCTCATCAATGGCGCACGGTTTGGCAAGGAAGCACCGGGAATTAAGTCAATCTGATGCTCAATCCCGCGAATAGGTGGTAATCCCGGTGGCACGTCTTGTGGAAAGACGTCAGCGAACTCCTGCAAAATGTTAGTGACAGCAGGAGGCAAAGAGGAAGGCACGTCCTCGAATGAAAATAATGCCTCTTTGCACACAAAAGCATAGCAAACAGATTTGCTTAAATCTAGCTCATCAATATCAGATTTGGTGGCAAGTAAACACGCATTTTTCAATTTAATTTCAGAAGCAACACTAGATGTTTTATTATTAGGCTTCATTTGTTGCTCAAATTCTTTTGCCGCAATCTGATTTTCACTCTTATTTTTCTCCTGTTTTGCTTTACTAGCTCTATTAATATCATCTTTCAAAATAGAATCAGGAGTCATAGGAAGCAAAGTAATATGTTTATCCTTATGAACAAGAGTATACTGATTGTTTCTACCATGGTGTACAGAATTTTTATCAAATTGCCATGGTCTACCAAGTAATAAGGAACATGCTTGCATGGGTATCACATCACAATCAACATAATCAGCATATGTAGAGATACTAAAATGCACACGAACAGTACGTGTTACCTTAACCTTGCCGCTGTTCTTGAACCATTGGATATAGTAAGGATGTGGATGTGGTCTTGTGGTGAGAGATAGCTTCTCCACCATCTCCATGCTAGCCAAGTTGTTGCAGCTCCCTCCATCTATGATGACGCGAACAGAACGTTCCTTCACAACTCCCTTTGTATGGAACAAATTATGCCTCTGATTTTGCTCAGCTTGTGTGACCTGCACACTCAAAACACGTTGAGCAACTAAACATTCATACCTGTCAGCGTCTTCAGGAGCCATGTATTGCGTCTCATGATCAGAATCATCTCCACCGTGTTCTTCACTTGTAATAAGAGCCAAAGTCTCCTCATCATAGTCACTAGCGGACTCATACCCACCATCCTCAGTAGCAATCATAACACGCGGAGATTGGCATTCTCTGGCATAATGACCTCTTCCCTTACAACGACGACAAATAATATCATGTGTGTGCCCTGTTGATGCCATAGATGAAGAAGAGCTCTGTGCAGGCCCAGAAGGTGTACTCTTGGCTGATGGTGGTGGTGGTCCCTGTTTTCTTGTATCTCGGTTGGAGTTGGCGGCTGAAGTCAGTGGTGCTGCAGTAGGACGTGTGGGAGTAGAGGAGGCACGCGGTGTCCATGATGAAGATCGACCTGCAGAAAAATTAGTTCGCGCCAATGCCTGTCGATCCTGCACTTCACGTTCAGCTTTACAAGCAAGATGGAATAAACGAGTGATATTATTATACTCCTTATACTCTAGAATGGTCTGAATCTCTCTATTTAATCCACGCATGAAACGTGCGAGCATAGCTTCATTCTCCTCAACAATACCACATCTAATCATGCCAGTTTGTAATTCCTGATAATATTCTTCTACAGAATTTTTTCCTTGTCTTAAGCGCTGCAATTTTTGAAGTAATCCACGTTGATAATATGGTGGAACCCAACGAGTACGCATAGCAGTTTTCAAAGTAGCCCACGTAGCTGGAATAGGATATAATCTACAATGTTCAGACCACCATACACATGCAAAACTAGTAAAAGAATAAACAGCAGCAGCAACACGTCTCTCCTCGGGATATTGTAAACATGTAAAACGTTGTTCAGTTTCTAACTCCCAAGTAAGACATATATCAGGAACATATCTACCCTCAAATGGTGGAATATTCAATTTCAGTTTAGGAATATGGTCATGATCTCGTACCTGAGGTGGTAATGCAGCCCTACCATTGCGATTATTGGCATGTGGACGACCTGGTGCTGGTACGTAGTTCTGATTTTGATCAACCTCATCCTCATAATCGCCCGCATAATCGTCCTCCTCAGCGGCAACAGGAGCCATAGAAGCATCAACAGTAGGTGCAGCGGCACCAGAAGTTTGACCAGGCTCAAGGGGAACGCGCTGTGCTCGTCCCACTTGATTTGGAAGGCGACGTTGTTGTTGTTGTAGAGGTGCGACAGGTGCAGCGGGCGGTGGTTGTGGAAGACGCGCGAGCAATTCATTAAACTTGTTATCGAGCTTAGTTTCGAACGTCTTCTCAATTCCATCTATCTTCTCCATGGCCTCTTCAAATCTGTTTAGCACATCTTGCACCTGTCCACTCATCATTTGCTGAAATTTATCATGTAGCTGTTTGTTCGTCTTGTTCTCCCAATCAGTCTCATCGGCTTGTGATCCTGCCATGGTTAGCAGCAATAGAAACACACAAGAATATGATCCTACAGACTACTGGGAAGTGGTGGTGGTGGTGTATCACAAAACCGTCAAGCGAATCTCAAATGCTTACCAGTTCTTACCCAGCAGCAGGTGGTGATCGGCAACCGTTGTAGTCAAAACTCTTAAAGATTGGACAGAGCGATTGCCAGGTGGTGTCAAACGCGCGACGTAGATGTATGTGGTGCTGGGAAGGCTTATGATATGGTAGCAAAAATGTCAGCAATAATCAATTCAGAGATGCAAAGTTGAATAAACGCTCAACGACGGTACTGTGCTGGTCCTAGGCTAGACCGTACTAGAGACGCGAGCCTAGAACACTAACAAAATCACGGCGCGGCACGTAAACAAGGGAAGAGCACACTCTAAAAAAAAATTTAGTTTTTTTTTTTGCGCTCCTTTTTTTCTTTTTTTTTTTTGCAAAAAATTACTATAATGGCGAGTGTCTCAAAACTCTTCCCAAGTCAAACTAACAGGATTGGCACGAAATTTTTTTTTTGATAAATTTTTTTTTTTGGAAATCAGGGCAGCGACGACGAAAAAGTGCGACAAAAAATCACTATGATGGCAAGTGTCTCAAAACGCTCCCTGGGACCTAAAAATAGGATAGGGAAAAAATATTTTTGACTGCCAAAATTTTGGCCTAAAAACTGCCCGGGGGTCTCCAGACTCGTTTTTTTTTTTGAAACCTACTCAGGCAAGGAAACACGAATCGGAAACTAGATGGATCTCGAAAACAAACCTAATATGAAAAGAACTCGGATTGGTGGTGGATATATGGTGGTGGTATATGGTAGCGGTGGTGGTATATGGATACGGATCGGTGGTGGTATATGGATACAGATTGGTGATGGTGATGGTGCGGCGGCGGCGTGACAACTTATGAACAGAACTCGAAACTCTAAAGGACTAGACGCTAAGACCAGCAACTAGACACGACGATGCAACCGCAAATTCAACAAAGCAAAAACCCTAAAAAGATTATGCAAAGGCTCAGATTGGTTCGGATATGATGAACTAACCCTAATTTTTTTTTGGCTTTTTCGTGGACTGTAGGTATGAAGAACAGACTCGATCTAAACTACGAAAAACTGTAAAATCTCATCGAGCAACCTGAAAATCTGATACCACTTGATAGAGGCGAGGGTGTCCCGATCTTTCGATGAGATGATAGCTATCGTTTTTGGTGGAGTAGACTTTGACGATCCGACTACGAACGTGCGAGGACGTCGCGCCTTAGCAATCGCTAAACCAACTCCGAGAGGTTATTGACCACACCGGAGCACAATCAACCTGACCACGAGGGTCTATCTCCTGCAAGCAAACGAAGAACAAGCAAGAAACTAAGATTTGCAATCTAGATATTGCGAATATAAGACGAAAGCTTTATTGATCAAGGTGGGGTTCTGTGACGTCTTGGTCTGGTCGTTGAACACAAACGAAGTACGCGAAGTTGCAGCTATGGCGAACTTTTAATCTAAACAAAACCCAAAGTCTAAACGGTGCCCTAAGGGCTGTATATATGGAGGAAGAGGGGGGGAATTTCGTGGCCCTTGAAGGAGGGGTCCGAAACCAACCCTATCTCTTGTTTCCCCACACACACGGACTCTAAAAACAGCCTATACTCAAGTATTTCGAAATTACATGGGCTTGGCCCAATAATAAGGTGACGCAGCACCTATAATAGCCTCTGGACGAAATTTATGAAGTGGCATCTTTGTATATTTCGTCCAAGGCTTCATGCACTCATTATGGTGGCTTCAAAGTCCTGAAATCATCACTTGTAACTCCGTTCTTGTTTCCCGTGCGCATGCCATCATCTCCATGCTTGAACTTGCTCCAATGTTCCTCTTTCTTGTCCAAGCTAGGCCCTTCATTCGTAAGCAAAACAAATGTATCCACTTTAGGCAGCATCATATTCTCATGAACATTAGAATCATTACCAAGAAACGAAAGTACCTGATAATTTAATTGGCGTGCGCGAGCTCTAGTAATTGGTCCAGTATGTATAGCAGCAGGGGCTGTGGGTGTAACGATGGTATTGATGTCCTCATCACGATACATAGGGTAACTAGTTCTTCTCCGTGAGGAGGCCTTGAGTTCTTCCCGTTAGGGGTCTTGAATCCAGGTGGATCTTCTCCGAAGAGGCATGGTCTCTCTCGGAGGAGCAGATCCGGATGGATGAGCAAAGCTCTATCTCTCAAATGAGCTATCACTTCGCTAACCCTGGCTAGAGGAAGGGGAAAGAGTATATATAGTCTAAGTGGGCGAAGGGGTACATGGGCCTCAGTGATGAGGACATGAATACCTTGGATACGACCAAAAATATTGCATACATGTATATTTGTGAGGTGATTTCTAATGCAAACTATGCAATAATTTATTTGTGTCATCCACGACAAAAATACTTCACAAACTTTTGTGCCATGTCTAATTGCAGGTGTATGGGACATTTGTACAATTCACATATGAAGATAAGGGAAAAAGAGAAGTTTAGTTTCTGTTCAAAAAGTCCTCTCACGTCACTTTTGGGCCAAGAGAATATAGAGTCCAAGTCTCTCACGTTCTGGATTCAGATTCGGACTGCACAGACATACCTGACTCAAAATGCCAAGAACTTTTTCATACGGACTCCGAATTGGGTGATTCTTTTTTTGTTGGAAAGTAGATTTCGTGCTCTTTCCAACCCAATTGGATTCACCTTAAAATTCGTCCGGAGCGTTGAGTTATCAATGAAACAATCTGACGCTGCAGCAGAATCCGAGTCAAACTATAAGTCCAAAGGTGTTGCATCACCTCCACTTGGGCCCATGAGCCTTGTACGACCTAGGGTTAGTTTTAGGGTGCCTTGGGACGTCCTCCCACCTCCTTGGCCGCCACCCCTTACTCCTATATAAGTAGATCCATCTAGTAGCATTTTCCTTGGGATTTGTTTAGTTAAAAGTTAGCCATTGCAACTTCGTGTACTTCGTTTGTGTCCAGCGACCAGACCAAGACCGCTTTTGGATCCCCACCTTTATCAATACTTCATCTATATTCGCAATATTCAGATTGCATTATCATATTCTTGCTTGTTCTTCGATTGCGTGCAGGAATAGACCTTCGTGGTCAGGTTGATCGTGCTTCCAGCATCGTCAGTAACCTCGGGAGATTGGTTTAGCGATTGCTAAGGCGCAACGTCGTGCACGTTTGTAGTCGGATCGTCAAAGTCGGCTCCACCAAATCGATAGTTATCATCTCATCGAAAGATCGGGACACCCCCGCCTCTATCAAGTGGTATCAGAGCCTTTGTCCAAGCCAGTCTGAGCCTTTGCAATTTTCTTTTCATTGCTTGCATAGTTGAATTATCGGTTACATCGTCGTGTCGAGTTGCTGGTCTTAGTGTCTAGTTCGTTTAGAGTTTCGAATTCTGTTCATATTAGTCACGCCGCCGCTGCATCGTTATTCCTTCCGCTGTCCACCATCCCATCCATCAATTTCCAAATCATGCTACCCACCATTCATTGTCATAATCATAGTTGAGGTCGTTCACATCTGTGCTTGATTCAATCTACATCTTATCTAGTTTGTTTTGGAAAGAGGGAGAGAGAAAAAAAAAAGAGAAAAAAAGTTAAAAAAAAGTCAGAGAAAAAAAGAGAGAAAGAAAAAGAAAAAAAAAGTGTGAGAAAAAAAAAGAGAAGAAAAAAAAACAAAATTCGGATCTATCTAGACTCAATCTCGTAGCTGATTTCGGATTGGAATCTGTTTTGTGCAGTGTTCAGTAAAACAGGCATATCTTTTTCATACGAAGTCTGTTTTGGCTCCGTGAGTACTCAAATTAAAGCTAGCGACGAGCCGCATCTAAATAGTTGCAGAAGCTAGTCCAATATTTGACACCTCAAAATCGGCTTCTAAATAGGTCTTTTTGCCCTCCGAAGTTCGCGAACACAGCTTGTTCCAGTTTTTCAGGCCAGTTTTAGAATTTTTTGACTCCTCATATCAACTCGGAATTGAGTGATTCTTTTTGCATTTGAAAGCTTGAGTCAGAGCCATTCTTGAGAAAAATTATCATAAAATTGGCACAAACTTTTATATAGTAAAGTTGGAGAGAGAATTGTTGGTATATGCTACTTGGTAGTTGTTTCTCATCATTATCTTTACTGCCATTGTGATCTTCACTTATATCTTGCTATCCAGAGCTACTTCATATCCTTTATTGATGCTAGTTGTGCTACGCCGTGACCTCATTAGTGTTCTAGGCTCGCGTCTCTAGTCCGGTCTAGCCTAGGACCAGCACAGTACCGTCATTGAGCGTTTATTCAACATTGCATCTCTGAATTGATTATTGCTAATCTTTTGCTACCAAATATTTAAGCCTTCCAAGCTCCACATATTTCTACACCGTGTATACGTACGTTCCCCTGGCAATCGCTTTACTCAATCTTCGGAGTTATTTGACACCGCTGGTTGCCGTCACCACCTGCTGCATGGTAAGAACTTGTAAGATATTGATATTTGCTTTACTGTGAGCGCTTTACCACCACATCTTAGTAGTTCATAGGAACATTATTCTCGATTTTTTTTGTTTCTACTAATCATGGCAGGTTCCGGAGTTGTTAGTTCTTGGGCTTCATCGATCGTGGGAGATTTGCCATCACCTAAGAAAATACAACAACCACCACAAGAGGAGCAATTACATCAGAATGCACATAATCAGGTTAATGTTTCCATGCCACCATTTACTGGTCGTTTTAGGCCTGATTTATATATTGAATGGGAGTACGAAATAAATGCTATATTTGCTTCCCATAATTTTGATGAGCGTGAAAAATTTCAAGCTGCTGTTAGTACTTTTAGTAGCTTTGCTTTAGTTTGGTGGAGTGAATATTGTCGGTTAAACCCTGATCTTATACCTACTACTTGGGATGATTTAAAACTTGTCATGAGAGATAGATTCGTTGATGTTTATTATACTCGTGGCATGATTAAAAAATTACAACATTTAAAACAAGGCACTGACACGGTAACAAAATACTATGATGATTTACAAACTACATTATTGCACTCATTTTTAGAAGAATGTGAAGAAGATTTTATGGATAGATTTTGGGGAGGATTAAACTGTGATATTCAAGAGATTCTAATTCATGAAGAGTGTTATCCTATGGACCATTTGTTTCGTCTTGCTTGCAAAGCTGAACAGGAAATAAAACGACGTGTTGGCCACAAGGAGAACAAGCGCACGGTGCACATTTCAAGTGTTGATACAGATGTTTCTTCAACTACTAGGCGTACTATGACAACCACATCCATTGTTGTGAGGACTACATCACCTCCACCATGTGACACATCACCCCCGAGAGTGGCTACATCAGCTGAGTTGATCATAAGAGGTAATGACAAAGGTACTGATCTTCCACCTCTACATGAGAATGAGGAATGCCTTGTCAATTTAAATGCACCATCTGATCAGCTACCCACTACTTTGATCACACCACCTATTTTAGAGGACTATGTTGATAATTTGACTTTGCCACATGACCAAACAACTAAAAGATCAACAATTTCGAGTGGACCCATTGAATTAACTATTAATATGAAAGAACCATGTGAATCAGGGAATAAATCAGATTTGGATCAAATACGTTTGAAAATAATTGTGCCAATGTTTAATCATTTTGATATGACCTCTAATCTTGGTGATGATTCTGTGTCAAATGACTTATTGCATGTTTGCTTATTTAAGCATGTTGTAGCATGTAAATTTGATGCAAGTAAGGTTTATTCACCAATGTTGGGATGGTTTAATGATGAACATTGTCAACCTTTTGAAATGAATAAGGGCTTCACTTATATATGCAAACTGAGTTGCAATATTTTCATGCCTTCTACTTCTTGTGATAATATTTTGGCTTTAGATTTTATGAACTATGAAGGTTACTCATGTATACATGTGTCATATGTGCAAAAACCAAGGGAAGTAAAAATGGATGACATATACATATACAACATGTACACCTTGTCTCTTTTGTTAGCCACATTTCAGATTAAGCAACGCCGAGGACGGCTTTGTTTTCAAGAAGGGGAGGATGATGAGGACATGAATACCTTGGATACGACCAAAAATATTGCATACATGTATATTTGTGAGGTGATTTCTAATGCAAACTATGCAATAATTTATTTGTGTCATCCACGACAAAAATACTTCACAAACTTTTGTGCCATGTCTAATTGCAGGTGTATGGGACATTTGTACAACTCACATATGAAGATAAGGGAAAAAGAGAAGTTTAGTTGCTGTTCAAAAAGTCCTCTCACGTCACTTTTGGGCCAAGAGAAGATAGAGTCCAAGTCTCTCACGTTCTGGATTCAGATTCGGACTGCACAGACATACCTGACTCAAAATGCCAAGAACTTTTTCATACGGACTCCGAATTGGGTGATTCTTTTTTTGTTGGAAAGTAGATTTCGTGCTCTTTCCAACCCAATTGGATTCACCTTAAAATTCGTCCGGAGCGTTGAGTTATCGATGAAACAATCTGACGCTGCAGCAGAATCCGAGTCAAACTATAAGTCCAAAGGTGTTGCATCACCTCCACTTGGGCCCATGAGCCTTGTACGACCTAGGGTTAGTTTTAGGGTGCCTTGGGACGTCCTCCCACCTCCTTGGCCGCCACCCCTTACTCCTATATAAGTAGATCCATCTAGTAGCTTTTTCCTTGGGATTTGTTTAGTTAAAAGTTAGCCATTGCAACTTCGTGTACTTCGTTTGTGTCCAACGACCAGACCAAGACCGCTTTTGGATCCCCACCTTTATCAATACTTCATCTATATTCGCAATATTCAGATTGCATTATCATATTCTTGCTTGTTCTTCGATTGCATGCAGGAATAGACCTTCGTGGTCAGGTTGATCGTGCTTCCAGCATCGTCAGTAACCTCGGGAGATTGGTTTAGCGATTGCTAAGGCGCAACGTCGTGCACGTTTGTAGTCGGATCGTCAAAGTCGGCTCCACCAAATCGATAGTTATCATCTCATCGAAAGATCGGGACACCCCCGCCTCTATCACTCAGCCCAACTCGCGGTGCACACACAGGCAGCGGACGTCCGCTGGGTACCGGACGTCCGGTCGCTCGCGGGAGTCCGGACGTCCGGTAGTCGTCGAACTTCCGCTAATTCAGTTCGGATGCGGTGTCACCGGACGTCCGGTGGTGGAGCGGTCGTCCGGTCGCCGGTCGTCCGGTGATCTCCGGACTTCCGTCGTTTTGGCTCGGTGAAGGGGGCGCCGGATTTTCGGTGGACGTCGGACGTCCGGTCCTGGACGGACGTCCGGTGGCTGTAGTCTTCCGGACAACTCTTCCTCTTGTTCCTCGCGCTTGGTGTCCTCGCCATCTTGTCCGTTGGATGTAGCTGCTCCGTGGCCTTCCTCCAAGTACCTGATCATGCATAGCACACGTTGGGGGTAGTAGCCATATCTCACATGTGGAAAGTGAGGGTTTGGAGAGGAGCAAGTTAATCTTGTGTCCAATGGCGTGTAGTTGAGGTCTCGTCTTATGTATCCTTGGGTCATGGGGAGAGGTCGAAGTGAACATGGGGATGATCGTAGGATGCTCCGCATCAAAATGTCTGACATAATATCTTTGAATAATGAGCATGATTGCAATGTTGTTAGTATGAATTCTTTGAATATCCGTGATGCTAATGATATGCAAAGCCATAAGCTTGGGGATGCTATGTTTGATGAAGATGATATTTTTAGTCCCCCAAGTTTTGATGAGAAAATCTATTATGATGATTACATGCCTCCTATTTATGATGATTATAATGATGAAAGTGGGTTTGGAAGAGTGTCAACTTTATGTAATGATGATCCCACTATTTTGGAGGGTGTTGAATCTTATTGTATTAATTATGAAAGTGGATTTGGAGAGGTCATGACTTTATTTAGTGATGAATCCACTATTTTGGAAGAGATTTCAAATGACTATGATAAAAAAGTTCCTACCTATGATGATTATGGTGATGACATGTATGCTATAAAGAGTAATGATAACCATGAAACTTGTCATCATGATTTTAATTTCCAATCACATGATAGCTATTTTGTTGAGTTTGCTCCCACTACTATTCATGAGAATAAATTTGCTTATGTGGAGAGTAATAAAATTTCTGTGCTTATGAATCATGAAAAGAATGCTTTATGTGATTGATACGTCTCCGTCGTATCTACTTTTCCTAACACTTTTGCTCTTGTTTTGGACTCTAATTTGCATGATTTGAATGAAACTAACCCGGACTGACGCTATTTTCAGCAGAACTACCATGGTGTTGTTTTTTGTGCAGAAATAAAAGTTCTCAAAATGGAACAAAACTTTTTGGAGATTTTTTATGGAATAAAAGAAAATTACTGGAGCCAAGAACCGCCATGATGAGGACATGACTACCTTGGATACGACCAAAAATATTGCATACATGTATATTTGTGAGGTGATTTCTAATGCAAACTATGCAATAATTTATTTATGTCATCCAAGACAAAAATACTTCACAAACTTTTGTGCCATGTCTAATTGCAGGTGTATGGGAGATTTGTACAATCCACATATGAACATAAGGGAAAAAGAGAAGTTTATGTGCTGTTCAAAAAGTCCTCTCACGTCACTTTTGGGCCAAGAGAAGATAAAGTCCAAGTCTCTCACGTTCTGGATTCAGATTCGGACTACACAGACATGCCTGACTCAAAACGCCAAGAACTATTTCATACGGACTCCGAATTGAGTGATTCTTTTTTTGTTGGAAAGTAGATTTCGTGCTCTTTCTAACCCAATTGGTTTCACCTTCAAATTCATCCGGAGCGTTGAGTTGTCGTCGAAACAATCAGACATTGTAGCAGATTCCGAGTCAAACTACAAGTCCAAAGGTGTTGCATCACCTGCACTTGGGCCCATTGGCCTTGTACGACCTAGGGTTAGTTTTAGGCTGCCTTGGGACGTCCTCCCACCTCCTTGGCCGCCACCCCTTGCTCCTATATAAGTAGATCCATCTAGTAGCTTTTTGCTTGGGATTTGTTTAGTTAAAAGTTAGCCATTGCAACTTCGTGTACTTCGTTTGTGTCCAATGATCAGACCAAGACCGCTTTCGGATCCCCACCATTATCAATACTTCATCTATATTCGCAATATTCAGATTGCATTATCATATTCTTGCTTGTTCTTCGATTGCGTGCAGGAATAGACCTTCGTGGTCAGGCTGATCGTGCTTCCAGCATCATCAGTAACCTCAGGAGATTGGTTTAGCGATTGCTAAGGCGCAATGTCGTGCACGTTTGTAGTCGGATCGTCAAAGTCGGCTCCACCAAATCGATAGTTACCATCTCATCGAAAGATCGGGTGATGAGGACATCAATACCATTGTTACACCCACAGCCCCTGCTGCTATACATACTGGACCAATTACTAGAGCTCGCGCACGCCAATTAAATTATCAGGTACTTTCGTTTCTTGGTAATGATTCTAATGTTCATGAGAATATGATGCTGCCTAAATTGGATACATTTGTTTTGCTTACAAATGAAGGGCCTAGCTTGGACAAGAAAGATGAACCTTGGAGCAAGTTCAAGCATGGAGATGATGGCATGCGCAAGGGGAACAAGAACGGAGTTACAAGTGATGATTTCAGGACTTTGAAGCCACCATAAGGAGTGCAGGAAGCCTTGGACGAAATATACAAGATGCCACTTCATAAATTTCGTCCAGAGGCTATTATAGGTGCTGCGTCACCTTATTATTGGGCCAAGCCCATGTAATTTCGAAATACTTGAGTATAGGCTATTTTTAGAGTCCGTATGTGTGGGGAAACAAGAGATAGGGTTGGTTTCCGACCCCTCCTTCAAGGGCCATGAAATCCCCCCCTCTTCCTCCATATATACAGCCCTTAGGGCACCGTTTAGACTTTGGGTTTTGTTTAGATTAAAAGTTCGCCATAGCTGCAACTTCGCGTACATCGTTTGTGTTCAACAACCAGACCAAGACGTCACAGAACCCCACCTCGATCAATAAAGCTTTCATCTTATATTCGCAATATCCAGATTGCAAATCTTAGTTTCTTGCTTGTTCTTCGTTTGCTTGCAGGAGATAGACCCTCGGGGTCAGGTTGATTGTGCTCCGGCGTGGTCAATAACCTCTCGGAGTTGGTTTAGCGATTGCTAAGGCGCGACGTCCTCGCACGTTCGTAGTCGGATCGTCAAAGTCTACTCCAGCAAAAACGATAGATATCATCTCATCGAAAGATCGGGACACCCTCGCCTCTATCAAGTGGTATCAGATTCCCAGGTTTCTCGGTGAGATTTACAGTTTTTCGTAGTTTAGATCGAGTCTGTTCTTCATACCTACAGTCCAGGAAAAAGCCAAAAAAAAAAATTAGGGTTAGTTCATCATATCCGAACCAATCTGAGCCTTTGCATAATCTTTTTAGGGTTTTTGCTTTGTTGAATTTGCGGTTGCATCGTCGTGTCAAGTTGCTGGTCTTAGCGTCTAGTTCTTTAGAGTTTCGAGTTCTGTTCACAAGTTGTCACGCCGCCGCCGCACCATCATCATCGCCCCTACCATATACCACCACCGATCCGAGTCCAGATACCACCACCGATCCGAGTCCATATACCACCACCAATCCGAGCCCACATATACTACCGTCATATACCATCACCAGTCCGAGTTCCACCATATTCATCTCTGCCACCAGTCCTAGTCCGAGTCCAGTATTTATTCCTTTATTTTAGGTTCCAGATCACGCGATACTACGAGTCGTGAACAAGTCGGATTCCCCAATTTTCGTGCTACCCGCAGAAGAAAAATAGTTCCAGTTTTAAAAAAAAAAATAGTCTGGAAAATTCTGGCTAGGCAGTTTTTAGACCATTTGTAGACTTTTTCGAAAAAAAAATTGTTGCGGAGCAAAAAAAAAAGAGGAAAAAAGAGGAAAAAAAGTGCAAAAAAAAATATATTCAGAGTGTGCTCCTCCCTTGTTTACGTGCAGCGCCGTGATTTTTGTTAGTGTTCTAGGCTCGCGTCTCTAGCACGGTCTAGCCTAGGACCAGCACAGTACCGTCGTTGAGAGTTTATTCAACATTGCATCTCTGAATTGATTATTGCTGACCCTTTTTGCTACCATATCATAAGCCTTCCCAGCTCCACATACATCTACATCGTGCGTTTGACACCACCTGGCAATCGCTCTGTCCAAGCTCTGAGAGTTTTGACTACAAAGGTTGCCGATCACCACCTGCTGCTGGGTAAGAACTGGTAAGAATTTGAGATTTGCTTGACGGATTTGTGACACCACACCACACCACCACCACTTTCTAGTAGTCTGTAGGATCATATTCTTGTGTGTTTCTATTGCTGCTAACCATGGCAGGATCACAAGCCGACAAGATTGACTGGGAGAACATGACGAACAAGGAGGTGCATGATAAATTTCAGCAAATGATGAGTGGCCAGGTGGGAGATGTGCTAAACAGATTTGAAGAGGCCATGGAGAAGATAGATGGCATGGAGAAGTCGTTCGAGACAAAGCTGGATAACAAGTTTAATGAATTGCTCACGCGTCTTCCCCAACCACCACCGGCTGCACCTGTCGCACCTCTGCAACGACAACAACAACGCCCCCTTCCAAATCAGTTCGGACGAGCGAAGCGTGTTCCTCTTGAGGATGGCCAAACTTCTGGTGCTGCTGTACCTACTGTTGATGCTTCTTTGGCTCCTGCTCCTGCTGCTGCTGGTGCCGAGGAGGAGGATGATTACGCGGGCGATTATGAGGATGAGGTTGATCAAAATCATAACTACGTGCAACCACCAGCACCAGGTCGTCCACATGCAAATAATCGCAATGGTAGGCCTGCACCACCACTTCAGGTACGAGATCATGACCATCTTCCTAAATTAAAATTGAATATTCCACCATTCGAGGGTAGATATGTTCCTGATATATATCGTACTTGGGAGTTAGAAACTGAACAACGTTTTACATGTTTACAATATCCCGAGGAACGACGTGTTGCTGCTGCTGTTTGTGCTTTCACTAGTTTTGCATGTGTATGGTGGTCTGAACATTGTAGATTATATCCTATTCCAGCTACGTGGGCTGCTTTGAAAACTGCTATGCGTACTCGTTGGGTTCCACCATATTTTCAACGTGAATTACTTCAAAAATTGCAGCGCTTAAGACAAGGAAAAAATTCTGTAGAAGAATATTATCAGGAATTACAAACTGGCATGATTAGATGTGGTATTGTTGAGGAGAATGAAGCTATGCTTGCACGTTTCATGGGTGGATTAAATAGAGAGATTCAGACCATTCTAGAGTATAAGGAGTATAATAATATCACTCGTTTATTCCATCTTGCTTGTAAAGCTGAACGTGAAGTGCAGGATCGACAGGCATTGGCGCGAACTAATTTTTCTGCAGGTCGATCTTCATCATGGACACCGCGTGCCTCCTCTACTCCCACACGTCCTACTGCGGCACCACTGACTTCAGCCGCCAATTCCAATCGAGATACAAGAAAACAGGCACCACCACCACCATCTGCCAAGAGTACACCTTCTGGGCCTGCCCAGAGCTCTTCCTCATCTATGGCATCAACAGGGCACACACATGATATTATTTGTCGTTGTTGTAAGGGAAGAGGTCATTATGCGAGAGAATGCCAATCTCCGCGTGTTATGATTGCTACTGAGGATGGTGGGTATGAGTCCGCTAGTGATTATGATGAGGAGACTTTGGCTCTTATTACAAGTGAAGAACACGGTGGAGATGATTCTGATCATGAGACGCAATACATGGCTCCTGAAGACGCTGACAGGTATGAATGTTTAGTTGTTCAACGTGTTTTGAGTGTGCAGGTCACACAAGCTGAGCAAAATCAGAGGCATAATTTGTTCCATACAAAGGGAGTTGTGAAGGAACGTTCTGTTCGCGTCATCATAGATGGAGGGAGCTGCAACAACTTGGCTAGCATGGAGATGGTGGAGAAGCTATCTCTCACCACAAGACCACATCCACATCCTTACTATATCCAATGGTTCAACAACAGCGGCAAGGTTAAGGTAACACGTACTGTTCGTGTGCATTTTAGTATCTCTACATATGCTGATTATGTTGATTGTGATGTGGTACCCATGCAAGCATGTTCATTATTACTTGGTAGACCATGGCAATTTGATAAAAATTCTGTACACCATGGTAGAAACAATCAGTATACTCTTGTTCATAAGGATAAACATATTCCAAAAAAGGATGGTACGTCGCGTATGTGTGTTGATTGTAGAGGCATTAATAATATTACTATTCGTTATCGTCATCCTATTCCTAGGCTAGATGATATGCTTGATGAATTGAGTGGCTCTACAATATTCTCCAAAGTTGATTTGCGTAGTGGATACCATCAAATTCGTATGAAATTGGGAGATGAATGGAAAACAGCATTTAAAACTAAGTTCGGTTTATATGAGTGGTTAGTCATGCCTTTTGGGTTAACTAATGCACCTAGTACTTTCATGAGATTAATGAACGAAGTTTTACGTGCTTTCATTGGACGATTTGTGGTAGTTTACTTTGATGATATATTGATTTATAGCAGATCTTTGGAGGAACATTTGGAACATTTACGTGTTGTTTTTATTGCTCTAGGTGATGCACGTTTGTTTGGTAACCTTGGGAAGTGCACCTTTTGCACCGACCGAGTATCTTTTCTTGGCTATGTTGTTACTCCACAGGGAATTGAAGTTGATAAAGCCAAGATTGAAGCTATTGAGAGTTGGCCGCAGCCCAAAACGGTCACACAAGTGAGGAGTTTCCTTGGCCTCGCTGGTTTCTATAGGCGTTTTGTGAGAGATTTCAGTACCATTGCTGCACCTCTCAACGAGCTTACAAAGAAGGATGTGCCTTTTGTTTGGGGTACCGCACAGGAAGAAGCCTTCACGGTGTTGAAAGATAAGTTAACACATGCTCCTTTACTCCAACTTCCTGATTTTAATAAGACTTTTGAGCTTGAATGTGATGCTAGTGGAATTGGATTAGGAGGTGTGTTATTACAAGATGGCAAACCTGTTGCATACTTTTCTGAAAAATTGAGTGGGCCTAGTCTGAATTACTCTACTTATGATAAGGAATTATATGCTCTTTTTCGGACTTTGGAAACATGGCAACATTATTTATGGCCCAAAGAATTTGTTATTCATTCTGATCATGAATCTTTGAAACATATTAAAAGTCAAGCCAAACTGAACCGTAGACATGCTAAATGGGTTGAATTCATTGAGACTTTCCCTTATGTCATTAAACACAAGAAGGGTAAAGAAAATGTTATTGCTGATGCATTGTCTCGTCGTTATACTATGCTTTCACAACTTGACTTTAAAATATTTGGTTTGGAGACCATCAAAGATCAATATGTGCATGATGCTGAATTTAAAGATGTATTGCAGAATTGTAAAGAAGGGAGAACATGGAACAAGTTCGTCGTTAACGATGGATTTGTGTTTCGTGCTAACAAGCTATGCATTCCAGCTAGCTCCGTTCGTCTTTTGTTGTTGCAGGAGGCGCATGGAGGAGGATTAATGGGACACTTTGGCGTAAAGAAGACGGAGGATGTACTTGCTACACATTTCTTTTGGCCAAAGATGAGACGGGATGTTGAGCGCTTTGTTGCTCGCTGCACTACATGTCAAAAAGCTAAGTCATGACTCAATCCTCATGGTTTATATATGTCGTTGCCTGTACCTAGTGTTCCATGGGAGGATGATAGATGCGGGGTGTCCCGATCTTTCGATGAGATGATAACTATCGATTTGGTGGAGACGACTTTGACGATCCGACTACAAACGTGCACGACGTTGCGCCTTAGCAATCGCTAAACCAATCTTCCGAGGTTACTGACGATGCTGAAAGCACGATCAGCCTGACCACGAAGGTCTATTCCTGCACGCAATCGAAGAACAAGCAAGAATATGATAATGCAATCTGAATATTGCGAATATAGATGAAGTATTGATAAAGGTGAGGATCCGAAAGCGGTCTTGGTCTGGTCGTTGGACACAAACGAAGTACACGAAGTTGCAATGGCTAACTTTTAACTAAACAAATCCTAAGCAAAAAGCTACTAGATGGATCTCCTTATATTGGAGTAAGGGGTGGCGGCCAAGGAGGTGGGAGGACGTCCCAAGGCAGCCTAAAACTAACCCTAGGTCGTACAAGGCTCATGGGCCCAAGTGGAGGTGATGCAACACCTTTGGACTTGTAGTTTGACTCGGATTCTGCTGCAGCATCAGATTGTTTCGTTGATAACTCAATGCTCCAGACGAATTTTAAGGTCAATCCAATTGGGTTGGAAAGAGGAGGAAATCTACTTTCCAACAAAAAAAGAATCACCCAATTCGGAGTCCGTATGGAAAAGTTCTTGGCGTTTTGAGTCAGGTATGTCTGTGCAGTCCGAATCTGAATTCAGAACATGAGAGACTTGGACTCTATCTTCTCTTGGCCCAAAAGTGACGTGAGAGGACTTTTTGAACAGCACCTAAACTTCTCTTTTTCCTTTATCTTCATATGTGAATTGTACAAATGTCCCATACACCTGCAATTAGACATGGCACAAAAGTTTGTGAAGTATTTTTGTCGTGGATGACACAAATAAATTATTGCATAGTTTGCATTAGAAATCACCTCACAAATATACATATATGCAATATTTTTGGTCGTATCCAAGGTAGTCATGTCCTCATCAGAGGATATATCTATGGACTTTGTTTTGGGTTTACCTCGAACAAAGAAGGGGAGGGATAGCATATTTGTTGTCGTGGATAGGTTCTCGAAAATGGCACACTTTATACCATGTCATAAAAGCGATGATGCTGCTAATGTTGCTGATTTGTTCTTTCGTGAAATTATTCGCTTGCATGGTGTGCCAAATACTATTGTTTCAGATCGTGATACCAAAATTCTTAGCCACTTTTGGAGATGTTTATGGGCTAAGTTGGGGACTAAACTGCTTTTTAGTACTACTTGTCACCCCCAAACTGATGGACAAACTGAAGTAGTCAATAGAACTTTGTCTACTATGCTTAGGGCTGTTTTGAAGAATAACAAGAAAATGTGGGAAGAATGCTTGCCTCATATTGAATTTGCTTATAATCGTTCGTTGCATTCTACTACTAAGATGTGCCCTTTTGAAATTGTATATGGTTTCCTACCTCGTGCACCTATTGATTTGTTGCCTCTTCCATCTTCGGAGAAGGTTAATTTTGATGCTAAACAACGTGCTGAATTGATCTTAAAAATCCATGAGTTAACTAAGGAGAACATTGAGCGTATGAATGCTAAATATAAACTTGCTGGAGATAAGGGTAGAAAACATGTTGTGTTTGCACCTGGAGATCTTGTTTGGTTACATTTGCGTAAGGATAGATTTCCTGATTTGCGCAAATCAAAGCTAATGCCACGTGCTGATGGTCCTCTTAAGGTGTTAGAGAAAATAAATGATAACGCATATAAACTTGAGCTGCCTGCAGATTTTGGGGTTAGTCCCACTTTTAACATTGCAGATTTGAAGCCTTATTTGGGTGAGGAAGATGAGCTTCCGTCGAGGACGACTTCATTTCAAGAAGGGGAGGATGATGAGGACATCAATACCATTGTTACACCCACAGCCCCTGCTGCTATACATACTGGACCAATTACTAGAGCTCGCGCACGCCAATTAAATTATCAGGTACTTTTGTTTCTTGGTAATGATTCTAATGTTCATGAGAATATGAAGCTGCCTAAATTGGATACATTTGTTTTGCTTACAAATGAAGGGCCTAGCTTGGACAAGAAAGATGAACCTTGGAGCAAGTTCAAGCATGGAGATGATGGCATGCGCAAGGGGAACAAGAACGGAGTTACAAGTGATGATTTCAGGACTTTGAAGCCACCATAAGGAGTGCAGGAAGCCTTGGATGAAATATACAAGATGCCACTTCATAAATTTCGTCCAGAGGCTATTATAGGTGCTGCGTCACCTTATTATTGGGCCAGGCCCATGTAATTTTGAAATACTTGAGTATAGGCTATTTTTAGAGTCCGTATGTGTGGGGAAACAAGAGATAGGGTTGGTTTCGGACCCCTCCTTCAAGGGCCACGAAATCCCCCCCTCTTCCTCCATATATACAGCCCTTAGGGCACCGTTTAGACTTTGGGTTTTGTTTAGATTAAAAGTTCGCCATAGCTGCAACTTCGCGTACTTCGTTTGTGTTCAACAACCAGACCAAGACGTCATAGAACCCCACCTCGATCAATAAAGCTTTCATCTTATATTCGCAATATCCAGATTGCAAATCTTAGTTTCTTGCTTGTTCTTCGTTTGCTTGCAGGAGATAGACCCTCGGGGTCAGGTTGATTGTGCTCCGGCGTGGTCAATAACCTCTCGGAGTTGGTTTAGCGATTGCTAAGGCGCGACGTCCTCGCACGTTCGTAGTCGGATCGTCAAAGTCTACTCCACCAAAAACGATAGATATCATCTCATCGAAAGATCGGGACACCCTCGCCTCTATCATCGGGACACCCTCGCCTCTATCAAGTGGTATCAGTTTTCAGGTTGCTCGGTGAGAATTTCCAGTTTTCCCTAGATTAGATTTATTTTCTTACCTATTGTCCAAGAAAAAGCCACAAAAAATAAGTTAGATCTATTCATCCTTTGTCCAAGCCAGTTTGAGCCTTTGCAATTTTCTTTTCATTGTTTGCATTATTGAATTATCGGTTACATAGTCGTGTCGAGTTGCTGGTCTTAGTGTCTAGTTCCTTTAGAGTTTCGAGTTCTGTTCATATTAGTCACGCCGCCGCTGCATCATTAGACCTTCCGCTGTCCACAACCTCTCATCCATCAAATTCCACCACGTGCTACCCACCGTTCATTGTCATAATCATAGCTGACGCCGTTCATATCTTCGCTTGATCCAATCTGCATCTTATCTAGTTTGTTTTGGAAAGAGAGAAAAAAAAAGTCCAAAAAAAGAGAAAAAAAGTGAGATAAAAAAAGCACAAAATTCGGATCTATCTAGACTCACTCTCGTACCTGAATTCGGATTCGAATCTGTTTTGCGCACTATTCAGTAAAACAGGCGTATCTTCCTCATACGAAGTCCGTTTTGGCTCCGTGAGTACTCAAATTAAAGCTAGCGACGAGCCGCATCTAAATAGTTGCAGAAGCTTGTTCAATATTTGACACCTCAAAATCGGCTTCTAAATAGGTCTTTTTGCCCTCCGAATTTTGTGAACACAGCTTGTTCCAGTTTTTCAGGCCAGTTTTAGAATTTTTTGACTCCTCATATCAACTCGGAATTGAGTGATTCTTTTTGCATTTGAAAGCTTGAGTCAGTGCCATTCTTGAGAAAAACTTATCAGAAAATTGGCAAAAACTTTTCCAGAGGAAAGTTGGAGAGAAAGTTGTTGGTATATCCTACTTTGTAGTTGTTTCTCATCATTATCTTTACTGCCATTGTGATCTTCACTTATATCTTGCTGTCCAGAGCTACTTCACATCCTTTATTGATGCTAGTTGTGCAACGCCGTGACCTCAATAGTGTTCTAGGCTCGCGTCTCTAGTCCGGTCTAGCCTAGGACCAGCACAGTACCGTCGTTGAGCGTTTATTCATCATTGCATCTCTGAATTGATTATTGCTAATCTTTTGCTACCATATATAGCCAACCCAGCTCCACATATTTTTACACCGTGTATACGTACGTTCGCCTGGCAATCGCTTTACTCAATCTTCGGAGTTATTTGACACCGCTGGTTGCCGTCACCACCTGCTGCATGGTAAGAACTTGTAAGATATTGATATTTGCTTTACTGTGAGCGCTTTACCACCACATCCTAGTAGTTCATAGGAACATTATTCTCGATTTTTTTTTGTTTCTACTAATCATGGCAGGTTCCGGAGTTGTTAGTTCTTGGGCTTCATCGATCGTGGGAGATTTGCCACCACCTAAGAAAATACAACAACCGTCACAAGAGGAGCAACAACATGAGAATGCACATAATCAGGTTAATGTTTCCATGCCACCATTTACTGGTCGTTTTAGACCCGATTTATATATTGAATGGGAATACAAAATTAATGCTATATTTGCTTCCCATAATTTTGATGAGCGTGGAAAATTTCAAGCTGCGATTAGTACTTTCAGTAGCTTTGCTTTAGTTTGGTGGAGTGAATATTGTCGGTTAAACCCTGATCTTATACCTACTACTTGGGATGATTTAAAACTTGTCATGAGAGATAGATTCGTTGATGTTTATTATACTCATGGCATGATTAAAAAATTACAACATTTAAAACAAGGCTCTGACACGGTAACAATATACTATGATGATTTACAAACTACATTATTGCACTCATTTTTAGAAGAAAGTGAAGAAGATTTTATGGATAGATTTTGGGGAGGATTAAATCGTGATATTCAAGAGATTCTAATTCATGAAGAGTGTTATCCTATGGACCATTTGTTTCGTCTTGCTTGCAAAGCTGAACAGGAAATAAAACGACGTGTTGGCCACAAGGAGAACAAGCGCACGGTGCACATTCCAAGTGTTGATACAGATGTTTCTTCAACTACTAGGCGTACTATGACAACCACATCCGTTGTTGCGAGGACTACATCATCTCCATCATGTGACACATCACCTCCAAGAGTGCCTACATCGTCTGAGTTGATCATAAGAGGTAATGACAAAGGTACAGATTTTCAACTTTCACATGAGAATGATGCATGCCTAGTTAACTTGAATACATCATGTGTTGTGTTACCTATTGATTTGAGCACACCAGCTATTTTAGAGAATCGTGTTACTGTCATGAATGCGTCATGTGATCAAAGAGTTGAAGTATCAACAATTTTGAGTGCACCCAATGAATTAACTGTTGATGCAAAAGAAACAATGTTTAATCATTTTGATATGATCTCCAATCTTGGTGATGATTTTGTGTCAAAAGACTTATTGCATGTTTGCTTATTTAAGCATGTTGTAGCATGTAAATTTGATGCAAGTAAGGTTTATTCACCAATGTTGGGATGGTTTAGTGATGAACATTGTCAATCCTTTGATATGAATAAGAGCTTCACTTATATGTGCAAATTGAGTTGCAATATTTTCATGTCTTCTAATACTTGTGATAATATTTTGGCTTTACATTTTATGAACTATGAAAGTTACTCATGTATACATGTGTCATATGTGCAAAAATCAAGGGAAGTAAAAATGGATGACATATACATATACAACATGTACACCTTGTCTCTTTTGTTAGCCACATTTCAGATTAAGCAATGCCGAGGACGGCTTTGTTTTCAAGAAGGGGAGGATGATGAGGACATGACTACCTTGGATACGACCAAAAATATTGCATACATGTATATTTGTGAGGTGATTTCTAATGCAAACTATGCAATAATTTATTTATATCATCCAAGACAAAGATACTTCACAAACTTTTGTGCCATGTCTAATTGCAGGTGTATGGGAGATTTGTACAATCCACATATGAACATAAGGGAAAAAGAGAAGTTTATGTGCTGTTCAAAAAGTCCTCTCACGTCACTTTTGGGCCAAGAGAAGATAAAGTCCAAGTCTCTCACGTTCTGGATTCAGATTCGGACTGCACAGACATACCTTACTCAAAACGCCAAGAACTATTTCATACGGACTCCTAATTGAGTGATTCTTTTTTTTGGAAAGTAGATTTCGTGCTCTTTCTAACCCAATTGGTTTCACCTTCAAATTCATCCGGAGCGTTGAGTTGTCGTCGAAACAATCTGACGCTGTAGCGGATTCCGAGTCAAACTACAAGTCCAAAGGTATCACCTGCACTTGGGCCCATTGGCCTTGTACGACCTAGGGTTAGTTTTAGGCTGCCTTGGGACGTCCTCCCACCTCCTTGGCCGCCACCCCTTGCTCCTATATAAGTAGATCCATCTAGTAGCTTTTTGCTTGGGATTTGTTTAGTTAAAAGTTAGCCATTGCAACTTCGTGTACTTCGTTTGTGTCGAACGACCAGACCAAGACCGCTTTCAGATCCCCACCATTATCAATACTTCATCTATATTCGTAATATTCATATTGCATTATCATATTCTTGCTTGTTCTTCGATTGCGTGCAGGAATAGACCTTCGTGGTCAGGCTGATCGTGCTTCCAGCATCGTCAGTAACCTCAGGAGATTGGTTTAGCGATTGCTAAGGCGCAACGTCGTGCACGTTTGTAGTCGGATCGTCAAAGTCGGCTCCACCAAATCGATAGTTACCATCTCATCGAAAGATCAGGACACCCTCGCCTCTATCACGCCAGAGGGGGGCCCTGGATGAGCACAACCCACCAGGGCGCGCCCCCCCTCCTAGCGCGCCCAGGTAGGTTATACACACCTGGTGGCCCCGCCGACCCTATCTCCGACGCTATAAAATCACATTTTCGGAGAAAAAAATCAAAGAGAAAGAATTATCATGTTTCACGATACGGAGTCGCTGCCACCTGTATGGGACACACATAACAGGTAGGCCCACAAAGGGTCGAAATATCGTAAAGCATGGGGTCCACACAGCAGGTGGGTCCAGATATATAACATACAGACATACTATCCACTCGGACATATCGACGAACCGTCCACTCGGAAGACAGTCAACCACTCGGTCATATGGCTCACTCGGATATGCGAAGACCAATAGTCGACAAGGCAGTCGAAGCATCACCTGACGTTACAACATCAATGCCCCACTTTGTAACATAGGAGGTGAGGGGGTGGCGCACTCTATATAAGCCACCCCCCTCCACTAGACTAAGGGCAGGCCCTCATTCTTCTCCTCTAGCTCTCATCTCTCTCCCTCACCACTAGTCTCAGGACTTAGCTCAGCCATGGAGATCTGTTCTCCCCCTTTCTCTCAAATACACCATGTAACTCCGTGTTCATGACAGATAAAAGAAAGCCTCTCCAGAGCATGAGACGTAGGGCTGTTATCTCCACCGCGAGAGGCCTGAACTCGCTAAAACCACTGTGTCACCCGTTTGCATCTCGATAGATCATGCTCCCTTACACTACCCCTTTCTATTGTCGGAATCGTTCCCACGATAGTTGGCGCCCACCGTGGGGCCTGGCGTCTATCGAACCATGATGCGGACGGTTTGTATCTATTCCCTATTTTACTTGTGATGCCTCTTGTCTTTGCCAAGAACAGGATCATCTTCGGCCTCGTATGCGAACGTCGTGGCCGCTATTCCACGCATGGTCGCCGCATGTGCGGACGAAGGGGCGAGGAGATCAGCCACATCCGACTCCTGGAGCGGTGATATGCTCTGCCGCACCCAGCACCGTGCACGCTTGCCGCCCTGCGACGCGCTCGCTGGCCCAACGCCACGCTCGCCCGCCCCGCGACACACTCGCCGGCCCAGCACTGCGCTCGCTGGCCCCGTGCCACGCTTGCCACCCCATGACGCGTGATAGAGGAAGGGGTGTCCCGATCTTTCGATGAGATGATAGCTATCGATTTGGTGGAGTCGACTTTGACGATCCGACTACAAACGTGCACGACGTTGCGCCTTAGCAATCGCTAAACCAATCTCCCGAGGTTACTGACGATGCTGGAAGCACGATCAGCCTGACCACGAAGGTCTATTCCTGCACGCAATCGAAGAACAAGCAAGAATATGATAATGCAATCTGAATATTGCGAATATAGATGAAGTATTGATAAAGGTGGGGATCCGAAAGCGGTCTTGGTCTGGTCGTTGGACACAAACGAAGTACACGAAGTTGCAATGGCTAACTTTTAACTAAACAAATCCCAAGGAAAAAGCTACTAGACGGATCTACTTATATAGGAGTAAGGGGTGGCGGCCAAGGAGGTGGGAGGACGTCCCAAGGCAGCCTAAAACTAACCCTAGGTCGTACAAGGCTCATGGGCCCAAGTGGAGGTGATGCAACACCTTTGGACTTATAGTTTGAGTCGGATTCTGCTGCAGCGTCAGATTGTTTCATTGATAACTCAACGCTCCGGACGAATTTTAAGGTGAATCCAATTGGGTTGGAAAGAGCACGAAATCTACTTTCCAACAAAAAAAGAATCACCCAATTCGGAGTCCGTATGAAAAAGTTCTTGGCGTTTTGAGTCAGGTATGTCTGTGCAGTCCGAATCTGAATCCAGAACGTGAGAGACTTGGACTCTATCTTCTCTTGGCCCAAAAGTGATGTGAGAGGACTTTTTGAACAGCAACTAAACTTCTCTTTTTCCCTTATCTTCATATGTGAATTGTACAAATGTCCCATACACCTGCAATTAGACATGGCACAAAAGTTTGTGAAGTATTTTTGTCGTGGATGACACAAATAAATTATTGCATAGTTTGCATTAGAAATCACCTCACAAATATACATGTATGCAATATTTTTGGTCGTATCCAAGGTAGTCATGTCCTCATCATCCTCCCCTTCTTGAAAACAAAGCCGTCCTCGGCGTTGCTTAATCTGAAATGTGGCTAACAAAAGAGACAAGGTGTACATGTTGTATATGTATATGTCATCCATTTTTACTTCCCTTGATTTTTGCACATATGACACATGTATACATGAGTAACTTTCATAGTTCATAAAATATAAAGCCAAAATATTATCACAAGTATTAGAAGACATGAAAATATTGCAACTCAATTTGCACATATAAGTGAAGCTCTTATTCATATCAAAGGATTGACAATGTTCATCATTAAACCATCCCAACATTGGTGAATAAACCTTACTTGCATCAAATTTACATGCTACTACATGCTTAAATAAGCAAACATGCAATAAGTCTTTTGACACAAAATCATCACCAAGATTAGAGGTCATATCAAAAGGATTAAACATTGTTTCTTTTGCATCAATAGTTAATTCATTGGGTGCACTCAAAATTGTTGATACTTCAACTCTGATAGAGGCGGGGTGTCCTGATCTTTCGATGAGATGGTAACTATCGATTTGGTGGAGTCGACTTTGATGATCCGACTACAAACGTGCACGACGTTGTGCCTTAGCAATCGCTAAACCAATCTCCCGAGGTTACTGACGATGCTGAAAGCACGATCAGCCTGACCACGAAGGTCTATTCCTGCACGCAATCGAAGAACAAGCAAGAATATGATAATGCAATCTGAATATTGCAAATATAGATGAAGTATTGATAAAGGTGGGGATCCGAAAGCGGTCTTGGTCTGGTCGTTGGACACAAACGAAGTACACGAAGTTGCAATGGCTAACTTTTAACTAAACAAATCCCAAGGAAAAAGCTACTAGATGGATCTACTTATATAGGAGTAAGGGGTGGCGGCCAAGGAGGTGGGAGGACGTCCCAAGGCAGCCTAAAACTAACCCTAGGTCGTACAAGGCTCATGGGCCCAAGTGGAGGTGATGCAACACCTTTGGACTTATAGTTTGACTCGGATTCTGCTGCAGCGTCAGATTGTTTCATTGATAACTCAACGCTCCGGACGAATTTTAAGGTGAATCCAATTGGGTTGGAAAGAGCATGAAATCTACTTTCCAACAAAAAAAGAATCACCCAATTCGGAGTCCGTATGAAAAAGTTCTTGGCATTTTGAGTCAGGTATGTCTGTGCAGTCCGAATCTGAATCCAGAACGTGAGAGACTTGGACTCTATCTTCTCTTGGCCCAAAAGTGACGTGAGAGGACTTTTTGAACAGCAACTAAACTTCTCTTTTTCCCTTATCTTCATATGTGAATTGTACAAATGTCCCATACACCTGCAATTAGACATGGCACAAAAGTTTGTGAAGTATTTTTGTCGTGGATGACACAAATAAATTATTGCATAGTTTGCATTAGAAATCACCTCACAAATATACATGTATGCAATATTTTTGGTCGTATCCAAGGTAGTCATGTCCTCATCATCCTCCCCTTCTTGAAAACAAAGCCGTCATCGGCGTTGCTTAATCTGAAATGTGGCTAACAAAAGAGACAAGGTGTACATGTTGTATATGTATATGTCATCCATTTTTACTTCCCTTGATTTTTGCACATATGACACATGTATACATGAGTAACTTTCATAGTTCATAAAATGTAAAGCCAAAATATTATCACAAGTATTAGAAGACATGAAAATATTGCAACTCAATTTGCACATATAAGTGAAGCTCTTATTCATATCAAAGGATTGACAATGTTCATCATTAAACCATCCCAACATTGGTGAATAAACCTTACTTGCATCAAATTTACATGCTACAACATGCTTAAATAAGCAAACATGCAATAAGTCATTTGACACAAAATCATCACCAAGATTAGAGGTCATATCAAAATGATTAAACATTGTTTCTTTTGCATCAACAGTTAATTCATTGGGTGCACTCAAAATTGTTGATACTTCAACTCTTTGATCACATGACGCATTCATGACAGTAACACAATTCTCTAAAATAGCTGGTGTGCTCAAATCAATAGGTAACACAACACATGATGTTTTCAAGTTAACTAGGCATGCATCATTCTCATGTGAAAGTTGAAAATCTGTACCTTTGTCATTACCTCTTATGATCAACTCAGACAATGTAGGCACTCTTGGAGGTGATGTGTCACATGATGGAGATGATGTAGTCCTCGCAACAACGTATGTGGTTGTCATAGTACGCCTAGTAGTTGAAGAAACATCTGTATCAACACTTGGAATGTGCACCGTGCGCTTGTTCTCCTTGTGGCCAACACGTCGTTTTATTTCCTGTTCAGCTTTGCAAGCAAGACGAAACAAATGGTCCATAGGATAACACTCTTCATGAATTAGAATCTCTTGAATATCACAGTTTAATCCTCCCCAAAATCTATCCATAAAATCTTCTTCACATTCTTCTAAAAATGAGTGCAATAATGTAGTTTGTAAATCATCATAGTATTTTGTTACCGTGTCAGTGCCTTGTTTTAAATGTTGTAATTTTTTAATCATGCCACGAGTATAATAAACATCAACGAATCTATCTCTCATGACAAGTTTTAAATCATCCCAAGTAGTAGGTATAAGATCAGGGTTTAACCGACAATATTCACTCCACCAAACTAAAGCAAAGCTACTGAAAGTACTAATCGCAGCTTGAAATTTTCCACGCTCATCAAAATTATGGGAAGCAAATATAGCATTAGTTTTGTACTCCCATTCAATATATAAATCAGGTCTAAAACGACCAGTAAATGGTGGCATGGAAACATTAACCTGATTATGTGCATTCTCATGTTGTTGCTCCTCTTGTGACGGTTGTTGTATTTTCTTAGGTGGTGGCAAATCTCCCACGATCGATGAAGCCCAAGAACTAACAACTCCGGAACCTGCCATGATTAGTAGAAACAAAAAAAATCGAGAATAATGTTCCTATGAACTACTAGGATGTGGTGGTAAAGCGCTCACAGTAAAGCAAATATCAATATCTTACAAGTTCTTACCATGCAGCAGATGGTGACGGGCAACCAGCGGTGTCAAATAACTCCGAAGATTGAGTAAAGCGATTGCCAGGCGAACGTACGTATACATGGTGTAAAAATATGTGGAGCTGGGTTGGCTATATATGGTAGCAAAAGATTAGCAATAATCAATTCAGAGATGCAATGTTGAATAAACGCTCAACGACGGTACTGTGCTGGTCCTAGGCTAGACCAGACTAGAGACGCGAGCCTAGAACACTAATGAGGTCACGGCGTTGCACAACTAGCATCAATAAAGGATATGAAGTAGCTCTGGACAGCAAGATATAAGTGAAGATCACAATGGCAGTAAAGATAATGATGAGAAACAACTACCAAGTAGGATATACCAACAACTTTGTCTCCAACTTTCCTCTGGAAAAGTTTTTGCCAATTTTCTGATAATTTTTCTCAAGAATGGCACTGACTCAAGCTTTCAAACGCAAAAAGAATCACTAAATTCCGAGTTGATATGAGGAGTCAAAAAATTCTAAAACTGGCCTGAAAAACTGGAACAAGCTGTGTTCACGAACTTCGGAGGGCAAAAAGACCTATTTAGAAGCCGATTTTGAGGTGTCAAATATTGAACTAGCTTCTGCAACTATTTTGATGCGGCTCGTCGCTAGCTTTAATTTGAGTACTCACGGAGCCAAAACAGACTTCGTATGAAAAAGATATGCCTGTTTTACTGAACACTGCGCAAAACAGATTCCAATCCGAATTCAGCTACGAGATTGAGTCTAGATAGATCCGAATTTTGTTTTTTTTTTCTTCTCTCTTTTTTTTTCACACTTTTTTCTTTTTCTTTCTCTCTTTTTTCTCTCTCCCTCTTTTCAAAACAAACTAGATAAGATGTAGATTGGATCAAGCACAGATGTGAACGACCTCAACTATGATTATGACAATGAACAGTGGGTAGCATGATACCACTTGATAGAGGCGAGGGTGTCCCGATCTTTCGATGAGATCGGTTCAACTGTTTCTCATCATTATCTTTACTGCCATTGTGATCTTCACTTATATCTTGCTGTCCAGAGCTACTTCATATCCTTTATTGATGCTAGTTGTGCTACGCCGTGACCTCATTAGTGTTCTAGGCTCGCGTCTCTAGTCCGGTCTAGCCTAGGACCAGCACAGTACCGTCGTTGAGCGTGTATTCAACATTGCATCTCTGAATTGATTATTGCTAATCTTTTGCTACCAAATATTTAAGCCTTCCGAGCTCCACATATTTCTACACCGTGTATACGTACGTTCCCCTGGCAATCGTTTTACTCAATCTTCGGAGTTATTTGACACCGCTGGTTGCCTGTCACCACCTGCTGCATGGTAAGAACTTGTAAGATATTGATATTTGCTACACTGTGAGTGTTTTACCACCACATCCTAGTAGTTCATAGGAACATTATTCTTGGATTTTGTTTCTTGTTTTCTACTAACTATGGCAGGTTCCAGAGTTGTTAGTTCTTGGGCTTCATCGATCGTGGGAGATTTGCCATCACCTAAGAAAATGCAACAACCGCCACAAGAGGAGCAATTACATCAGAATGCACATAATCAGGTTAATGTTTCCATGCCACCATTTACTGGTCGTTTTAGGCCTGATTTATATATTGAATGGGAGTACAAAATTAATGCTATATTTGCTTCCCATAATTTTGATGAGCGTGGAAAATTTCAAGCTGCGGTTAGTACTTTTAGTAGCTTTGCTTTAGTTTGGTGGAGTGAATATTGTCGGTTAAACCCTGATCTTATACCTACTACTTGGGATGATTTAAAACTTGTCATGAGAGATAGATTCGTTGATGTTTATTATACTCGTGGCATGATTAAAAAATTACAACATTTAAAACAAGGCACTGACACGGTAACAAAATATTATGATGATTTACAAACTACATTGTTGCATTCATTTTTAGAAGAAAGTGAAGAAGATTTTATGGATAGATTTTGGGGAGGATTAAACCGTGATATTCAAGAGATACTAATTCATAAAGAGTGTTATCCTATGGACCATTTGTTTCGTCTTGCTTGCAAAGCTGAACAGGAAATAAAACGACGTGTTGCCCACAAGGAGAACAAGTGCACGATGCACATTCCAAGTGTTGATATAGATGTTTCTTCAACTACTAGGCGTACTATGACAACCACATCCGTTGTTGCGATGACTACATCATCTCCACCATGTGACACATCACCACCGAGAGTGCCTACATCATCTGAGTTGATCATAAGAGGTAATGACAAAGGTACATATTTTCCACTTTCACATGAGAATGATGCATGCCTAGTTAACTTGAATATATCATGTGTTGAGTTACCTATTGATTTGGGCACGTCACCTATTTTAGAGAATTGTGTTACTGTCATGAATGCGTCATGTGATCAAACAACTGAAATACCAACAATTTTGAGTGCACCCATTGAATTAACTGTTGATGCAAAAGAACCAATGTTTAATCATTTTGATATGACCTCTAATCTTGGTGATGATTCTGTGACCAATGACTTATTGCATGTTTGCTTATTTAAGCATGTTGTAGCATGTAAATTTGATGCAACTAAGGTTTATTCACCAATGTTAGGATGGTTTAATGATGAACATTGTCAACCTTTTGAAATGAATAAGTGCTTCACTTATATGTGCAAACTGAGTTGCAATATTTTCATGCCTTCTACTTCTTGTGATAATATTTTGGCTTTAGATTTTATGAACTATGAAGGTTACTCATGTATACATGTGTCATATATGCAAAAACTAAGGGAAGTAAAACTGGATGACAAGAAGAAAAAGAAAAGTGTGAAAAAAAAAGAAGAAGAAAAAAAAAACAAAATTCGGATCTATCTAGACCAATCTCGTAGCTGAATTCGGATTGGTCTATTTTGCGCATGTTCAGTAAAACAGGCATATCTTTTTCATACGAAGTCTGTTTTTGGCCATTCAAAACAGACTTCGTATGAAAGATATGCCTTTTTTACTGAACACTGCGCAAATAGATTCCAATCCGAATTCAGCTACGAGATTGAGTCTAGAAGATCCGAATTTTTTTTTTTTCCTTCTCTCTTTTTTTCACACTTTTTTCTTTTTCTTTCTCTCTTTTTTTCTCTAACTTTTTTTACTTTTTTTCTCTCTTTTTTCTCTCTCCCTCTTTCCAAAACAAACTAGATAAATGTAGATTGGATCAAGCCAGATGTGAACGACCTCAACTATGATTATGACAATGAACAGTGGGTAGCACGATGGGAAATTGATGGATGGGATGGTGGACAGCGGAAGGAATAACATGCTGCAGCGGCGGCGTGACAATGTGAAAGAACTCGAAACTCTAAACGAACTAGACACTAAGAACAGCGAACTGAACACGACGATGCAACCGATAATTCAATAATGCAAACTAAAAAAAAAAAAAAAAAAAACGC